>CM065923.1:9597500-9617500 GCA_033439105.1 Magallana nippona
ATAACATAAAAACGATAAAGATTTTGTAATGCATTATAGAAGCAAAGTTGTTGATCATAACAATATCTATCAGAAAAAATTATTGCCACGCCCATTTATTACGTAACTAGGGATTTTTTGGGGCCAAAATCCTTAAATTTTGACGCAATATATCTAGAGAAGGAGAAGTATTTTGTTAAGCATTGTAGAAGAGAAAATGTCTGCATTGATGATACTAATCGATTGCACTTATCAAAACACCAATATCTGTCCCCATTAAGGATTTACAGGGT
Source organism: Magallana nippona (assembly GCA_033439105.1). Lineage (NCBI taxonomy): Eukaryota > Metazoa > Mollusca > Bivalvia > Ostreida > Ostreidae > Magallana > Magallana nippona. The sequence goes on from CM065923.1 coordinate 9,597,773, forward strand.
TGACCCCTAAAAGATTCAACCATTTATATCTCAAAAATGAACAACAAATTTAGATAGGTGTAAGAACAAAAATTGTTAGTATTCATTAGACCTTTCCAACAAAATCAAGAAAAAAGGGCTGGCCCCTTTAATTAGGGGCCAAGACACTCGTAAACTCTATTACAAATAACTTAAAAACGATCAAGATTTTGTAATGCATTATAGAAGCAAAGTTGTTGATCATAACAATATCTATCAGAAAAAATGATTGCCACGCCCATTTATTACGTAATGAGGGATTTTTAGGGGCAAAAGTTCTCAAATTTTGATAGAATATATCTAGAGAACAAAACATATTTTGTTAAGCATTGTAGAATAGAAAATAATTGTATTGATGATTTAAATCGATTCCACTAATCAAAACACAAATATCTGTCCCCATTAAGGATCTACAGGACTGGCCCCTAAAATATTTAATCATTTGTATTTCAAAAATGAACAACAATTTTAGATAGGTGTAAGAACAAAAAATGTTTGTATTTGTGAGACCTTTTCAAGGAAATCAAGAAAAAGGGGCTGGCCCCTTTGTTTAGGGGCCAAGACACTCGTAAAGTATATTACAAATAACTTAAAAACAATAAAGATTCTGTAATGCATTTTCGAAGCAAAGTTGTTGATCGTAACAATATATATCAGGAAAAATCATTGCCACGCCCATTTATTACGTAATGAGGGATTTTTAGGGGCCAAAGTTCTCAAACTTTGATACAATATATCTAGAGATCGAGACATATTTTGTTAATCATTGTAGAAGAGAAAATAATTGTATTGATGATTTAAATCGATTTCACTAATCACAACACCAATGTCTGTCCCAATTAAGGATCTACAGGGCTGGCCCCTTAAATATTCAATCATTTGTATCTCAAAAATGAACAACAATTTAAGATAGGTGTAATAACAAAAAAATTTAGTAATCGGGAGACCTTTCGAATGAAATAACGAAAAAGGGGCTGGCCCCTTAAATTAGGGTCCAAGGCACTCGTAAAGTCTCTTACACATAACTTAAAAACGATCAAGAGTTTGTAATGCATTATAGATTCAAGTTGTTGATCGTAACAATATCAGTTTCTAAAACTCATTGCCACACCCATTGATAACGTAAATAGGGATTTTAGGGGACTAAAATCTTAAATCTTTAATGTACTGTATGTGAAAAAGCAAAACACTTTGTTAAGCATTGTAAAGGATATTGACAATCGTATCCATTATCTCAAAGGGGGGAGTTTAGGGGGAATTCTAAAATTTCATTGATATTTTAATCATATTGTTTAAAAAATTGAACGGAAGACCTACTCGTTACTCGTAACGAGATCGTATCTAGTTATTATTATTAAGGTCTTCCGTTTCCAACGGAAGACCTTATTGTTTTCGTACTGTTTCTTATTAAGGTCTTCCGTTTCCAACGGAAGACCTTATTGTTTTCGTACTGTTTCTTATTATTATTATTATTATTATTATTATTTTTCTTTTCCACAAATTTTGTGCACGCGATTTCTCGAAAACTATTCGACCGATTTCCAAACTTTTTTCACAGTTGATTGGACTTCATATGATCTTCAAACATTTTTGATAATTTTCCTGTCGTCACTTCCGGTACCGATTTATCGGCCATTTTGTTCAATTTTACGACCTATTTTGTGCACACAAAAACTCAAAAACTATCAGAGATATGAATATGAAATTTTCAGGATAGTTAGACCATAGTTTGAAGTTGTGCCCATTGTTTTTGTTTTACTCCTGTGGCGCCATTTCTTGGAGCTCGCTATGGCTCGAAAATTTGGTACGGAATTTTAATCAAAATTTTCACACGTTTTGATCTGTATCTTTTTATAAGTTGATATTTTGTTGAAAGATATATAACAAAAGTGGTAGTGTATGAAAAGTTCTTTTCACCGATATCACGGAAAAGGGGCTAGCCCCTTTAATTAGGGGCCTAGATACTCGTAAACTCTATTACAAATAACTTAAAAACGATCAAGATTTTGTGATGCATTATTGAAGCAAAGTTGTTGATCATAACAATATCTTTCAGGAAAAATCATTGCCACGCCCATTTATTACGTAACTAGGGATTTTTAGGGGCCAAAAACCTTAAATTTCGACGTAATATATCTAGAGAAGGAGACATATTTTGTTAAGCATTGTAGAAGAGAAAATGTCTGCATTGATAATTCTAATCGATTGCACTTATCAAAACATCAATATCTGTCCCCATTAAGGATTTACAGGGCTGACCCCTAAAAGATTCAATCAATTATATCTCAAAAATGAACAACAATTTTAGATAGGTGTAAGAACAAAAATTGTTAGTACTCTTAAGACCTTTCCAACAAAATCAAGGAAAAGGGGCTGGCCCCTTTAATTAGGGGCCAATAAACTCGCAAACTCTATTACAAATAACTTAAAAACGATCAAGATTTTGTAATGCATTATCGAAGCAAAGATGTTGATCGTAGCAATGTCTATCGGAAAAATCATTGCCACGCCCATTTATTACGTAACTAAGGATTATTAGGGGCCAAAGTCCTTAAACTTTGACGCAATATATCTAGAGAAGGAGACATATTTTGTTAAGCATTGCAGAGGAGAAAATGTCTGCATTGATAATTTCAATCGATGCCAGAAATCAAAGCACCAATGTATGTTCCCATAAAGGATTTACAGGGCTGACCCCTAAAAGATTCAATCATTTATATCTCAACAATGAACAACAATTTCAGATAGGTGTAAGAACAAAAAATGTTATTATACTTAAGATCTTTCCAACAAAATCAAGAAAAAGGGACTGACCCCTTAAATTAGGGGCCAACACACTCGTAAACTCTATTGCAAATAACTTAAAAACGATCAAGATTTTGTAATGCATTATAGAAGCAAAGTTGTTGATCATAACAATATCTATCAGAATAAATCATTGCCAGCCCATTTATTACGTAACTAGGGATTTTTAGGGGCCAAAGTCCTTAAACTTTGACGCAATATATCTAGAGAAGGAGACATATTTTGTTAAGTATTATAGAAGAGAAAATGTCTGCATGGATGGTTCTAATCGATTCCACTTATCAAAACACCAATGTCTGTCCCCATTAAGGATATATAGGACTGTCCCCTAAAATATTCAATCGTTTATATCTTAAAAATTAACAACAATTTTTGATAGGTTTACAAACAAAAAATGATAGTATTCTTAAGACCTTTTCAATGAACTCAAGAAAAAGGGGCTGGCCCTTAAAACTAGGGGCCAAGATACTAGTAAACACTATTACAAATAACTTTAAAACGATCAAGATTGTGTAATGCATTATAGAAGACAAGTTGTTGATCGTAACAAAGTCTGTTTGAAAAACTCTTTGCCACAACCATTTATTACTTAATTAGGGATTTATAGGAGCCAAAGTCCTTAATCTTTTTTAAAAAAATGAACGGAAGACCTACTCGTTACTCGTAACGAGATCGTATCTAGTTATTATTATTATTATTATTATTTTTTTTTTTTTTTCCAAATTTTCTGCACGCGATTTCTCGAAAACTATTCGACAGATTTCAACCATTTTTTCACAGATAATGGAACGTGAACTGAATTTTATATGTTTTTGAAATTATTTCCGTCGTCATTTCCGGTCCCGATTTACGGCCGATTTTTCAATTTTTTACGACTCATTTTGTGCACAGGTGATCTCAAACACTGTCAGAGATATGACTGTGAAATTTTCAGGATAGGTAGTCTATTGTTTGAAGTTGTGCCCTATTATGTTGTTTTATGGCAGTGGCGCCTTATCTTGGAGCTCGCCTAGGCTCGAAAATTGGGTACCAATTTTCATTCAAAATTTTCATACGTTTTGATCTGTATCTTTTTATCTGTTGATATTTTGTTAAGACATATATATCAAAAGTGATAGAAAATCAAAAGTTCTTTCCAACAAAATCGTGAAAAAGGGGCTGGCCCCTTTATTTAAGGGCCAAGACTCTCGTAAACTCTATTACAAATAACTCAAAAATGATAAAGATTTTGTAATGCATTATAGAAGCAAGGTTGTTGATCGTAACAATATCTATCAGGAAAAATCATTGCCACGCCCATTTATTACGTAATGAGGGATTTTTAGGGGCCAAAGTTCTCAAACTTTGATACAATATATCTAGAGAACGAGACATATTTTGCTACGCATTGTAGAATAGAAAATAATTGTATTGATGATTTAAATCGATTCCACTAATCAAAACACCAATGTCTGTCCCCATTAAGGATCTACAGGACTGGCCCCTAAAATATTCAATCATTTGTATCTCAAAAATGAACAACAATTTTAGATAGGTGTAAGAACAAAAAATGTTTGTATTTGTGAGACCTTTTCAAGGAAAGCAAGAAAAAGGGGCTGGCCCTTTGAATTAGGGGCCAAGACACTCGTAAAGTATATTACAAATAACTTAAAAACGATCAAGATTCTGTAATGCATTATAGAAGCAAAGTTGTTGATCATAACAATATCTATCAGAAAAAATCATTGCCACGCCCATTTATTACGTAATGAGGGATTTTTAGGGGCCAAAGTTCTCAAACTTTGATACAATATATGTAGAGAAGGAGACATGTTTTGTTAAGCATTGTAGAAGAGAAAATGTCTGCATTGATGATTTTAATCGATTGCACTTATCAAAACACCAATGTCTGTCCCCATTAAGGATCTAGAGGGCTAGCCCATAAAATATTCAATCATTTGTATCTCAAAAATGAACAACAATTTTAGATAGGTTTAAGAACAAAAATTGTTAGTATTCTGAGGACCTTTCCAACAAAATCAAGAAGTAGGGGCTGGTCCCTTTAATTAGGGGCCAATAAACTCGTAAACTCTATTACAAATAACTTAAAAACGATCAAGATTTTGTAATGCATTATAGAAGCAAATTTGTTGATCATAACAATATCTATCAGAAAAAATCATTGCCACGCCCATTTATTACGTAACTATGGATTTTTAGGGGCCAAAATCCTTAAATTTTGACGCAATATATCTAGAGAAGGAGACACATTTTGTTTAGCATTGTAGAAGATAAAATGTCTGTTTTGATGATACTAATCGATTCTACTAATCAAAGCACCAATGTCTGTCCCCATTAAGGATCTAAAGGGCTGACCCCTTAAATAATCAATCATATGTATCTAAAAAATGAACAACAATTTAAGATAGGTGTAAGAACAAAAAATGTTTGTATTCGAGACCCCTTTCGAATGAATTCAAGAAAAAGGGGCTGGCCCCTCAAATTAGGGTCCAAGAGACTCGTAAAGTCTATCACAAATATCTTAAAAGCGATCAAGATTTTGTGATGCACTATAGAAGCAAAGTTGTTGATCGTAACAATATCAGTTTGTAAAACTCATTCTAACACCCTTTGGTGACGTAATTGGGAATTTTAGGGGACCAAAAGGTTAAATCTTTAATGAGCTGTATGTGAAAAAGCAAAAAACTTTGTTAAGCATTGTAAATGATATTGACAATCTTATACATTATCTGAAAGGGAGAAGGTGAGGGAGAATTCTGAAATTTCATTGATGTTTTAATCATATCGTTTAAAAAATTGAACGGAAGACCTACTCGTTACTTGTAACGAGATCGTATCTAGTTATTATTATTATTATTATTATTATTTTTCTTTTCCACAAATTTTGTGCACGCGATTTCTCGAAAACTATTCTACTGATTTCCACAATTTTTTCACAGATGATTGGACTTCATATGATCTTCAAACATTTTTGATAATTTTCCTGTCGTCACTTCCGGTACCGATTTAACGGCCATTTTGTTCATTTTTACGACCTATTTTGTGCACACAAAAACTCAAAAACTATCAGAGATATGAATATGGAATTTTCAGGATAGTTAGACCATAGTTTGAAGTTGTGCCCATTGGTTTTGTTTTACTCCTGTGGCGCCATTTCTTGGAGCTCGCTATGGCTCGAAAATTGGGTCCGAATTTTGAATCAAAATTTTAACACGTTTTGATCTGTATCATTTTATCAGTTGATATTTTGTTAAGACATATATAACAAAAATGGTAGATTATTAAAAGTTCTTTTCATCGATATCAAGAAAAAGGGGCTGGCCCCTTGAACTAGGGGCCAAGAGACTCGTAAAGTATATTATAAATAACTTAAAAACTTTAAAGATTTTGTAATGCATTATAGAAGCAAAGTTGTTGATTGTAACAATATCAATCTGAAGACCTCAATGCCACACCCATTTATGACGTAATTAGGGATTATTAGGGGCCAACGTTCTCAAACTTTGATACAATATATCTAGAGAACGAAACATATTTTGTTAAGCATTGTAGAAGAGAAAATGTCTGTATTGATGATGTAAATCAATTCCACTAATGAAAACACCAATGTTTGTCCCCATTAAGGATCTAGAGGGCTGGCCCCTAAAACATTCAATCATTTGTATCTCAAAAATGAACAACAATTCTAGATGAGTGTAAGAACAAAAAATGTTAGCATTCTTGTGACCTTTTCAGGGAAATCAAGAAAAAGGGACTGGTCCCTTTAATTAGGGGCCAAGACACTGGTAAACTATATTACAAATAACATAAAAACGATAAAGATTTTGTAATGCATTAAAGAAGCAAAGTTGTTGATCGTAACAATATCTATCAGAATAAATCATTGCCACGCCCATTTATGACTATAAAAGGGATTTTTAGCGGCCAAAGTACTAAAACTTTGACGCAATATATCTACAGAAGGAGACATATTTTGTTAAGCATTGTAGAAGAGAAAATGTTTGCATTAATGATTCTAATCGATTCCACTAATCAAAACACTAATGTCTGTCCCCATTAAGGATCTAGAGGGCTGGCCCCTAAAACATTCAATCATTTGTATCTCAAAAATGAACAACAATTCTAGATGAGTGTAAGAACAAAAAATGTTAGTATTTGTTAGACCTTTTCAGGGAAATCAAGAAAAAGGGACTGGTCCCTTTAATTAGGGGCCAAGACACTGGTAAACTCTATTACAAATAACATAAAAACGATAAAGATTTTGTAATGCATTAAAGAAGCAAAGTTGTTGATCGTAACAATATCTATCAGAATAAATCATTGCCACGCCCATTTATGACTATAAAAGGGATTTTTAGGGGCCAAAGTACTAAAACTTTGACGCAATATATCTACAGAAGGAGACATATTTTGTTAAGCATTGTAGAAGAGAAAATGTTTGCATTAATGATTCTAATCGATTCCACTAATCAAAACACTAATGTCTGTCCCCATTAAGGATCTACAGGACTGGCCCCTAACATCTTCAATCATTTTTATATTAAAAATCAACAACAGTTTTTGATGGGTGTAAGAACAAAAAATGTTAGTATTTGTTAGACCTTTTCAAGGAAATCAAGAAAAAGGGGCTGGTCCCTTTAATTAGGGGCCAAGACACTCGTAGACTCTATTACAAATAACTTAAAAACGATAAATATTTTGTAATGCATTAAAGAAGCAAAGTTGTTGATCGTAACAATATCTATCAGAATAAATCATTGCCACGCCCATTTGTGACGTATTAAGGGATTTTTAGGGGCCAAAGTACTTACACTTTGACGCAATATATCTACAGAAGGAGACATATTTTGTTAAGCAATGTAGAAGAGAAAATGTTTGCATTAATGATTCTAATCGATTCCACTAATCAAAATACCAATGTCTGTCCCCATTAAGGATCTACAGGACTGGCCCCTAAAATATTCAATCATTTGTATCTCAAAAATGAACAACAATTTTAGATGGATGTAAGAACATAAAATGTTAGTATTCTTACGACCTTTTCAGGAAAATCCAGCAAAAGGGGCTGGCCCCTTGAATTAGGGCCCAAAACACTTGTAAACTCTATTACAGATAACTTAAAAACGATCAAGATTTTGTAATGAATTATAAAAGCAAATTTGTTGATCTTAACAATATCTATATGAAAAAATCATTGCCATGCCCATTTATTACGTAATTAAGGACTTTTAGGGGCCAAAGTACTTAAATTTTGACGTGATATATCTAGAGAAGGAGACATATTTTGTTAAGCATTGTAGAAGAGAAAAAGTCTGTATTGATGATACTAATCGATTCCACTAATCAAAACACAAATGTATGTCACCATTAAGGATCTAAAGGGCTGGACCCTTAAATTAAATATTCAATCTTTTGTATTTAAAAAAATGAACAGCAAACAGCAATTTAAAAGAGGAGTAAGAACAAAAAATGTTAGTATTCGTGAGATCTTTCGAATGACCTCAAGAAAAAAAAGGCTGGCCCCTTAAATTAGTGTCCAAGGCACTCGTAAAGTTTCTTACACATAACTTAAAAACAATCAAGATTTTGTAATGCAATATAGAAGCAAGTTGTTAATCGTAACATTATGAGTTTGTAAAACTTATTGCCACACCCATTGATGACGTAATTAGGGACTTTAAGGTAATAAAATCTTAAATCTTTAATGTGCTGTATGTGAAAAAGCAAAACACTTTGTTAAGCATTGTAAAGGATATTGACAATCGTATACATTATCTGAAAGTGAGGAGTTGAGGGTGAGTTCTGAAATTTCATTGATATTTTAATCATATCGTTTAAAAAACTGAACGGAAGACCTACTCGTTACTCGTAACGAGATCGTATCTAGTTATTATTATTATTATTATTTTTCTTTTCCACATATTTTGTGCACGCGATTTCTCGAAAACTATTCGACCGATTTCCACAATATTTTCACAGATGATTGGACTTCATGTGATCTTCATACATTTTTGATACTTTTCCTGTCGTCACTTCCGGTACCGATTTATCGGCCATTTTGTTCATTTTTACGACCTATTTTGTGCACACAAAAACTCAAAAACTATCAGAGATATGAATATGAAATTTTCAGGATAGTTAGACCATAGCTTGAAGTTGTGCCCATTGGTTTTGTTTTACTCCTGTGGCGCCCATCTTGGAGCTCACTATGGCACGAAAATTGGGTACGGATTTTGAATCAAAATTTTCACACGTTTTGATCTGTATCTTTTTATCAGTTGATATTTTGTTGAGACATATATAACAAACGTGGTAGAGTATAAAAAGTTCTTTTCACCGGTATCATGAAAAAAGGGCTATCCCCTTTAATTAAGGGCCAAGAGACTCGTAAACTCTATTACAAATAACTTAAAAACGATCAAGATTTTGTAACGCATTATAGAAGCAAAGTTGTTGATCATAACAATATCTGTCAGAAAAAATCATTGCCACGCCCATTTATTACGTAACTAGGGATTTTTAGGTACCAAAAACCTTAAATTTTGACGCAATATATCTAGAGAAGGAGACATATTTTGTTAAACATTTTAGAAGAGAAAATGTCTGCATTGATAATTTTAATCGATTGCACTTATCAAAACATCAAGATCTGTCCCCATTAAGGATTTAGAGGGCTGACCCCTAAAAGATTCAATCAATTATATCTCAAAAATGAACAACAATTTTAGATAGGTGTAAGAACAAAAATTGTTAGTATCCTTAAGACCTTTCCAACAAAATCAAGAAAAAGGGGCTGGCCCCTTTAATTAGGGGCCAATAAACTCGTATACTCTATTACAAATAACTTAAAAACTATCAAGATTTTTTAATGCATTATCGAAGCAAAGATGTTGATCGTAGCAATGTCTATCTGAAAAATCATTGCCACGCCCATTTATTACGTAACTAAGGATTTTTAGGGGCCAAAGTCCTTAAACTTAGACGCAATATATCTAGAGAAGGAGACATATTTTGTTAAGCATTGTAGAAGAGAAAATGTCTGCATGGATGATTTCAATCGATACCACTAATCAAAACACCAATGTATGTTCCCATAAAGGATTTACAGGGCTGACCCCTAAAAGATTCAATCATTTATATCTCAAAAATGAACAACAATTTAAGATAGGTGTAAGAACAAAAAAGGTTACTATACTTAAGATCTTTCCAACAAAATCAAGAAAAAGGGACTGGCCCCTTTCATTAGGGGCCAACACACTCGTAAACTCTATTACAAATAACTTAAAAACGATCAAGATTTTGTAATGCATTATAGAAGCAAAGTTGTTGATCATAACAATATCTATCAGAAAAAATCATTGCCAGCCCATTTATTACGTAACTATGGATTTTTAGGGGCCAAAGTCCTTAAACTTTGACGCAATATATCTAGAGAAGTAGACATATTTTGTTAAGTATTATAGAAGAGAAAATGTCTGCATGGATGGTTCTAATCGATTCCACTTATCAAAACACCAATGTCTGTCCCTATTAAGGATCTATAGGACTGGCCCCTAAAATATTCAATCGTTTATATCTCAAAAATTAACAACAATTTTTGATAGGTTTACGAACAAAAAATGATAGTATTCTTAAGACCTTTTCAATGAACTTAAGAAAAAGGGGCTGGTCCTTAAAATTAGGGGCCAAGATACTAGTAAACACTATTACAAATAACTTTAAAACGATCAAGATTGTGTTATGCATTATAGAAGACAAGTTGTTGATCGTAGCAAAGTCTGTTTGAAAAAACTCTTTGCCACAACCATTTATGACTTAATTAGGGATTTATAGGAGCCAAAGTCCTTAAACTTTTTAAAAAATTGAACGGAAGACCTACTCGTTACTCGTAACGAGATCGTATCTAGTTATGTCTGTTGTTGCTCAGGTGAGCGATGTGGCCCATGGGCCTCTTGTTTTTCTTTTTTTTTTTTACAAACGACTAGCCCAGTCTCATAATTTTTTATGATCCTCTATGAAATTTTCAACATAAATTACGCCTTTTATTTGAAAGATACCCTTTTATAGCATTCAGTTGTAAATATGCCTATACATTATTCATTATAAATGCTCTTAAAGAATAAAATCATCTTTCACAATAGTCATAGTGGACTCGATATATCCCAGTGAACTTGAAATAAAAAATACAACAGAGTCTGCGTCATCTGTTTCATATTTGGATATTTTACTAGAAATGGACATTGATGGTAACCTAACAACAAAACTTAAACGTGATGACTTCAATTTTTCTATAGTCAACTTTCCTTACTTGTGTAGCAATATATCTTCATCGCCTGCATATGGAGTTTTTGTCTCTCAGTTAATTCTATACGCAACGCGAAGGGCATGCTCTTCGTATGAACAGTTTCTAAGGTGAGGCAAGCTACTGACAAACAAGTTGATAAAACAGGACTATCAACAGTCTCGTTTGAAGTAATCTTTACGTAAGTTCTATGGTCGATACAACGACCTTGTCAGCAAATACAATCTTCCACTGGGTCGCATGCTGACTGACGTTTTTCATACAAATTGTTAGACCATAATTAAGGTCTTCCGTTTCCAACGGAAGACCTTATTGTTTTCGTACTGTTTATTATTATTATTATTATTATTATTATTTTTCTTTTCCACAAATTTTGTGCACGCGATTTCTCGAAAACTATTCGACCGATTTCCACAATTTTTTCACAGGTGATTGGACTTCATATGATCTTCAAACATTTTTGATAATTTTCCTGTCGTCACTTCCGGTACCGATTTATCGGCCATTTTGTTCATTTTTACGACCTATTTTGTGCACACAAAAACTCAAAAACTATCAGAGATATGAATATGAAATTTTCAGGATAGTTAGACCATAGTTTGAAGTTGTGCCCATTGATTTTGTTTTACTCCTGTGGCGCCATTTCTTGGAGCTCGCTATGGCTCGAAAATTGGGTACAGATTTTGAATCAAAATTTTCACACGTTTTGATCTGTATCTTTTTATCAGTTGATATTTTGTTGAGACATATTTAACAAAAGTGGTAGAGTACGAAAAGTTCTTTTCACCGATATCACGGAAAAGGGGCTAGCCCCTTTAATTAGGGGCTAAGAGACTCGTAAACTTTATAACAAATAACTGAAAAATGATAAAGATTTTGTAATGCATTATAGAAGCAAAGTTGTTGATCATAACAATATCTGTCAGACAAAATCATTGCCACGCCCATTTATAACGTAACTAGGGATTTTTAGGGGCCAAAAACCTTAAATTTTGACGCAATATATCTAGAGAAGGAGACATATTTTGTTAAGCATTGTAAAAGAGAAAATGTCTGCATTGATGATTTCAATCGATGCCACTTATCAAAACACCAATGTATGTTCCCATAAAGGATTTGCAGGGTTGACCCCTAAAAGATTCAATCATTCATATCTCAAAAGTGAACAACAATTTAAGATAGGTGTAAGAACAAAAAATGTTACTATACTTAAGATCTTTCCAACAAAATCAAGAAAAAGGGATTGGCCCCTTTCATTAGGGGCCAAAACACTCGTAAACTCTATTACAAATAACTTAAAAACGATCAAGATTTTGTAATGCATTATAGAAGCAAAGTTGTTGATCATAACAATATCTATCAGAAAAAATCATTGCCAGCGCATTTATTACGTAACTAGGGATTTTTAGGGGCCAAAGTACTTAAACATTGACGCAATATATGTAGAGAAGGAGACATATTTTGTTAAGTATTATAGAAGAGAAAATGTCTGCATGGATGGTTCTAATCGATTCCACTTTTCAAAACACCAATGTCTGTCCCCATTAAGGATCTATAGGACTTGCCTCTAAAATATTCAATCGTTTATATCTAAAAAATTAACAACAATTTTTGATAGGTTTACGAACAAAAAATGATAGTATTCTTAAGACCTTTTCAATGAACTCAAGAAAAAGGGGTTGGCCCTTAAAATTAGGGACCAAGATACTAGTAAACACTCTTACAAATAACTTTAAAACGATCAAGATTGTGTAATGCATTATAGAAGACAAGTTGTTGATCGTAACAAAGTCTGTTTGAAAAACTCTTTGCCACAACCATTTATTACTCAATTAGGGATTTAAAGGAGCCAAAGTCCTTAATCTTTTTAAAAAATTGAACGGAAGACCTACTCGTTACTCGTAACGAGATCGTATCTAGTTAATCATCTAATCGTCTACGGACTTTTCCGTTTTTCCCGATTATGACAAAGAGCACACGGTGGGTGTGACCGGTCAGCAGAGGATGCTCAATCCGCCATGGCACCTGATCATACCTCAAAAAACATTTTTAGAGGTCCGTGTTTGTTCTGCTCCTGTTTTTTTCCTTTGGGCTTTTGAATTTGAACACTGTTCGTTATCACCACATGTCATTTTTTTTTTATATGTGCAATACTTTATCTGTGTTAACATCAATTGCTCTTGATAATTATTGCAAACGTTCCAAAATATGGTATTTTTATATACTTTTTTCATTTAAGAATGGGTATTTTGTCAACCACTTTTCATTAAAATATGTTTTCAGCAATGAACACAGCTGTATATAGAGTTGAATTGAGAGACATCTGTCGGGAGACGAGCTAAAAAATCAAGTTATACTCCGCATTTCTCTGATGTGCGTGGTTTAACGTAACTTCCAGTTAGTCATTGAGCAATCCTCGAGATCCCATTTTGAGTGATGTGGCGATTGGTACTAGGAACCCTTTATTTATGTGTTTTTACATATACAATAATAAATGTACCTGTACACGTATAAGGTATTTCTGTTTTCTTTAGTTTCTGAATTCACATCCTTGAAACGTTTCAATAATGAGACGATAGTCATGAAGAAAGAGAAGGTGTTTTATTTTTTTTGTTTCTTCTTTTTTATTTGGGTGAGGGGAGGGGGTTTCAATTATTTTAATTATGAAGTAATTCTTGGCCAATTTCCACATATATATTTCTTCTAGCTAGATCTTGTTCACACAATATTTCAGAAAATGAATTATGCATTTTACTACAACTGAAAACCATTCCTGTTACAAAAGTTAACCGTACCTTATTTTGACATTTTTTATTTTGGTAATTTTGTGTTCTTCATCAAGTCCTCTAAAATTATTTTTATGCAACACCGAATTACGGCTATTGGCAATCATTCATGAACGCTTTTTTATTTTTGCATATATGCATGATATACACTGTATAATCTTTCAAGAATCCCTTTCACTTCTGCGTACCTTTGATAAACAGCAAGGAGATTGAATATATCAAGATAAAGCGAAAATTTCATCCTTTTATTTTCAAATTGTCAACACTTGAGGAAAAAAACAATAACGCATTGACAAATCATATTTTGTGTTATTTAAGCAAATAAAAAAGTATCTACAATTGAGCAAGCCAAAGTATAACATGGAAAAATTACATAATAATGATTTGAATACAAACATATGGGCTTCGACTATAACAAATCTGTTAATCGATATACATGGATAACAATAAACAAATTGTACAATACATATGGCACAAATACAGTTAAGGGAATGTACATTAAAAAAAATCGTGATTATTCAGCATATGGACTGCTTTCACATGCTAAAAAATGGTCTGAATATATTAATGCTCCATAAATATATATAGTCTTATAAAATATCTTATGTACACATAAATAAACTACAGCAAAAATCACATATCTACATGGCCTTATAAACTGTGCTTATGTACATATGAATAAACAAGTGATTAGATCACAATGATTGCTGATTTTTCAAAAGGATAGCAAAAATATATCCAACACATCTACATTCAATTCAAATGTTCATAAATGAAATGTCAGCTGCCAATAACAGGACTTTCTGGACAGTTTAACTCTCTTGAAAACTAAGAGTGACAATAAGGGTTTGTGTCAAGTAAAATCACATTTTGTCCAAGGAACAAAATCTCAGTTACACGTGAAGTAGAAGATTGTTCGGTCTGATGCGACCAAAGGGAGGTGACTCCCACACGGTGATTGTTCCATCAGATGACGTCATATACAGTCGGTACGAGTCGTTGGTAAACGTCAAACTGAAAAAAATTGAACAAAATCAAAATATACATACAAAAAAAGTATTTTTTCACTATTTACGCAATGAAGAATTCGATAATAACAAGTTTTTAACCAGAAATTGGCTCAATTCCCTGCTAAAGATTCTAAAATACGCCATCTAAAAATCATAGGGAAACACTGTAAATCATAATCAATTTGATGCAAAGATTCAACTTGGCATTTACTAATTCTCATATTTATGAGACTTGGCATTTATTTAATTGGCATATTTTTGAAATTGCTTATTTACAGCTGTCACTTTTGTAATAAAAATAATTAACCACTAGAAGAAAAGGGTTTGTACTCTTTCACGTTTCCGCCACTTTTTGCTAAATATTTCGATAATCATATCAATTCCTTTGCGCCAAATAATGCTATCAAGTAATGCTATCAACTATTTTTTTAAAAGTAAAACCAATGGAAATATATAAGGTCTCTATCTAATGGACTGAGTCTGAAGTCGTAAAGCTCAGTCTCTGTTCATGAGATGAATGGAAACCAATCTGTTTAATTGGATTTCCTGTACACATATGTGCTTCCTTGTTTCCATCAAATCTCGCTTTTTGAAGCGTTTCCAAATTACACCCAATACACGATGATTTAACAGGAAATTCTATAGAATTCTCTCTAACAATTCCACACCGATGGGCAAAAACAGACAGTTGAGTTCTATGTGGATAGAACCTGATGTCTAATGAAGAGGTAGCGAGCGCTCAGGCTCCACTGAAGACGTGTAAAGACCATGGGGACCTTCAGGACATGTTTTGCGTGGACTGTGTGGAGTATATTTGTCTGATCTGTGGCCAGCAGAACCACACGTCTCACGACTGGGGAAGGAGGACTACGATACAAGAGCGCGTCAAATCGGAGCTCGCAGAACTGTGTCACCATGTCAGGAACAAAAGAGTTCCACTGCTGCAAGCGGAAGTCCAGAAAGTCAAGACGTTGAAAAATGACTATGAGAAAATTTATTTGGAAAAAATGGATAGGATAACGTCACACACTGAAACAGTTGTGAAGAGTTTGCAGAAAATATCAGACGATTTAATACGGCAGTGTAAGTTACTAAAATATCAAAATGAAGACAAACTCGACCAAAAACAGAAGGAAATGGAAACTTTTGTTTTACAGTTTGAATTAAATCTGAAGAGTGTTGAAGAAGAAAGCAAGTCTGTCAGCTTGTCCAAACTACTTCAGATAAAGAAGCAAGTGCAATCTATACCACATCCAGAAAAATTGAATAAAAAGGACACTACTTTGCACCTCATTGATTTTAGAGCTGGAGATGTTAAGGAGAACATCCTTCAGTCAGTGTTAGGTGAAGTATACCAAACTTACAACAAAGTGACAGTTGCCAAAACATTTGAAGCAAAGAAAGGAACAAAAATGATCAAGTATATTTCTCCCATTTCCGAGATACATGCCTGGTATAGGGAATTCAGGTCTTCGGAAAATGTCCTGCTTGACATTAACAAGGGATCCACAGAGAGTGCTTGTATGTTTGGAGAGACCCGATCAGATCATATTCCAGACGATTTCATCACTCTAAAATCCGGCATCAATATTTACACATGGCATGCTGGCCACTGTGTGATGAAAGTGACTCCCCCAAAAATCAGAGAAAGTGAAGTTACCGCAAATAAAGTTGTAAAACTCGCAGATTTGTCTCCATTGTTCCCAGTTGGTATCTGCGCCACTGCAGATGGTCGATACCTTGTCTCTGCTATTGATACAACAGCGTTCAGTGAAGACATCTACACCAGTAGTCAACCAAAGAAAAGTGTCGTCCTAGTTCTATCAGAGAGTGGAAAGACTAAAAAGGTGTTTCAAAATGCAGATGATGATAAGACACCATTGTTCCTCTACCCAACCAGAATGGCAGAAAATACAAACAGTGATATTTGTGTTATTGATAGGACTGGGATGAACAATGGAAAATTAGTTGTTCTTTCCTCCACTGGCAAACTCAAATTCCACTACAAAGGTAATGGTCCCAACCAGGCAGACTTTGATCCAAGAGGAATATGCTGCGATTCTACAGGTCATATATTGCTAAGCGACTGTAACAATAGGTGTGTTCATCTTCTGAATAAGGAGGGAAGTTTTCTGACTTATCTGATCAAAACAGACGAAGAACTGTGGTCAATGTCTCTATATATGAACACGTTGTGGATTGGTGGTAAAAATGGAATTATTCATGCTTATAGATACCAAGTGGACACTACCTGACTCACCACATCATTTGCTTTCTGTCACAAGTTGTTGAAAAAAATGTTGTTTCATTCAAGTGATGTCTTTTATCTTTATAAATAAATTGTGTGTATAAACTTTCGAATGATGTGTGACCAATGCTGAATCTTGAGAGGAAAGGCTAAATGCATTGTTACATGTATTTACCTGATGACAGGTTTGTGCAGGAGATTCTCAGCTTGCAGATCTCTCAGGACTGTGAGGTCCATACCACTCCATAGTCTGTTAAAAGTAAACCAACAGAAGTATTAATTAGTACCAGACAAATCAATAATACATGTAAAACACCCCTGATCATTTCAGGATAAAACAAAATGTGGTTAATGCTGACATGAATTCATAAATAAGCATTATTTCCCTTTTATCTCGGACTACATGTACCGCCATATTAGTTGTCGATTTCTATTGTTCTGCTCATTGCTACACACCCCCTATGTAAGGCCGATAGCATTATTCATGCTGCACCGCATTCAGGTATTTCATTCACCCGAACACGTTACATTGGACGAAAAGACTTGTAGAAACGCATTTTGAACAAAAATAATATGACAACCACTGCACTGGTAAGGAGTATCCAATGAATGACGAAACAAGACAAACTGAAATCCAGGCACACATATTTCAAAAAATGTGCATGCGAAGTAAGACAGCACTATTTGTGCAAAATAATACAGATACCTCGAAAATTCTTTCAAAGAATAAATATATTTATGTTTAATTGATTGTAGTTTCCTTTATTCTTTTTTTTTTTTACAAACATTTTACTACAATTTGAGTTCATGCATTTAGAAGTCCATGCAACCTGAATGCCTCGATCGGAAAGCAACCAACCCTAACTTTCTCGACCGGTATATATACCTCCGTGGCAGTTGAGGAATGATCGAAACTAATATGGCGACCAAATGCTTTTATGAATTCATGTCAACTTTAAGGCCATCAAAGCCTTATAGCTATTTGATTTGGAAATGAATCAAAACATTTTATTTGTTTCTTTTTGGGATTGGAGGAGGTTGAATATTTTCCTGGTAAATATTGACTACTGAAAATGTAAATTAGCATGTCAAAAGAACTTGACAGCTAACCTAACAACTCCGTTATCCATTCCTCCAGCCAGTATGTTGACGGACTGACCCTCTGGAGCATTGGAGAATGACAGACAGTTGATGCTGCTCTCCAGTGTGACACTCCTAGCGATGAGTGTGGCGTTGATGGAGTGGAGCATCAGCTCACTTCCAGGACCTTTCTGACTGACCGACGCTATGTCTCCCAGGGTATTGCTCACCGCCACCACTTTAACCGGTGAAGCATGGCAGGTTATGGACCTCACATAGCACAATCTATAGATACAGGTACAAGAAATTAATATAGAAATGATACTCATTTACAAGCTTAATGCCTCAAAGGGATGAAGCATTGTATCAGTTTAACAAAATTAAAGTCCTTTAGTTAGCCCCTCTCACCTGTTGAGGTCCCAGATGATACAGGTAGAGTCCTCGCTACCACTGACCACCACACTGTAGGCTTTACACACCACCAGGGCATTGATCTTCCCCTTGTGTCCATGAAGCACCTGCCGACTGCCTTTAATCTGCAAACAGCTCTCCTACAAAAAGCATCCAAACACATGTAGGATCTAGATTCCTATTCACAAAATTTTTTTTTCTATTTCCAGGCCATTTGTTCTCCTTGGAGACAAGGTTTCTACATGCTTCCAAATTTGCATTATATTATGCTTCATATCTTCCATTACTCTACATGTATATACCGGAATAAAGTAACAGTATTTTTGGGAGACCTCTTTATAATTACCTTGGCCTGATTGAAGACAGTGTTGTATATGGTGATGGTTCCACTGGTTCCCGCCACAAACAGCAGACGACAATCTGGAACCGAAGCACAGCAGGTCACCTACAAACAAACAAGTTATTTAAAATAAGCCTCAATAATGATTTTGTGAATACATTGTTAATAATGAATAGAACAGAGTAAAGGAGGATTTCTCTGTCAAATCCAGCATAAATATACCAACAGAATTTGCATCATGGACGGTTTCTTAATCTATTGTCTTATTTAACCATGTACAAAAAACTCATTTAATTGACTAAATGTTAAAAGCTATAGCTATGCAAAATAAACTTTTTACGGCAATAAATTTATTCATTAAAGATATAATTGCTTACTTTTTCAAATGGTGTGTGAGATAGAAGATTGATGGCTGGGGTCTCTTTCTTCACCTGGTGAATTCTCAATATACCATCTGCTCCCTTCCAATCTAATATGGCCGCCCAGATAACATCTGTAGAGTTGTACAATGTTGAAACTGCAAAAGAAATGAAAAATAAACACATAATTAGGGCAATTTATTAGGAGAAATTTTTTTATAATTTGATAAAAACAGGATTTTCAAATATTTACCATATTTTAAATCTAATGCATTCATACCATTTTTGATGGCAAAAAATGACAACTTTTGGCAGGTTTAGAAATTCACATTGGTGATTGTGGTTGCCATACCTTTTTGTTTACTGAGC
>CM065923.1:9618000-9645242 GCA_033439105.1 Magallana nippona
ATTGTAAGGCAGCAACATTTTTCTCCCACTCCAAACACCTCACCAGTTGGGAAGGCTGTTAAATTAGCCACCACTGCATCATAGCGACATTGCCAGACCACCTCAGGGGGTTGTAAGTCTCGGGACCCTACATACACCCCCCACTTTAGGCCACTCACGCTGGTCAAAGGACTTGGCTATCAAAGGCAATAAAATATGTTTAGAAATAAATACATGAAATCTAAGATTAAATAAATGCAGTTTGGGTGGACAAAGGAACATAAAAAGCTTTGGCAACACAAGGATGGAGGATGAAACATGTGTGGTTTTTAGCACTTATTTAAAATAACATGGAAACAATAATTCAGATCTGATGAGATTTATTTTGACATCGATGATTCTCATGGTTAAAATGAATACGACATAATCAAAAGCTTCCTTGATAATGTGCAATAATGAGTGAGGAATCACATCTAGGTAGTGGAGAGGGACTCACAACATAGGGGAGCTGGGGCTTCTGTTTAACTGGTACCTCAGCTGTGGGCGTCGACCCTGTGAACAGCTGGGATAAGATAGTGGGTGTGTCTTGCAGGGAGCTCCTCTGAGGGTGGGCGTTTCTGAACAGCTGTTTTGGTGTCTGACCATAGGTTTTGACCATTGTCTTTAGAGCATGGCGACGCAGTGGATCTTTGACACTGTCTATGTCCATTCCAAAGTAGGTCTGATAAAAGACAAATCCTGTATACTGAATAATTCACTGTAAAATATCAATCACTAAATGTTTGAAAACATCGCTTATATTTGCAGATTTTTAATATCAATAAATTGTCAATGATTGTCCAATTAAATCCACTTCAAAAAAAAAAAAATTATTTTTTCTAGTCAACAACAATAATTCAGAAAAAATCAACCCCTTATGTTCCAGCTTTAAAATTTGATTGAATTTTAATAATTTTCTACATTTTTATACAGAGCACTTTTTTTCCAGGAGCTTTAAATAGACAGTTTTAAAATGGCAAAGATTATCCAGTCATTTTAAACAGAATAATAATTAATTAATTGAACTTGTAGAAACTTGAAAGAAGCATTTCTATTATCTCAAAGTTTTCCCAGACATGAGCTGACACTTACCGAGGGGTGGAACACATTGATGGCCTTGACTGCCTCCTCACCCTGCTGCTTGAATCCAAACACCAGATCGATCCAGCGATGTAGGTTCTTTGTGACGTAAGCCGACTCCAGGGCTTGTCGGAGAATCATCACAAACAGCCGGGGGTCGTTGTTGGACCAGGGGGGGAGGGTCACATCACTGACCACCTCCCCATTCTGTCTCTTCCCAAAGTCAAAACCTACAGAGTTTTGTCTCAGTTTGAAAAACTAGTTGAATTTAAAGTGGCTTATTGTATTCATATTTTTCTGAAGGAAAAATTCCTCTTTGTATACATATACATGCAAATGACATAAAAATTATAGCATTGGACCCTGATGAATTTCACTTGGTTATAAGAATTTCAAGCATCTTTATTACAGCAGTGATCGAGTCTGAAATGAATACTGAATGATTTATTTTTCATTTTCAAGGATAAAAAAAATACCATACATAAAATCACATTAATAAAAACGTATTGAAAACAAATACAAGTGAAATGCTGTAGATTTAGAAAACTCTTTTACCCTCATTGTTTTTCAGGAACTCTGGCAGGAAGAAGAATTCTGGGATTAATTCTTTGACATCTGTTGCAGATTCAAAGCTGGCAAGTCGCCAAGATGTTTGCACACTGTGAAAGGTTCTGTCAGGCAGATCAAAGTTCTTGTCTACAAAAATAAGACAATTATTTGATGAATTATAATGATTTAGTATTTATTCATGAAATATGATTTGGCAAATTATGATTATTAAAAACTGCATATTTAATAAATACATACAAGTCATGTTTTTTAATCAATTAATGCTTTTACGAACATAATCATCATTAACTTCACTTCCTCTTATGTTTGATTAAAGTATAAATGGAATAAAGAAACTTATTTAAGTGCATCAAATTTGCATCATTTATGCAAGCAATGAGCATAAATTGTTAAAAAAAAATCAAGGGAACTTTGTAATATAACTTAAAACAAACAGAAGGTTGATTCATTGTACAAAACTCATCTCACATACAACATTTAAAGTGTTTTTTAAATAAGAAATTCAGAATATTTTAAAATAAGTACATGTACTTCAAAAATGCTATGTTACTTGATCAAATTTACCTTGGTAACTGAGGAACATTTTGGTGAATGGAGGTAGTCGGACAAGGAAATGAAGGACGGACCCACTATTTGAGTAATGGCTTCCATAGTGATAGGGCTCCACCCTTAACAATGAATTGTCAATTCCCCCTCGATCTCTCTCCTGCTTCAATATCTGGAGATTCAGTTTAAAGAATTTTCATTAAAAGGTCCTCAAAACACCATGGCATTGTTCAAATCAAATTCAATTCTAATTCATGTCATAAGGAGGCTAATTTAAGACTTCCATGGACTCTACTTACATTGTAGTTGTCTATGTATCTCTGCTCTTTTTCTTTACATTGTACAGACATGGGTTTACTTAGGTTCCTAAAAAATAAATTTTCTATAATGAAGAACAAAAATTTATAATTGAATTGTCAATCAAAATCAGATGGAAAAAGATGACAAACATAATATTCTTGCCTTGAGCTGTCAAGTGCAATATATTTCATTAAAATGTACCTAAAGCTCTTTTCGTCACAAAGATTTAATCTGTCACTGAAGTAATCCTTTAAAATGAATGGAAAGATAGGGTACTGCATCAGGTCGTTGAATGATCGGCCAGCAATTTTGTTCAGGTGAGTGAGGTAGTCAAAGTTAGTCATCCTACCATCTATCCACGACTGTTGTACTGAGGCAAGCTCCTCCAGAGCGAGGTAATTAGGCAGTTCGAGGGTGTGCAGGTGCTGATACAGACCATCTCTCTCCTGTAATACAAACCAGGATCAAATTTGATATCAATTTTTCACTATATATTCCTACTGTAAAAGTGAGACTGAGATCAAAAGTGAGCTCATCTTAAGTTATATGGCCCCAAGGCCTGGCTCATGGTATAAGAATGTTATACTTTTCAATCATGTCATTTGTCAGTTTTAAGCAGTTTATCATTTTTACCATGGTCAAATTGAAAAAAGAGTTTTAATATCTATAAGTGATTGTATGCTTTTTTTTGGATATCTCTTTGAGATTTTCAATAGATACCAGTCATTATGTAAGTCTTTATTTTTTTTTTGACAATGGATATCTCTTAGAGATTTTCAATAGATACTAGTCATTATGTATGTCTTTCCTTTTTTTGACAATGGATATCTCTTCGAGATTATCAATAGATACCAGTCATAATGTACGTCTTTTCTTTTAATATCTCAAAATAGGAATCCCCCACTGAGTTTCCTACCCTGTTATTCTGGCACGCCAGCAGACAGGTTTTACCATTGGTCAGAAAGATCTCTATCCCTATATCCCTCAGCTGGAACCAGCGCTTGTGGATTTCTCGGATATCCTCATAGGGCCAAGTCATGGATAACTGGTCCTTGTTTCCCAGGAGGACCTGTCATCACAACATCATTTTAATATTCTAGTTGCTAATCCTAGTACAAGAGGACTTATCTTATGATAAGGGTATATCCCAAATACATATTGCATAATTTGTTTATTACCTGTGTATAATTGGCATCTGTGATAGCCTCATCTGCTACAAAGAAAATGCTGTTTTCTCCTAAAACCAAGACCAAAAAAGATTTTAAAAAATTCCATGGTACTACAAACATACATGTAATTTGAAAGTATATCAAACATAGTCATTTCAGCTATACAGTTTAACAAAAGCTTAGTTTCTTTGCAATGAATACTTACCGACCAACAACTCTCCCATGCTCTCATTAAAAGGGGACACAGCAGTACATTTACATGTATGTCTGGAATAATCAATAGCAATTTAACTGTACTTCATCAAAACATGTCAACATGATCCTAAATTCTGACAGAAGTTCTATCTTAGAGTTACTTGTACTCACTGGATTTTCTCGTTCCTATAGAGCTGGTAAACAAGAGCTGCAGAGTCTGAAGTCTGGTGATCATCTTCAAACAGGTAGATCAGGGGTGGATCCACTATTTCACTATCTACAAATTAAAATCCAAATTTTTTTAATATGCACTGCTTTTATTGTATACATGCAAATAATATCTTAATCTTTGAATAAATATAAAATGTATCCAATAAACAATTTTGTGTGCGTACCTAATTTAACCTGATTCTCTGGAGTGAGGAATCTCTTTTCTATTCCAAGGTGACACCTCATCAGCCTCTTTCTCACCCTTCCTGGAGCCTCAGTTGGGTCCAATTGCCATGACATTGGATAAGACTTGGCATCATGCCAGACACCCCTGAAACATGAAGTATACAATAAAAATACTGAAATAATGTTGAACACATACAATTAAAAGTAAAGATGCTATACTAAGGCAAAAATTTACCTCTCATGAGTGAGATTCTGAACAACCTGCTGCCATGATTTTTTTATCTGAATTTTCTCTGTCATTGTCTTCTTGATATGCTCCACAAACTTGCTTCTCTCTTGACCTTGTAACTGTGTGACTCTCTGGGTCATCTCCATGGCAAGAAATGACAAACTCGAATACATTTTGTCTTGTCGATGTAAGGCCCTAAAAATAAAACAAAAACAATCTCAAGTCAATCGATCAATCACTATACATCTCTCTGAATGACATTTTACTACATGTATTTCATATTCTTTAAAATATTAAAAACTACCTACTTTTCAACATTTGAATCACTCTTTTTCTTCCACATTTGTCTCCCTTTCTGCTGTCTAAATTCAATAATTTGCTTTTCCTGTTAAAGAAAAATCATTGGCAAATTGGTTTTCAAAAATCAGTAATTTGATCAAGTAAATATCAAGTTGTTAAACCACCTATATCAATGCAGCATAAACATCTTTGAACCAGAAACTCTGATTAAGAGCCTTCTAAAGTTTGGGCCTTCCCTCCCCCATTTCATGCATTAAACAGTCATTCAGAGTCTGTGGGTAGTCTTACCTCAGCCAGGTGAGTTAGACTCTCCCTGCTTTTCCCAGGGGACACCACAGGGATGTCACAGTTCTTGAGGATCTGCATGATCTTGGCACCGTCCGAGCGGTGCTGACTGTTCAGACAGTCCCCCCACCTCTCCAACAGGTCCCACATGTAATAGGCCAGCTCATGGGCCTGGAGTACAAGTGTTATGTACATTTATACACATTCATGGTAATTAAAATGTAAAGCAACGTTCAAAGTAAGATATCTATGAACAGTTAAAAAGATGACCATAAAACAAAGATCTCTTACTTTTTTTTTATAATTGATGATCATTCACATATGAATAAAACTGCACATTTTATTGTATTAACAGGAATTACTTATGACTTTTATTTCTGGAATGGGGTATTTCTGGAAGTTATTTGAGACAAACTGTACTTACATATTCTGTGGAAGTGTTGATGAGAATTTTGAGGATTTCCTGCCCCTTTAGTTCATTTGCGACGTAGGACAAAATGTACGTCCGATCCTCCAGAACTTGTCTGGTTGAAATCATGTACACCAACAGGCGTGCCAACTGAAAACCCAAGGAAATCAGAAATAATTTTTGCTTAAAGGGTCCCACTTTAATAAAGGCATTAAGGTAAAACAGGACTGTATTTCCTTGCCCTAATCTTAACACACGTACCAGAACTCTTGTTGTATCTCTCAGACCCCACATGACTTGATTTTTCTGTGTTCTCTGCACCATTCTGTCCTGTGATGCATTAAAATTTACATTTAGGTAACAATACTAAAACACATGTACTCTTTCAACAGTCAAAACATTGTGTTTGTTTGCTTGTAATATGAAAGTACAGATTTAAGATCTTTAACAATACCTGGTTATAAAGAGTGTGCTCAAATCCTCGGTACAAGAAATCAAACAAGCGCCTCATGTAAATAGTATCTATGGACACTGGCTCAGATTTCTCAAAAATGGAACTAATAGTTTTCCGTTCAAGTGGTTTTATAACTTCTTTTTTCTCTGTCAATATATAAACAAATTATGGTTAGGCATACAAGCTTTAAGAAATAAGTAAGTTTTGTAAATGCATGTGTTTCGTATGATGTTTTAAATATAGTAAACGAGAAAAAGTACAAGGTCTAATGTGCAATATACCACATACCTGCATTGACTACAATATCCACAGCAGAGTTTAACAACTTCCTAATTCTGTCATTGACTTCTGACTGAGACAATGGTAGCACCATCAGTCTGCTCTTCTTGGAGCTGAGCTGTTTGAACATGTTGCTGATAGAGAATGCAGACTTGCCCTGCCTCTGTGTGATTGGTTCAATGGGCAGACTACCACCCAATGACTGATGCCGAGAGAAACGTCCCGAGGAAGTGGAGCTGTCGGAATCTCCTTGGGAGTAGGATCGGTTGTCTAGATCTAAAGACAAGCTAAACGATGCAGGAAGAGCCGACAATCTGGGGAGGGAGTCAGTGAGGTTTCTAGGCTGATAAACGATAGGTGGGGAGGAATGGGTAGGAATTACAAGTCTTGGTGAGAATTCTTCAAAGAAAATTCAAAAGACATGGTAATACAACATATGCAAAGGTATTTTTGGTATATTAAACATTCATTTCAGCACAAATATCAAGATTTTTAAGAGAACAAACAATTTGCCACAGGAAAAGAAATCTACTGCATATATATAATTACCAAAGGATTCCCCAAACTCAGCGGGCATGGACACTTGTCTGGATAATCTGTCCTGTCCGGCATTCTCTACCACAGTCAGCTGCCGTAGAATCACACTGTACTGCAGACTTTTCAAGTTCTGCACCGGCTTACTCTTCTCACCTGTCAAGAAAAAAACCTGTTTGGTGATGTCAACTCCATGATGCTTTATTGTTATGTCTTGAAATCATAAGTTTGGTAGTTATTCAGAATTGACAACTCTTGATAACTCACCAAATTCTTTCCTTTCTTTGTTCTCCAGCTGCCTCAAAAGATATCGTAAATCATCAAACTGTTGGAGGTGATGGCTGCCACTTGCGCTACAAACAAATATTACCATCAATCTCTGAATTACTGCTACATTTAACTTCTTTTAAACTTTAGATCAGAACTTCTTGTTTTACCTGAACTCCCTGCATGCTATAATGCAAACAAGGTTTTGGAGATCTTCCACACAGATCTGTCTTTCATCTCTTCCAGCTATATCAGTGTTTCTGTAAAGAAATCATTTCTCTTATTTAAGAATAACCATGTGATAATTAACAAATCTTTATGTATTTGTTCAGTATGAAAAACATGAGAATTATAACCTTTTTCCAAGAATACACGTGACCATTGTTGTTTTATACTTACTTCGTAGAGAGTCTATATATCCTTGCCATCATGTTACTGAGAACTTCTACCAAACCTGCCTCCAACATAAGAGAGCCCAGGATAGGGCTGCGCTCAAATAACTACAAATTGAAATACAAACAATGAAGATACCTGTAAATATCATTATTTCTGGACATACCAGACTTACCAGTACATGGATATCAAGTATTTTGGGAGAAAAAATACCTGGTAAATAGTGAATTTCTTTCTTACCTTTCTGGTAGTCAGGAGGGCATTATGACACAAGGCCACATCCCACAGGGTATTCTCCAGCAGAGACAGAAGTAAGACCACAGCAGACTGCTGGACAGGGGTCATCTCAAGATCACTTATCTCCAAACTAAAGCAACAACACAAATAAACATGTATCAATCAACAAAATAAATTTTATAATAACAAAACAGATACTGTAAACCAACTTTTATTCACTCGTGAGAAATTTTAGCGATGTTTGTGAGAGCCTCGTCATCGCAAAAATTTCTTGCTGCAATCTACTCCTTGTCCTATGGCTATAATAACAGCACAGATGTAGATATGACTTGGTCGCAAAAATTAGTCACTGTGACCAGTTTATCTCTGGTAAATTGCACAAAGAAAGTCATCGCGAATAAAAGTTGGTTTACAGTATTTTCAATGATATATTCCAGTAGCAGCCTAATTACATGTACTGAAAGTAAATGATAGGGTAAAAGAGAAGCTCACTCTGAATCAAAGGTGAATCTGAGGCCGAGTATGAGTGAGATGGATTCCTCCAACTGCTCGGTATGAGACAGATACTGGTAAAACTGGGCCCCCAACAGGTGGAAGCTTTCCTTCTTTAGGAATTCAGACACCTGCTCAGGTGTGGCCCGAAACAGGTAACTACTCAGTAACTGAAAGAGACACACAAATTGGTTCATGAAATCAGCAAGATAAAATAATCTATCTATATGTTTTCCTGTATATAACATCTATATTCTCTAGACAAATTAATCATAGTACCTGTGGTATGATGGAGACACTCCCCTTCTGTGGTCTTACCTTGATTACGTAGGTCCTGACCTCCGGCGAGTTACTGTGAGCCATGATGATCAGGATGTCAGTATTGATGACCTTCTGTAGGACCTTGGTGACCATGTTATCGGGGATGTTGATGACCACATCTGACAGAGTCTTCAGTAAACCTACACAATCATCAATTCATCAATTCTTCAATCAGTCATATACCCCAGGATAAAAAAGATGACTTTTAATTAACCTTCATGGAATAAATTTGGTTTTAAAGTATGATGAAAAAAAACTACACATTCTTCTCTCTTCCAATGAACAGCAGATGAAGATTGTTTGTCTTTTTCTCATTTTTTCTGAGTTTTTTGTTTTCGTTCACCCAAAATCTCAAAACTTTTCAGAAAATTCTGATACATTAAGAAATATGAATGCAAAAATGTACATGATTGTATACATGTACTTTTCTAAAGCATTTTGGCTCGTTAGCCCTGATTCCACAGTAAAACTTACCAATACACACAGCAATCAGACCCCGTTCAAACTCATTGTCCTCAGTCTTCTCATCGAAATGGACATCAGGCTTCTGGGCAATCAGTCCCTCATCGTCGTGGTGGATTTCTTCTGATGTGTAGGATGACAGGGACATATAAAAGTTTGGCCTTCCCTCAAACTTGGAGTACAGTTCATTTTCTACATCCGATGCAGTGCCCAGGTGATCCACGGACTCCCCGCTTTTTTCCAAGTCTGACACTGTCTCCATACATTCTCTGTTGTCAACTGTTAGCTGGTTCTCAGTCTTTGGGTCCTTTGACTGGTCCTCTGTCCTTCCTGCAAAGCTGCTTTGTAGAGTTATCTCCCCTGGTTCTGGTGTATCTATCTCTGTCTTTGTAACAGTGAGAGGAGGATCTGAAGTTATGGAGGCTGGGGTTTCCGGTTCGTTGTACTCCTCTGGAGTTATGATCTCCATCCAACTCCCTTGTTTGCGATGTAACACTTTCACGGGAGGATATTTGTCCTCTTTAAAGACTACGTCATCGTCATTGAACAAATTCTTCTTGGCAGAGTCTACTTGAGTATCTAGATTGGTAGACATTTGTCAATGTATCACAATAAATCACATCATCAAATATAATCTATTCTTTAAAATTTAATATATATCGTTCAGAACAAAATACAAATGTTAGAAGTTTCAGAATGTAAAAAATATGCTGTTCAATACTCCACAAAAGGAACAATTTCTGTTCGACATTATGTAGATAAAATAAAACTTTTCAAAGCTTATTTATCTTCAAATACTTATTTGAGAATGTAGAGAAAATAATTACAAGGAATAGATAGAGAAGGGTCAATAAAAGCAATTTCTAGCTCCGCATTTGTGGATTTTGTGGGTACCATGAGTTAAGTCCCTCAAAAATTGGCTTACTGTTCATACAATGATAATGTATTTAAGAAAACCTAACAGTGAAATCCTGTTAACTTTAGACAATCCACAAAACTTGCATATAAATGATTTCACAATATGGACATAACACATATTGTGGGGGTTGGTTCTGACCTGTGGGGCTGTGGTTGGAACCCTCACTCTTGCTGTGTGGGGTACTGGAGAGTGGTCTCCTCACGGAGTTCACTCGGCTCAGACTCGATCTGAAGGTCGTGTCTTTATCCGAATCTACAGAAGTACGATAAATTATAAACAAGGCATGTAAATGAACTCAATACAGACATCTATTTTATGCCATCAAGGCCATCAACACAAGCAGTCTAAATCAAACAATACAATTAGTACAAGATGCATAATACATATACTTATACGGACATCAAAACAAGTTATTGATTTCACAAAAATTGTAAATGATTTATACTGTACTTAACATCAAGTATTTGCCAATACCCTGTTCAAACTAATATGCAATGATTAAATTCCCTCAGTAAGTACCAGTATTTTCTTTTATTCCTAGAGTATACTTTGTATCCATGTGTAACAATATGCAAGCAGAGGTTACTCATGAACATTAATTGTCTGCATAATACAGTAACCTACATGAATATCATGTTTAAATTTCAGTCACAAGAATTGTTTCTAGAAGTTATGCCATCAAACAAACAAACAGACACTGACCCCACCACAGTTTGAAGTAGAACCCTGACTGGGTACAGCTGATGTAGGTGTTGGCCGCGGGATGGACGTACAACAGGAAGTCACAGACTGCCACAATAATGTGCATGTCAGGCGGGCTTCCCATCAGGCTAGTGATGATGCTGACCACAGACTGACCAATCGACACGGGGTATGCAGGGTAGCCATCTTGAATTCTCTCCTAAATTACAATAATTAATATTGAAAAGTAAATTAAAAAACACAGACTTTATTGTAATGTTTGAAAATATATCAAACACAAATAATATTCATATGTAATTGATACAATATAGCTATAATACTGAGCAAAACTCCAATTTTTGAAAAATTCCATTATCATTAGAAATACAACTCACATTTTTTTTTATTATTGTAAACTTCAGTCAAATTTGCAAACACACCTGATATGTACAAAATATGCGATCCACCACTGACACTGAGTGGAACTGCTTGATGTTGAAGGCTTGGTGTGGATGGTCCTCCCTGATCAGTGAGGACAGTCCTCGGTACAAGAGATCCAGCACCCCCTCCTCAGCCCCCTCCCAGATATGCCAGTTGAGGATCAGCTCCTCAATCACTGTCGCCCTGGTAACCACTGCCTCGTTCTTCCTCCTCATTACAAGGTTTTTGGTTTCGGGGTCAAACCTAAAGATTGTCTCCGTAGTGCAGGCATCAAACAAAACCTGGGGATTTATAAACAGAAAGCAAAATAAAACTAAATGAAAAATGTCTATATTACATTTTAAGAATTTATCGCAAGGATATTTTACCTTGCCCAATATCACATATAATGCAGGGATTGAAAAATTCCTACCTTTAGTGTGCTATATCCCACAATTCCCCTGCTAGACGTCAAGACTTTGGACAGAAGTTTGTTCCCATTAGCTGTTGTGTAGTCGTTCGCCAGGTCTGGAGAGAAGTTGACCACAGAGAAGAGCAGCTGTAGCACTTTGGACTGCAGTTGTTCCTCCATCTTGTCTTTGTCATGGTTGTCATGGTTATTGTCCTCAACAATCTACAGAAAAATTGTGTAATAACGTCAAAATGTCAGTGAATACTAATGTTACTTATAGAATAACAAATCTGAACATTATTAGATACGTTGTTCTTTTCTAAAAGTCCAAAATAATATTTCTATTTCATGGGACATAAAATATTATCAGGTCAAAATGTCTATGAATCTTCTGTTTCTGATCATTATTGTCTATGAATCTTCTGTTTCTGATCATTAATGTCTATGAATCTTCTGTTTCTGATCATTAATGTCTATGAATCTTCTGTTTCTGATCATTATTAGAAAATTCAGTTACCTGTTTTTAATATGGAAATCATATTTATTAATGCAGGAGCATTTGACTTAATGCTGCAGTACATGTACTAAAGAATTATAATTTGATTTTAATGATGTACCCAGGTAGTAAATGTCATAAGGAAATCTTTTGGATTATCATTACGGTAAGTGGACAGTTTATTTCCCCAATGAAAAACATTAAATAAAGTATTCCTGAAAAACTGACTTAACAATCATAAATCCCATCAGAACACCTTGCTCCTACCCCATCAAAACACCTTGCTCCTACCCCATCAGAACACCTTGCTCCTACCCCATCAGAACACCTTGCTCCTACCCCATCAGAACACCTTGCTCCTACCTTTGCCACCAGAAACATGACGGTCTCCATTCCCCCCACCTCCTTCACCGCTTTCTCCAGTCCATAACACAGCTTGGTGGCCACCTTGCCAAGGGTCACCACATCACTCAGTAGCGGCTGCTGACTCAACAGCTGAGACTGGGGCTGGGGAATCCCAAGGTTTCCGGCCATCAGGGCAGGGATTTCTGATCGGAGGGCAGACTCATACAGCATCACTTGGCCTGGACTTCTTCCGCTGTAGTGCAGCATGATCTTCATCTAAACAAAAATCAAATGCATCTATATAGTCATGGAATTTACTTTAAAACCACAATATCAGAACTTCAAGATACATGTTTATGAAGTTTTAGACTATACATAAATTCATTTTATTTAAATTAATAAATTTCAAGAAAGTTGCTATATCAATTAATGTTAAAAATAAATAGAATAATTTTTCAGACAATTTGCTTTTGCAATCATTCTTACCCTCAGTTGATCTCTGTCAACAAGCCGCAGTCCCACCAGTGCATCATGGGAAATATTGGAGTGCTGTATGAGCTGTTTGGTGATGAAGGTGGAGTAGGTCATTGGCTGCTCGGGGCCGTCACATTTACTGAGGGCCCTACAGCTAGGGCCCAGGGCATACAGGTAAAGGCACTCCTCCTCACTCAGATCCACACCTGGACAGGTAAAACAGGTAAGCAAGAAATTTGTTATTGCAAAGACAAAAAGCTTTATTTTGAATCTCATTCTATTACATGTACTTATAAAGGTTTATAGAGAATTGAATGAAATGGAAGTTCTGCATGTTTCAGAATATTTTCAATACTGATGAGATTTGTAAATCTATAATTTGACTGAATAAGGCATGCTAACCTTTGAACAATGACAGCGAACCCAACTGCCAAGGCAGAAAGTTGGTCATTTCTCGGAGTTCATCATAAACATGGCCGATACAAAGGCTGCTCCTGCCCTCTGAGATTTCCACTTTCATGGCCGGGTTAGGCTGTTCTAGTCTGATTTCCTGTCTCTGCCAACCATCCATTGTCAGAGTTATCTGTAAACAGAAGGCATATAATATACAGCCAATACTGTTAACACCTTATTTCTATAATAAGAAGTTATATTTTAAACATGAAGATCTGCTTCAAAATTACAACCTATTTATGTAGAATGTTTGACTGTAGAGAAAAGTAAGACTATATACATGTATTTGGTTTAGCTGCATGGGTTCCTTTTACTTACCCTGCCTATAAGCTTGGGCTCTTCCTCCTCCATATTCTCCAAAGCTTCTATGTAACTGAACATGACATGGTGCCACTTCCCGGGATGTACACTATCTCTTGATGTGGCTTCATCCAACACCAGTCCACCTTCATTGGTTTCAGAGGTCAGTCTGTCAGGTTAGAAAAACATCATAATTAGAAAATAGCTTGTAGAAAACATAACTTGGTACATACCAGATGATTGATCTTTTCCAAATATATAAAAAAATTAAAAAAACAATAATGGCAAGGGCAGCTCGCCGGCAAGCACTGCAAGCTATAACGACAACGCTTGGGCAAAGAGAAAATTCGGACTACTGCTACCTTTAACATACTGAAAATTCTGTTGTCAGATTTGTACCCACAATTCTGTGTAAATTGCAAATGGCTATCAATATCATGTTCTTGCGAGAACATGTGAAATGTATTTTAAGAATGGCATTTGAAAGATGAATAAAACATTCTGCTGATTCTAAAAATTGGTTTGCAACTATTTGCTCTACACTATTTTCTTGGCAAATTGTTCAGAGCATTGTTACTTTGACGGAAATTGTCGAATTGATGTCTGCTCTATTGATGTGACGCCACAATGTCTAGACTGAGGATGCAACCTTTAGCTTAATGAGTAAATAGATAGGCGGATCCAACTGCACGTTTCTAATGAATCTGATAGTGAAATGGTGATTGTTGTTACTGGCTTCGCCTTCCAGATCGCTATACTATAAAACCTAAATGTTTATGCATGTATACTGGAGTGTGAAATATTTTATTTTTATTCATGTTGATGCATCCATTTGGTAAACCACGCTTTAATTTATTATCATGTACCCATGTGTATTTACAATTCAATTTATGCTGAGTTCGCCCAAACGGTCGCACCGTAAAACATATTATCTGATAATTAACATCCCATGGATACACTCACCTAAACAGTAACTTTCCAGTTTTACAAGAGATCCACACTTCCAGCAGTTTATCCCTTGTACCGACAGACATGACATGGATGCACTCTGATGTCAGCAATGGTTTGGTGGACTTTCCATTGGCAAGTTCCTTTTTTGACAAGTCTGAAATCAACCTTGTATGTTAGTAAGGTGAGTAAATTGCAGGTGCTCAAAAACATCTGAATCAACTTAGATCATTCAGCTTTTCATACATTTTTTCAAAAATCTGCCAACTAATAAATGACTTTACCTTCACTACTTGATGCATAAACATGGTTTGCTGTTGATAGAACTGTTGTTGGTTTCAAGCTCATCCCCTCCTCTTCACAGATTTTCAACCAAAGGGCAAAGGTTAAACCAGTTCGATAAGGAGGCCATATGACCCCAATAGACAATGGAATCTCAAGAGCCATCACCTTCCACACTTCCTGTTCAAATGTCTTCTGGGATTTCTCCGGTTCCTGCTGTGATTGAACATCTGGTGTAGGCATCATGGAGACAAGGGACGAGATGGAACGTAGGAGAGGAATCACGGCACTGCCTTTCTCTGTAGACCTGGACTTGGTTGAGAAAAGCTCGGAGGACACCTTCATACTGCCAGAGGATACAGAGGACTGAGTGGAGGCTTTCTTGGGACCGGATTTCACTGGGAACTTGATGCTGTAGAATGGCTGAATGCTGGACTGTTCCACAATGGACAGCAAACAGGATAGCAGAAACTCCTAGAACAAAAGGAGGAGGGATCTTAAGTTAACATAATAAGTCCTAAACGGAGCTTCAAACAATATTTCAATACAATTAACTGTGGAAAAGATAGTCAGTTAACATTGTCTTTATGAGCTCTCTCACATTTTACAAATACATTTCAAGTGAGTATGTTTTTATTAGGTTTAATAATCATTCCGTGAAGGTAAAGCTGTTGCTGCAATGTATAAAAGTAGTAGCCATCCCACTCTCAAATCTCTATTAAGATGGCATTATGATAAGATTTGATACATGTATTTGTGCTTCTCTTTAGTTGACTTACCCTTGATATATGTGAGTACTGGAAGAGTTGTAGGATTTTCTGGAGCTCCAGGGATGTGATCCTTTGTTGTGCCAGGCACTGGATCAGTGAAAGGAGGTTCCTTCTCACTGAAATTTAGTAAAAACAATGAATAGGAAATGATACCATTAATATTTCTCTCTGAGGACTGCCTTTTCAAAAGCAATATTCTTCAAGAACAGAATAACTCCAAGTCCTTACCCATTCCTTGGTCATCTGTTGCAGTAAGCTCTGACCAGAAGCCATTCAGTATCTCATACAGCAGACCCTGAAAACAACATGTACACAGAACTTGTAAACAAGTAACAATTTTTCCAAAATGTGCCCTGTGTGTAAATAGGGAAGGTGTATTGTTTGTACAAGAAAACTGCATTCACTAAGTAAACATGCTTTGCAGAGTTTGTATTGTGTCAGAGAGTGGACATGGTAACCATTGAAGTTTGCAATTTGGTGAGTCAGTCTAATGGACAGTAAATCAAATTACTTTATATTAGTTGGTGAAGGTGGATTTCTGTGCAATACAATATCAAAAATACTAGTATTTCATATTTGGAAAGGACAGTCTTTAAAAATTTTTTTTAAAACAAAGTAAGACATTTTACCTCCTCACAGACAACCATGATCGCTGCAGAGTTTCCTTTCAGAGTCTGTAGAAGTTTTAACAAGACCTGAGGAAGGATATTTTTCCCAGCCTGATATTTCTGACTTTTAATCAACAGCTCAATGATCAGCCTGAACAACGAAGGAAAGTATTCTCTTCGAGGAATTGGGTCAGAACCTCCATTTGACTTGCAGTCATCCTGAGACGTTTCCGTGTCCCCGTCGTAGCCTTTTTCCACTGCCTTCCCAGAATCTCCTTCTTCTTCGCTGCTCATATTGAGGAGTTGTCTTATCTCGTCATCATCAATTACATCCTCTTTGATAAACTGTGAAAATTTGAAGTCAATTCTTTTACCAACTTTTGATTTAATAACTTTCACAAAAATATAATTTTTTCATTGCAGTGCAATAATGTTGTGTCCAATATGCTCAGAAAAAATAAAACATAACTGTACAAAATGCAATACTGCAAATTTCAAATCAAAATTCTTTGGCCTCTTACATCTTGTGGAATGCTAGTTTTCTGGTTGGAGTCGAACACCGTAACCTTTTTGGGCATGGCTGAGTTGAGCATGATGTCGAACAATGTCTTCAGGTGACACGCAGGCAGGAGAGCGCAATCCTGGAATGAGTCCCGGATCCTCCCCCACATTTTTATTTCATTCTGTAAATGGAAAATACAAAAAAAAAATTATTTAAGTGTCAGCTAGAAAAAATCCAGCATTTAAAAACTTCATCTTTGATACTACAACCACAGTCTTCTCTATTTGGGATAGTTACAGCATATTGTGTAGCAATATGATAAGTTGATGAAAATTAATCCAATTTTCTCACACGTGTCACATTAAATGGATATGCCATTGTGCCCTTCACTTTTTTTTTTCTTTTTTTTGTTCTAACTTGGTTCATCCCTTCGGAGAAAATTTCAATATCAAATCATTTTTATCTAGACAATAATCTGGCAATACACTAATAATAATCGGGCCAGTATCAGCCTCTGTCAAACTGCATTTATTTATCAAACTTAACGGTTACAGTGCAGTTACCTAATGATATGCCATGTACTTTAATTTGATAATGCTGACATATTATCAGCTTAAAGTTATACAAGGTACAGTATTTGCTCAACAAAAAAAATCAAATATCAGTATCTGTCAAATTCATTTAAAATTATCTGATTAAATAGTGCAGTGGATGCATGTCCATGATATCATTCAATGTCATTGTACCTCATGTTATTAATGTAATTTGACAAAAAAGTAAAAAGCAGAAATGTGCTGTTCACTTACGTAGAGATCTTTATTTGAATCAGATTGAGAAATGGATTGAGTGACATATGACATCATTTTCCATTTATTGTTTTACATAATTAAAATCCATAAAATTTTTATTGCAGTTATAAAAAATTCTAATTAATACTTAAATAATACAATTAACATAAATATGATTATTAAGATTGAATACCTTATATAAAACCTAGATTTATTAATACTTACCAAAATCAAATTATAAATCATTAATTGTTTTCGTGACAATTTCCAATGTTACCCTTCTTGCTAGCGAGCAATATTTATCATTGTTTAACTGAATGTTATTACATATAATTTTGAGTGTCCTATGACAACACTTACATGTAATCAATCCTGGTTAAGAAAAATTGCATTGCCAAAATCCTTGTTTTAAATGTTTTCATGACACCTGGCTAGACAAAGAGAATGGGAATTTTGAGCAGTCAATATCATATTTAAGTACTAATAATGAATCATTCTTTTAGCGGTTAAGGGATTATAAATATATGGCTTTGATCAAATACCCATGGATATACATTGTATTTATATCCCAATGAAAGTCAAAGAATGATTTTTTATTGCTTATTATTTATTTTTTATTATTTTTTCAATTATTGTACAAATAAATTTTTTGCCATTTTCAAATTATTTTCAGTTTGAATGTAAACTCCACTTGTATCCCAACAGAGTTTTTATGATTTTACCATTGAGAGGGAAAAATTATTTATTTTTTGCTCCCCAATCAATTAGATTAAAATGATTCACATGTAAGCATCATAATGACAAATAATTCCCTCTCGAGATGTCCCTTCATTCAACATCCTATCACAACTTTATCAATCTTGTGACCTAGAGCACACTGTACCCAATAGCCTTGTGAGGATGCACAAGTCTCATGCAATACTGTGCATGTACTTATGACAAACTTTACTTATATCTCATAGACAAAAACAACTAAAGCATGTGCCCATTAGCAGTACATACATGTACAAATAATCTGCGGAAATGAGATATAACATAAATTATGTTATCTGTTTCAAATCTTTGTCATTTCTAATCATCCAATCTTAAACGATCCTGTTGTTGTTGTTTACAAAGTCCACAATAACAATGGTTGAAGTAGAACAATGGGATTGGTTGTGGTTTGTTTGTTTGGTCATTAAGTAATTACTGACGCTTGTTTCCTGGTATGTAAAGAAGTATAGAAATTCCCATTACATGTAATACACTTACTATGATAAACAGAAAAGCTCTAAGTACATGTATTTTTTCCAATAGCCAAGATATTAAAAAAAACATTACATTGCAGTCGAAGTAAATTGACTAAAAGGGGACAAATCCTACTGATCAAATTGAAGCCCACCCATAAATAAACAAATCCTAGATGATCATGAAATGAAAATTTTCGAGTTGCATCATTAATCAATTCACAATGTATCACATTTTTATTATTAAGTATCAGCAGTCAAAGACGAGCTAACCAGTAAAATGTCAATAATTCATAAAAAACAAAGATTAAAAACTTAATCAATCCAGCTATGAGTGGTTTTGAGGACAGTAATAAATTTACTGTCCTCTGTAATCATGCACTTTTAATTATCTACATGTCTGTGCATTTGTTGCTGAAATAGAAGACTAAATAATGTCAAAATTCTATTCTCAATAAAATAAGTGATACTTAATAGTTCTGAAAGGATTATTGATCGTGGGCATAATTTTTCCTACTAGATTCTGGATGTGTTATTTTCTGTACTTTTTCAAATACATTTTGTAACTTGATTTTTCCCTGGAAACTTTAGGGTCTTTTGTGGCTATTTCTAATAGAGATTCTGTAAACCTTGCAGCCATTTTGAGATGTTGCCATAATGCAAATTAAGAAGAGAACAAAAATACAAAGATTTTGATAATTTTATTCAACGATGTTTGAATTATTAGTTTTATTTTTTTTTTTAGAAAAAATTGATTTATATTAATTGCATAATGTTTAACCTGAATGGGGTCTGTTTCGAATTGCAATCAAACACAGGTGGACAAAAAAGGGCAGATTACGATGGATGTTTTGCTTTAATTATGAGCCGACAGAAGATTTTGGGCACTAAATAATCTTGCTGGTTTTGAGACACTGGACCTTACAACATTTAGATTTGACAAGTATACATGCATTTGTATATTAATGTGTTATTTTGGATTTGGGAAATGATTTGAATAAATTCTATAAAAGTGACTGAATACATAGACTTACTAATGTATGAAAAGAGCAAGTGTGCATGGCAAAGTTGAACTGGGTCAGTTTAAAAACATACAGCAAGAATTAATACACTGAAATTGTGTCACAGGTTTATCTGAATACAGGTACAGGTGAACGGTCTGGAATTGCAGCAGCACAAATTTCAGGTGTTGATTTTCTTTTTAACATGCATGATGAGTTGAATAAAAAAATAAAAAAATAGGCGTCTCACGGAAACATGTAGGATAAAAAGTATGATGCCTGTGTTGATACGTATCTTTATTTCTGTAACTTATTTTGAATAGAAATGAAATTTTGGTGTTGAAAATTGTGATTCTTAGTTACAGTTTGCTTCATACCAGTAAATCTAATTAAAGCTTTGCTCACATTTTCTAAAATTACTGCATTATAAAATCATGTAAGAATTTCACCCTTATTGTTTAAAACAAAATATTCAATTTCAATTAATATTTAAAGTTTTTTTTTGCAGCAAGTGTCTTTGATCTTTAAACAATGATGATGATGTCTTCAATTTACTGGTTTCTTAAAGAGTTGTTTACAAAAAGTGCACTAAATCTTCAAACAGTAGTGAAGATATAACTAGTTTTATTGAATCATTGGCTTACCAGTCTCCCATGATGCTTGTAGCAGACATTACAGACAGTCAGCAGACACTGGAGAAGGGCCAGCTTCAGGAAGCACACCGAGGGCATGTTCATCGTCAAGGAGACCAGGTGTTCCAGTTCCTGTCCAGAGTCCTCTGATGAGTCCTTACAGTGTTCCTCCCCCTGGCCCACTTGCCTGGCTATATCACAGTTTGTGGAGTCCTTAAGTTGTTTCAAGACTTTCAACAAGAGATTCCCAGCAATGGGGAGACATTGAGACTGTAACAGGTGCACCACAAAGTGTTCACTGTTCAGAGAGAGCTTGGCACACGTTTCCCACATGTCCACCATCAGAGTCAGGTTTTGGATGTATTTGTTGTCAGGACTTAGCTTACTGAGATCCTTTTGATGTTTTATATCAGAAGAGAGGTACAATGACAAACTCATGTCTGTTTTCTTGGCAAGACCATCTATAAATGCAGAGATGACCATTCCTGCTTTTGACTTTGATTCTTCAACGGTTTCCAAGCTGTTTTCAAATTCTCGCTCCTTTACTTCATCTAGGATGACTAATGCTTCAAACACTTTCAAGACAGGTTCTCGTAATACATTATCATCCAGCATTCTACAAATCTGACCAACCCCTCTCTTAGTGAGAAAAGCTTTCATCACTTTCTCTTCTTTCAACAAATTTGGCACTGCAAGTAAACAATGGACTTTCACTTTAGAGGAAAATATTGGTTGGTTGGTCACATTTTCAGGGGTTTCCTGAGGTGTATTGGAAGGAGTTTTCTTCATATTTCCAAGGAATGATTCAAAAGCATGGATATACACATTGAAAAAGAGCTCTTCTTTCAATGAGGCACTGCCCAAAAGGGCCAAAGTACCTAGGTTTTTAGCAGTCACTTCTGCAACAGTATTGTCTGGAGAAAACAACAAGTTTTTAAAACCTTGCATCACCTTGGAAAAACTGTTAAGCATTGGAAATTTCTTTTCTGGAAAATCATGACTAGAAAATCCACTGTCCATTCCAAAAGTAATAGTTTTTTCTGACATATCTATTTTCTGCTCACTCTTATCACTAACAAGTTTCACGTCTCTACATGTATTGCACTGACTTATTGATTGTTCTTTGCCATTTTCATTGCTACCCTTTTCATGAAACTGTCCTAACAAAGTTCTGTTGAAAACTTCTAAGGCAAAGTTCTTGATGCCAGGACTAAATTTTGTTAAATTTTCTTTGATTGGCTCAAATATGGTTTCAAGAGAAATACAGCAACAATTCCCTGTTTGTTCAACAGTTTGTAAAATCTCTATCAGTAAAGATTTGTCATTGACTTTAGAAATGAGATCAAGCAAAAATGTGCACCATATTGCAACCAGACAGGTTGTGTTATATAGGGACGTCTCTGGCATCCCTTCCAACTTTTCTTCTCCAATGGAATAATGAGGCAATCCAAGAATATTATGATGGTGGTTGAAATACTCTTGAAACTGGCAAGATTTGTGCTTGCGTTTTGTACATTTCATGACATGGATATAATTCAGCTTCAAGGATTTAAGGGTACTGAGGAAGGAGCTGATGATTTTGACTGGTTCTGTGACCTGGATACAAAGCTTCATTTGAATGGAGGTGGACTTGACTGTGTTACTGTCCAGAGTATGGATAATGCTCTCCAACATAGTAAAGCCATGACCTTCATCAAATTCTTCCACTAACTGTATGGCACTCTTCACATGAACTAGATTGAAGGGTAAGCATTGGAATGTGACATCTACAGTCATCAAAAGACCCAAGATCAACTCGGTAAACAAAACAAAGTCATCAGTCATTTGACAGAGATCATCTGATGTTCTCTGCCTGGCATAGGACAGTTCCTCTTTAAGATTTTGAAGCTGTTGAATCTGCCTTGCTACATCCAGTAGAACGGACACAAACTTATGTCCAACAATGATGTTGATTCCATTGGGTTGAGTTGCAATGGTTGACACCATGATTAGAATAGTTCTTAAAATCTTTCTTTGAAAATATGTCTGCTGCTTTTTCAGCCAATGAAAAGCCAGTAAATCTTCATTTCCTCCACTGGGACTGGGATACATGTTTGTGAGAGTATGAAGGATGTGAGGCAAGAGAACTGGTGACAGTGCCTTAGTGTGGTTGACTTGGTCAGTATCAAGTAGACAGATATCAGTGAGAACGTCCACAATAAGCAGACACAGTTTGTAAGGAGATATCGCCTTGTTTCCAGCCTTGTACTTAGACAGGAGTGTTGTCATTTCCTCCTCATCCTCTTCCTTGCTGGACTGACTTCTCTCCAATGGTTCCTTTGCCAGACTTTGCGAGATGCTCCTATGCCTCATCACCCTCTTTCCTGCTCTGTGTCTTTTGACTGGTTCAGTCAAACTCTCCACTTCGCTGTCTGAATTGTCCTGCTGTTTGGCACTCTCTGGAATCTTCCGCAGCTTTCTTTGGTTTCCTGTAGAGTGGAGTTTGTGTGTGTGTTTGTCTGTGTGGGGTAGCACCTTGTTTCTTTGGGAAGTACATCGCTGCCATTTGGCAGAGTGTTCCAAATGTAGGAAGCAGGTGTGTACAGGTAGCAATGGCTCCAGGATTTCTAAACTCAGAAAACATCTCAAATTCATTTACATGATTGTTCTTTGTATCATTTCACAGTATTATCTGCATTTTTGTTAATCAAATATCCAAAATTTGGGGCATGTGAACTGCTTACCTGCTTGTGGTTCACTGTTGTCAACAGGAAATTTCAAGCACCATGGCAGTAGAGAGACTAACAGATTGCTGAAATCTTTCCCAACAGTGAGACCCTAAGGGAAAACAAGACATATGATTCCTTTCTTTCACACATTTATTTCTGTTGAAAAACATATACCGTACATTTGAATTTGGTATATCTCCAATACATGTACCATAGCTTTGTCGAGGTGAGTTAAAAGTTGTAACTACTAGTTTAATAGGTATTTTAATGTCCATATCTTGAATCTTTGAATACCTCTAGGTTTTTTCTAAGATTTCTTGATTTTGAGATTTAAGCATGGTTAAAATATATTGCAATTAACTTTTGCAGAGCATATAATACAAAGCTTAAAACCTGAAAAACTACATAATAGTTACAAATTACCGGTATCATTATGTTCTACCTGTGTGCCATTTTTATGAATGGTGTAAAGGAGAAGCCATCCTCGCTCTCTGAGGAGATAGTTCTGTAGAGGAGCGGTGTCATCATCGTCTGAGGACCCAGTGACACGGATTATGTCGGACATAAACTCCTGACACAAGTGATTCGCCACACTCCTCATGTCACTGTAACAAAAAATTGTCCTCAAAATCATTTTGTAAAATTTCATCATGTTTGCAGAGTTGGCATTGCTGAAAAAAAGGTCCCAAGAATTAATCAGAGTTTCACTCCAATAACTCATTACAAAGTCAATATGGTCATTGGAAAGAAACTGTGGAATAACTTGAGTTTTTGTGGATTGCTAGTACTTTCACAGATTTATTGGGACATATTTTCCTGGGGATTTTTTTCATATTAATAATGAAAAAAAAGATTGTTTCATAATTTGTTGAGGATATTAATTTGTGGATAAGGGGTACCCACAAAATTATCCACAAAAATTGAGCTCCCACAAATATTAATGATTTCACAGTAATGAGGAAATTAATGTGACTCCAATAATAAGAATTCTCTTAACTCATCCTTGAGTCACATGTTTTTAGTAAAAGCTTGTCTTCAAATTGACTTAACAATTATCATTATAATCTGCACAAATTCTGTTCTTCAATAAATGATAAGCTATAAAACTATACCCCACAAACAGACAATCATGCATAAATTGGAACATTTATGTTGTATATTTTCAATGTTATTGCCCTTTCAGTTATATTTGACATCAGGTATCAAATTTCTTTATCATGACTTGAAGGGAAGCACCTAGTGGTACATTTAATCAACTTCTGGGTGCTTTTTGAAACCAGTTATAGGTGACCTGGGCCATGAAAAACTGTGTTATTGTTCACTTACCAGCAATGGGGAAATCTGTTTACATATAAAAGCTAATGGAAAGACTCTTTCAGACCGAACTGTGTTTTTAAACCATAATCTAAGCTAGCTAGTACAGATGTCTCAAAATGTTTTGTGCTATTTGAAAACATATATACAAACATGATTATATTATGTGAGTGCATAAAAACTATATACCAG
This sequence comes from Magallana nippona, assembly GCA_033439105.1. NCBI lineage: Eukaryota > Metazoa > Mollusca > Bivalvia > Ostreida > Ostreidae > Magallana > Magallana nippona. The sequence goes on from CM065923.1 coordinate 9,642,408, forward strand.
TAAGTAAAATGGATTGAATAATTCAATTTTCACATGTTAATTTTTGCAATCATCAATTTGCTTAAATTATTTATTCTGTGACCTTTTTTTTCTCCCTCTAATATATAGCATAGCTGTCACACGTCCTTATTTTCAGACAAGGTTACACCCTGTTAAGATTTATTTGAATTAAGTTCACATGAGGTTCACTTTTCTGGTCAGTGACATTCTCCTCCTATTAATTGAGTGCATTCATTCACCTACTTCACAGTAGTTTACATGGTTACACATGCATGCATATAAATAACTATAAGTCCTGTATTAAAGCCTGAAGTTTTTCCAATTCTTTTTGTTTATAATTAAGATTTTTAAGTATTTCATTTACGGTATTGAGAATTATTTTGATAAAATCTTATTATTTTTTTTCTAATGTAAAAAACATGACATTAGTTCATTTCATCAATTTATAGTTAAGTACACATCTATCATCATTTACATTCACACTGTAGAATGGTGTACTTATACTACTAATTAAAACAAAATTTAAATGATCCTACCTTTCAAGTATAATTCTACACGTCCTCTCCCCCATATTTACTACTGACTTCATAATGGATTACAGGTAATTACACCTATAGACCATATATTCTGTCTACCGGCAGGCATGGTCTGCAGCCTTGAGAACTAAAATATGTCACATGGTTTCCCTGCTTTAACCTTCACATTTATAAGATATCTTCTTTTCATTTCTCTTCTTCATTAAATCTGACCAAAAAAATCTCTCTCCAATATCACTTAATCGGTCTTTCCACTGAAAAAACTTCCCTCTGAATTCTAAATTAAGAGTAAGACCGCCCCCCCCCCCCCCCCCCCCCCCCCCCCTGTTTTTAAACTTTAATAATAGATCAGGGAACTAGTTTTGTTTGCAATGAACAGTACATTAGATAAATAACATAGAAAGGTAAAACTGAATAAGAGGGCAATGACATTTTAAAAGTCTTTCCACATTGATCAATCTCCTCTCTTTTTCTCCTAGAACATTTTGTAATATATCACACATACCTTGCAAACAGATTAAATTTCATGCTGTTTAGTTTATTTTACACAAGTATATTTATGAATATCTACAAAATGTTCTATTATTCAAGAAATAAGGAATCATTCTTTGAGTATTATGAGGTGATAATTTCGGTCGGGGCGTGATCAAATCCATCATAAAGCCCTCCTTCGGGCTTTATGATGGATTTGATCACGCCCCGACCGAAATTATAACCTCATAATATTCAAAGAATGATTCCTTATTACTTATATTTATGTAATTTTCAGCAGTTGTAGGATTAAACATGATAATATCAATCATGCAAACCCGCTTGTTCCCCCCAACAATACGTCATTTTAATTTATTGGGCTGTATAGTACAAAATCGATTCGTAGTGTTATCACAGACAAAGGCACTGGAAAATGTAATTATAGTTGTATACATAAAGACCGGAGCCTGAAAAGGTTTCCATTGCAATTGGCAAACTGCTCAAAGTCATGGAGGTGGAAAGGATATAACCTCTTACTCATTGAATTTTCAAATGAAAAAATTTACTATAGTGTATACTTTTAAAATTGATTTATTGGTTAAGATCAATTTATTTTAATTTTAAGAATTCACAATTATGCTATATTTTTGTTTTCAATAACCTATCCACTCAGGATAATAAAATTCTTTGATATAAATTTGCTTTTAATGATAATTTCTTCTTGTTCAACAGGGGAAAGAAGTTTTTTTGTTTTTTACATGTTTTACATTGCTTTCTATAGGGAAATCTGAATTTTTATATAATTATGAAAATAAAATGATGGAAATGAAAAGAAATAATGATTTTAAGATGCTTGGTAAAACTAGTAAACAAAATCATCATCAGAAAAATGATTAATGGACTTCTTAGCTGAATACTTTTTGATAGCGAAATCCAAATAATCATGATATTTTCCAATATCTTTGTAGTTCAAACCAAGCTCTTCTTCTTATAAGATTATATATAGGATTAAAATGGCCATGACCATCCAACCTTCTTAATGCTATCATAATGATATATTAATATCATAAATTTTTTGCTTGAAGTCTAAAATAACCAATTGCTACTTTATATCAGTTCTTTTTTTAATATTTCAATAAGAAAAAAATAATTACACGAGTACATACCTACAATTATGATTCACAAAAAGAGATCTATCATGCACAACAACTGAGTTCTTTAGTTTGTCATCAGTAAATGACACAACTGTATTTGATGCTGCTGTATCAACAAAGTGTCAACACAGATTAATAAGTGAGTTATCTTTAATCAAAGTCAAACGTCCCCCCCTTATATCAGCCAGGCACCGATTGTCACTGCCCCCAAAAACTTGCTCCAGTTTCTAAATGTGTCTGGTTATCATATACACAGTGTATTCAATAAATTAAGATAACTTATTTACCGCTAGCAGTTTATTGTTTATTTGGGATGGAGTGTTTAATAATGGGGGGGGGGTGGGTGGGGTGGGGGGGGGGGGGGGGGGGGGTTGAAGTTTTTCAATTTTTATTTAGGTGGTGGGTGGTTATAAATTCATTGATCATAAAAAACTTCATCAGTGAGAAATTTGTGACAGGAAAAGTTTTAATGAACCATTCCTTTACACAATGTAATACTAAAATAAACTCCTTTTATTTAAAATATTGTTCTTAATATACAACATATTTTTGTATTGATATTTATCTGAGATACCTTAGTGTACTGAAACTAAATGACACTAATCAGTTAAATTAATTCATGTGCATGCAAAATTATCATTTCACAACTTTATATATCCACAGAATACATTTAA
>CM065923.1:9646242-9666242 GCA_033439105.1 Magallana nippona
CGCACAATAGCTGCATTCCCTTTCTTCTTTCCTTCTGCTTCCTCTTCCTCTTCTGCCTTTTCCCTTCTTCCTCTTCCTTCATCCAAGGCAAGCATAATAAGTGTGTGTTAGCATTCACTTTACAATATACTTGTAATACCACAAGAAAACATTTATTCTATTCCTAAAATATTGCAGACAGTATTCATGTAATTTTTTTTTAATTACCAGTATAGTGCATTGAAATTCTGAAACTAACCAATCAAGATTCAATTCAAATAATTTTGGCATAACTTTGAATCATTAAAGGTGTTTTTCAATGAATCATCCCACACCTTTAATTTTTGTTAGTATATCATAACTTTATTAGCAATGGCAAAACAAGGTCAACTCTCAGAAATTTATTTGATAGAACTGTCAATGAAAAAAATGTAGGCAGGATGGATTCATATCATTCATGAATGACTAGAAGGAAACTAGCTAGTACATTCTATGCATAAATATTCACTAATTTAAAGTTTTTGTGCAATACATTTAGGTGGTCCAACAAATCAATTATATTCCACAAGGAAACTGTTTACCATGCAGCTTCACTTAATGCTTATAGCCCTAAGTTTAACCCTTATGATATATTGTTAAAATGTCTGGTTTTTCATTACTTCCTTTTACTCCTCCTTTCGTAACATATTTATATGAATAATAATTGATGTACTCTTCAATTGACTTTATACACTACAAAGATTTCTGTCTCCCTAACAAAAATTAATGCATAATTGTCATTGCTATGATTTTGGTTATGTTGTCAACTTGTTTTCACCTTGCTACCCTTGTTTGATTTGAGCATTGGTAAGCATATTGGAAGATGTTTATTATAGGCTGACATTTACTAGCATATACATTATAGTACTACATTTGTATTTGTTAGTATATTTAAGGTGGTATGGGACAAATGTCAATATTAATGTGGATAAAAGTATGTTACTATCAAAATACTTTCATTGGTTCAGAATTTTCAAATTTAACAACTTTTGACCAAAAAAAACATTTTAAATTTTTGTTGACTAGTAAAAATTTTAAAAGCCCCAGCAGGATTCAAACTAAAGACTTACAGATTTGTATCAACCCATTGCGCTAACAATTTGGGAAAGATTCTTTTTGTTTATTCGATAGGAGTTTTGTCACAATATGAAGGTGTCCCATACCACCTTAAAATCAAATTTTAATTTTATATAGAGTTAATCCTCGTAGATGTATAAATTTTTGGGTCAAATTCTTTCAAAAGCATCTGAAGCTCAGCACCTGAGGTTAGGGCATACACTATGCCCTGGCAGGGTTTAATGGAATAATGTCGGTAATTTAATATTTTATCCTACAATTACTGAAATTATATAAATATAAGTAATTAGGAAATCATTCTTTGAATATTTAATATATATGAGATGATCATTATGTTCGATGTGTGATCAAATCTATCATTTGATCAAGCCCTGACCGTAATGATCACCTCATAATACTCAAAGATAGATTCCTTATTTCTTAGATATATACATACTATATAATATATATGTATTTATATCTCTCTGCAGCAAAATCTTTATTTTCTTAAAACAGAGAGTGCAGTTCACAAACTAATTGTTAATTCTACAATAACATACTGAGTTGTGTTTCATTCTTTACATTCAGTAGGTTTTATCTGGATGTACCGATGGTTAATACATGTATAAAATGAAGTGTAAGGAATATAATCACATAAGATTTAGCAATATGATTTTCATGGTAATACTAACGTCTAGACAAGCCTTCTAAGCTTGCCTAAAAGGAAATTAATTTTATTTCAAGGACCTCTTCAGTAACACTTATCCATACCAACCTAGTTAATCAACCTATAGACACAACTAACATTTGACATTAAACACACAAACATACAAACACTATGTACTGTAATAGCAAATTTTCAGTAATATCATAGGAATACAATGAACACGTATTCCTTGTAGGATGAAGCTATTAAGGAAGGAGTCTTTTCTGGTTTTCGACTTGTCAAAAGTAAATTTGATTAAATGTTCATTAAATGAAGATGAAAGGAAATTGAAATATCATATTTTTCTATCTTTTTTACTATTATACAACTTGGCATAGAAATAATAATCAAAAGCTTAGAATCTAACAAGGACTATATTTTTGGTGGAACATTGGCGTAGGAAAATATCACGTTTTTTGCAATTCAGAATTGCTATAGATTCATTAGGTTTTTTTTTTTAGCATTTTTCAATCAATAACATTAATGATGGATTTTTTTAAACTAATTTGAACTAATAATAAGATACTAGGGTTTAGAATATGTTTTTAAAAACATGATTTGCCTATCAAATTACATTTTTATAAGCTTTTTTAATTGCTCATTCTATAAATAGATTTGTGTGAAAAAATCACTAAAATTGGATTTTCTCTCTTATTAAATGGTCAATATATTAGATTTTTTGAACAGTATATATCTTTATGTATAGTCTTCATAATATGTAAAAATCAGAAATATTTTTTATTGGAAGCATAGAAAAAAATGATCAAAATATCTTCAAAATTTAAGAAAATTAGAGGAAATGCAGGCTAAGCAATATCAATTTAGTTTAAATATTTATTTCAATTTAGTAGTATAAGCTGATAGACATTCTGATAATCTATCATTTCACTGAAGAATACAAAAATCTTAACAGATGTCTACAAAACTGCAGATAACTACCTTTATTTTTATCATCCTTCAATTTGAAAAAAGAGGTAGTGACCTTGACCTCACCTTCATGCGAAAACAAGGAGGTCAAATTTGATTAAACTGATATAATCATTTGGTAATATGATCTATTTGACCATGTAAAAAATTTCACGAATTTCTTGTTATAAGAAGTATGTCTAATAACGAGAAGACTCCTTCCTTAATACATGTACATGTACCTCCAGGAATATTGCATAATACTGATGGATTTCACATGAAAAATGCTTACCATATATAGCTTCATATGATTTTTGGCCCTGACTGTTTACAACATATTGTTAATATGTTATTTTAATTATTTCCTTTAATTTATCTAACACTTACAGAATATATAAAATAATCAAAGACGTACTCTTCTGATTTTCTTGGGCTACAATTTATTTAGAGTACAGAGATTTCTCTCTCCTGTCCGTCCCAGACAAAATTAATGCTTGTATAATCATTACTACGATTTAGGTTAATGAGGTCCCTATTTCTTGTCTAGCCAAAGTTCTCATTATGAGTTACTCTCGTCTAATTAGAGTACCAGTAAGACAATTGCAATTTTTATTGTAAGCTGGCATTTTATGATCTGATAAAACCTGTATTTGAAATCAAAATTTCTGTAAGTTAATAAACCCTTGTAGATTTAATTTTTTTTCATTGGGTCAATTTCTCTCAAGAGCATTTGAAGTGCACATGAGGTTGGGAATATGACACATATAAGGTGGCATGGGACACCTCCAAATTGTGATGTACTTCCTATCAAAATAAACAATAAAATCAAGTATAATTCAATAAATATTTTTTTTACCAAAATTGTTACATGTAGTGCAATGGGTTAGAGCATTCACTACAAATCTGTACCGGTAAGTCATGATCTCAAATCCTGCTGGGGCTTTTATTATTTTTACCTTTCAAACAAAATTTTTAAATGTATTTTTTGGTCAAATATTGTAAAAATTTGAAAATTCTATTTCTATTTCTAAAGTATTTTTGATTATAATGTACTTTTATCCACATTAATATATGCAGATGTCCCATACCACCTTAAAGCCCTGGCAGTGAAAATGTGTGATAATGAGGACCAAATCCATCTTACCCAATCTGACAATAATAGTTATTGCAGCAAATCAGACAGTAGAGTAATTGACACACAATTTTTTCTTATCATATATATATATATATAATATATATATTTTTTCTAGGGTTCTTTCCTGCAAATTTTAATTGATCCCGTAACATATTTCAAACATACTTTTCTCATGTGCAAAATGGCTCAGTGGTAATGTTTTTGATACTTGCTGTTATTGTCAATATATGTCCAGGGGTCTTGCCTCTATATCCATGCAAGTTCTGCAGCTAATTTTTTAACGATAAAGATAGTGGAGGCACATATTAAATGTCAATCCTATATACTAATTAAGTGTGCTTCGTTCATTACATTCTGTAATTTTATCTGGATATTGTCAGTGTATAAATACAGCGAATGTAAGAATGATAATCACATATTAGATTATTGCAATATGATTTACAAGGCAATACAAAAGTCTAAACAAGCATTCTAGGCTTGCATGCCCGATAGGAAATTAATTGAATTTCAAGGACCTCTTGAGTCATACATTTCCATATCACCCTAGTTTATCATTAATTAAGCTGTAGTGATTTGACATCAGACAAGACAATGCTCAATACTTTTTGCTGACTTTAAGTAGTGTGATAGCCCTAATGTACAAGTATTCATAGTAGGATATGTAGCTATACTGATGGATTTGCTAAATCTAGCTTCTATCAAAGGAAGGATGTTGTAGTGTATTTGTGTGTATCATTATACATGCATGCATACACATGTAATTATTTTTTCCATTACTTTATTCTGGCTGCAAAAATAACTAACTACCGGTAATATTGTCAAAAGGAGCCCAAATTGATTCCAATCTGACATTGCTATTAATGAGTTAGTGACCAGACAACCAAAGAGTGAAGATGTTCAATTCCTACCCCAGTATTTTACAACCTCCTCTCAATATGAAACACTAGCTGGCTTTCTGGTAATTGGAACTCCTCTGACTCTCAAGTCTAACCCCCTGCTGAATTGATTTGAAGTTCAGGTAAAACATCAGATCATATAAAATGGGGGGGGGGGGGGGGGGGGGGGGGGGGGGGGGGGAGTAGGAGTAGTAGGTTAGCTCTTAATCCAGAAAGAATTAAAAAGAAAGGAAACCATATGCCTTTGCCCATCCTTTGAAATTTTTAAGACCCTTTGAGAAAGACACCGACTGTGAGATACAATATAAGCAAGCATACTGAAATAAATAAACGATGCCTGCATGCAGGATTATACAAATTGGTCTAGGACAATTCTCACCAAGTTCTATTTCTTGATACAATGCGCACCATCATAATGAAACATACATCACAAAATACACAAAACTATGTTATAGCAAAAATAGCTGTATTTGGCGTAAATTTCTCTCAGACAAGTACTGCGACCAGTTCTCGTCGGGTACCATTTCTCGCCAGTGAATTGTTATGTCATTTTATCAACACATAAAAATATATACAAAATATGACGTAACAATGCACTGGCGAAAAATGGTACTTGGCGAGAGAACTGGTCGCATGCTAGTAGAATTTCAACATCTTGTTGTATACATAGGCCTGTGTATTTTACAGTTTTCAGGTTCTAAAACCAATCATATAGTTTTTCACATTTCTTTTAACACAACCTAAAACTATTACACGTTCAACCCTACATGAGCCCATTATATATATATATATATATATATATATATATATATATATATATATATATATATATATATAAATTCATCAAATACATCTCAAACAGAAATACTGACGTAAGGAACATTTGGCAAAGTCAGATGCTGCGAGTATCTGACAATCAACTGAAAGTCGAGGAAATTCGAATTTGACTACTTTCATATTGCTAACACAGTATAAAAATAAAATTTTAAAAACTTACAAGTCAAATTTTGCCATAACTTGGATATGGGGATTAAAAATTTTACCCCTTTTGACTTCCATCAAGTTAATCAAGTTATACAATCGCCATTCCGGTTCAACTTTTATGACAACAAAGTGGTAACATACAAAACCAAACCGAACATCTTTAACTTATCCGAATATTAAAATTATCTGACCCCCCCCCCCCCCCCCCCCCACCCCCCCCAAAAAAAAAAAAATTAAACTGAGAGAGAGACAGAGAGACAGAGAGACAGTATATAAACCCCCAAATCTGATACTTAGTTTTGCTCAGATCACCTTTAAGCATCAAAATATAACTATATTTGATTTTTTTTTTTTTTTAAAAAGCACTTGCATAAAGTTAATTTTGAATTAAGACTACATGGTATAATATTGATTTGTGAAGTCTAGCAAAAAAAAAATTCATATGAAATTTGACTTAACTTAAAATTTAACAAAAAATTCAAGTAATGTGAATACATGTCAAGTTCATGTGAAAGTGAATTTCAAAACTTATATACATTCAAGTGAATGCTTTTTTCAAGAGAAATTCATGTTATGCACAATTATGTTCATGCAATGGTTTATCTGCCCTCTCTTTCATTGAACTTGCCAAATGTTACTTGAAATGCAGACATAATTCAAATTGCATGTAAATCACTACCCTTATGTTGAAATATACATGTATAGACTCATGATACCTCCGATCTTCAGTCAATAATCAAAACTGTAGATAATTCATAATAAGGCTGTAATCTAATCACAGGTTTTTATTTAATCAACAACTCAATTTTAGTTGGTACCCTTAATTGATATGCGAGTACCTTTAATGTAGTGATCATGGCGAATTGGCAATATCAGAAGACAAAATGACATAACTAAGAGACGATCATCAATGTATTGTACATGTTATCAAAGTAAATGTAATTTTTTTCTCATTTGTAACTTATAACGTTATATTATCATACATATTAAATAGTGATTATTGACATCTAATGAATAGATATTTTCATAAATTTCCAACACAAACAGAATCAACATAAGAAATGGAAGCTGTAAACATCTACATGTATGATCATAAAGGAATTATGCTGTTATTAATCATAATCTATATAATAAATTGGAATTGCTGGCCTTTTATAATGAAACAGTGCATGTTCTATCTTGGAAGATCAAACTATCTCAAAATTAATACTAAAATTTCTGCATTGTCTCACATATAAAAAACATTGGACATATGATACAAAGACAATCAATGTTTTACTTGTTGTATGGTATATGGTTATCACAGTAAATATATGGGTTTTTTTTTAAAGTAGTTAATAGTAGGGATTACCTGGTATATTGATAAATCTTGAAAAGATATTTCAGAAATGCCCACTTTAAACAGAATCAAACATATATACAGTTGGGAGCTGCAATCACTAATTAATATTTATAATGAACTTTTGCTGGAATTTCTCTTTGAATTCGTTAAAAATCATAATCTAAAGAATAATTTGGAATTGTTGGCACTTTATAATTTAGCAGTATTCTGTCTTTGAAGGACAACTTTGGAATCAATGTATTTCTGTATATTCTCCCCTGAGAAACCCAATTCTTTAAGAATTTCCACGGTGTGCTGTCCAAGTCTCGGTGCTTCCAAAACTCTGTCCAAGCCGGGCGTGCGGGACAATCTGGGTGCAGGTCCAGGTTCAAATCCTCCATCGGTACTTTGAAGAAAGGATTTATTTGTCACATTATGGGGGTGAAGGGGTGCTTCTCCAGGTTCTAGGACTGGGGTACAGCAGGCATCCGTGTCCTTGAATATTTCAGTCCACTCATCACGAGTTTTGGAAGCGAACACTTCAGTAAACTTCTGCTTTAGTTTGTTAGAGTCTGTCACATTCTGAGGAAATTCATCTAGATTGAGACCAAGTCCTGAAACATCAAGGTTATATAAACTTAATTTCAATAAATTCTTTATTAAAAATACTAATTTTTTTCACAGGTACCAAAACATTGTAGTAAGATTTTAATTCATCTTCAGTAATGCATAATACAATGCCATTTCAGTAATCAATTATATAAAAGTCACTTACTATGATATTAATATTAATACACAGTAATGATCATTTACAGACAAATATTCATTGTCAGAAACTCACAGTCAATTAATTACCGGTATTTAATTACAATAGTATACACTGATACGTGTACTTATGAAAACTAAATCTTTTGAAGATGATTTTTTTTCCCGCTAATTTTTTATATACTGTGAAATCATTAGATTTCGTGGTGGCTCAATTTTCGTGGATTTCGTGGGTACCTCTCATCCACAAAGTAACATCCTCCACGAATGAATAAATTTGGGTTATAAAGTCATATTTCCTTTTGTAGGAATAAGAGAATTATGTCCCCACGGAGCTGTATCAAAGCACTGAAGTACTGATGGGAGTTGATTTAATTTATCAGTCATTATTTATTTGAAAATTAATGATATGAAATTTTACCCTGCAAGTAGTTTCTTATCTTATCTGTATTTGAACAATGCACATTTTTTTCTAATATGAATTTATGGCTTTTCCGACTAGAATTCCAAGAAAACCCCTTAGGAATCATGTTGTGTAATATTTAAAAATAGAATTAATATGACATCAAACTATCAAACTATACATCAGTTATCAAAATATATCTGGAAAATTGTATGTGACCGGTCAGCAGAGGATGCTCACTCCTCCATGGCACCTGATCCTACCTCTATTTTTTTTTTTTAAGAGGTCCGTGGTTGCTATGCTCCTGTTTTGTAATTATCCTTTGGACTTTTGAATTTGAACACTGTTCGTTATCACTACATGTCATGATTCAAAGCAACATCAAACTCTAGTCTCGTTCAACCAGACGCTCTTCTGTCTTCGAAAATCTCCGACAAGCCTGCTTGTCAAAGATTTACGGACACTGCCCTTTGTTGTCGGAGATATACAGAAAAAGCCGAACGACTGGTTGAAATATTGAACTCTGGTGTAGGAATACATACGACTACAAGAATTATCTAAATTGTTCATACCATTTAAAATCTGACTATTTTCAAGGTATTTATAATTAAGTTTCCTTGAAAAACAATGCTTCTGAATAAATAACATTGAATTTATTAATTATTTTCAAGTACTAAGTCTTGTTGGCGGTGATAATTTGTGCTTAGGTCCAAACACTGTTTCACTTCCAGTTTTCAAGAGTGACTGCAAAGGAGAGTTGATTAAAATCAACTCCCAAAAAATTAAGCAATCTACGAAAATTGGCCCACACAAATTTTAATGATTCCCACAGTATCTGTTTTACCTTGTATCAAACTGACATAAAATTGAGGTTCTAGGGAACCAACAGCCATGTACTTTTTGTCCGCTGTTTCATATGTATCATAAAATGGAGCACCTCCATCTAGTGCATTTTCTCCTCGAGGTTTACCCCAAATCTCCATTTTACGTGACTTCCACAACCAATTTGCTGCAAAAGAAAAAACGAAGTAAAGGATAATTGGGTGCTTCAGAGTTCTTCAATCAACTTTGTTTACCATACATATTAAAACATTTTTTAATGTGTGAAAGCGGTCTACCTTCTCGTCCTTCTGTAGACTGTGCTTTTTAATCATTTACTTACCTACATAAGCTGACCCCTCTACCATGCTGGAATCAATAACTTGACCTTGACCTGATTGAGATCTCTCGTACAAGGCCATTACAATTCCTAAAGCACAGGTCATGCCTCCTCCAGCAAAGTCTGCTAGCAGGTTAACAGGAGCATGTGGCTTCTCTCCCTTTCTACCAAGATAGGAGAGTACCCCTAAAACAAACCGAAGAAATCATATATTTGTGTTCCAATGCAATTGTATGTCTCCAAATACATGTACTGTAAACCAACTTTTATTCATGTGCAAGAATTTTCGCGAGGTTTGCTAGAGCCTCGTCATCGTGAATATTTTTTCCCCGAACCAGCTAATCCTTGCCATGTGAGTGAAATTATATAACAACACTACATAATATAGATAAGACTTCATCTCGAAAAAAATTAGTCGCCGCAAACCAGTTTTTTTTCAGTAAATCTCCAAATAAAGTCGACGGGAATAAAAGTTGGTTTACCGTAACAATTAAATGTAACCATTTCGTTAAATTTAATATTCTTGTATTATTATTTTGTAACTGGACAAGGAATCAGACCCCAGTCACTTACATGTACATCAATAGTTCTACTATTTTACATGTTACATGTATTAATATAAAGTAACAATGACAAATTCAATATTTATAACATACCATAAATGAAGTAGAGTCCAAACGGTGTCTTCCCACTTGTCCAACATTTTGAAAAAATACAGGTAGATCTGTGTTGGTTAAGTGGGAATGGGGTACAGGTGGAGAACAAAAGAATTTAATGACAGGTGAGCTATAGTCTGTTTTCAAATAAAAGAGGGAGGGGGGGTGAAATATTAGATACAATAGAATACATATAAATCTATATGTAGCTTCTTTTTTTAACTAATTCTGAATCAGATGAAAATATAATTATAATTTTAAAGTAATAAACTGTTTTAACTGTTATTTAGTTTTACTTTTCTTTATAATTATGTTTATTAAAAATGTATTTTATCACTTTTCAAAATGCTTTCGTATACATGTGTATTTGTTTTCATCAAATTACTCTTTAATTTAAGCCACTCTCAGGTAGGTAATTGATTACAAATACATTTACATGTGCAAACAGACTATAGCCTGCTAATCACTCTGGTGTAAAATTCAATATGTTGGCCAGGTGGGAATTGAGAATTTCAGAATGTTGGCTAAGGGGGAATAAACCATCCAAACAGTCTAAGTTAAGGTTAACAATGCAATACATATACTGGTAACCACTGAATGGAAACCCAACCTGATGTGGCTATGTAATTGATATCATGGCCTGCCCTGGTAGACATCGGCCCATTCTGTCCATATCCAGTCAGCCTAGCATAAACTAGTCTAGGATTTTCACTCAGAAGAGTTTTAGGTCCCAAACCAAGCTTCTCCATAACCCCTGGAAAAGATGTTCAATTAAAGCATAGAAAACAATACAAGTACTTTAAGTAAAATTACTTTATAAAATCAAAACTGAAATGCAGCAATTTTCTATTCAAAGACTGGAGATACTTATGTACTTTTCACATGTAATTACATGAACAAGTCAACTGTGATATATTCAGCATAAAAATCTTATGCATCTACAAAAAAGCATTTATTTATCAAGTAAAATTGTAATGTAAAAATAACTGATAGAATAGTTCAGATAAATATACCAGCTCTGAATGGTTCAATAAGGACATCAGCATCAGTACACAGCTGTTTAACGATGCTGAGGCCCTCCTTCTTCTTCATATCGATTGCTATTGAGCGCTTCCCTCTTCCCTGCCTATCCAGGTCAAATGCATGAGGCTGTGAAAACAGCATATAAAAGGCATAAAATAATAATTGTAATAAATGTAATTATTTTAATCTTTCACTTAATTGACAAAGGTCATTTATTCATCATTTAAAAAAAAAAGGTCAATTTTTCATTGAAAATTTGAATATATCAGGTATGATAATCATATTAAACAGAAACAGTTGCAGCCTCACTCGATAATCAGCTGACAAATATACATGTAATTGTCTTTAGGAAAAAACATTGACTTCATTATCTTTTAAGCAAAACAAGAGATGATTATCAAAATTCAATTGCTTTGAAATTCAAAATATACCCTATCAATTCTGATCACTTTGGCTCCAAAATCAGATAAAATCATTCCACAGAAGGGCACAGGAGCTAGGCCAGCAAATTCAATCACCTTCACACCCCGCAAAGCCATCTAAAATGAACATAAGATACAGTAGATATTCCAGAATCCAAACACCATCAGTTATAAGATTTAAAAATTTAAAATGAATTCCAAACTATTTACCACCAAACTAACTATCTAGAGCATGTTGCCCATATGTCATATACGTCCAAGCAGAGACATAAATAAATGTTATTTATGTCCCTGGTCCCAGTAACATATAACAGGCATTGCGGTAATATCCCATTTGGACACATGACGTTGAGTGTAACATCTGTTCTACTTTCGATTTCCAACAACCTGACCGCTGACGCCTATGCATCGAGCATGTAGAACTAACAAAAAGGTAATCAGATTGTAGTTAAAACACACAATTATTGATACTTACTTTGGTACGAAACGAATAAATAATTTTCGTTAATATAACTGCAACACCTTTAACGTTATCCTTTATATTATCATTTTGCAGTCGAAGTACATAATTTTGAACTTTGACCCAAATTGTAAATTAAACTCAAACCTCGTATGATAACTCTCCGGAAAAGAAATCGGACCCCCCCCCCCCTTTCATAATTTATGTCATCATTGTGAATGATAATTTTCACTTTATTCATGATCCTGGAGTCAAGCCCCCCCCCCCCCCCCCCCCCCCCCCGTTCTACAAAAAAAAAATAAATAAAAATAGATATCTCGATTTTTCTTTTGTTGATTTTTTCCCCGCTTATTTTTGCCCCCCCCCCCCCCCCCCCCCCACACACACACACACACACACGCACGCACCACACTTAAGTTATTCATCCTTGTAAAATGGGGGTGGGTCGGGGCACAGACCTACTTTCAAAAAATCATTGAATAAATAAAATTAGAATGGTAATCTATTTTTAAAATCATTTATATACCGGTAGAAATAAATATTCTTGAATAAAATTCGTCATATCACTTTTGCCTTACAGAAAACAATATTTGAAACATATTACAGGATTTTGTCAAAACAAAACGAAATTCATATATATTGATACCTGATCGATTTCAATGATTTGCATGGTCTTCAATATAATCCCCCAAAATATTCATAATTATATTATATTTATTATAACTAAACAGACACACAACATTTATTTAAACAATATTTATGATAATAATAATACTTTCTTCGCTGGTTCATAAAGGTATAAAGGTTGCGAGCATTGCAGAAGAAATACATAACATGCGTTAGCAATAGAATCTGCAATGACCCATACCTTCTTACCTGCATGAATGACTAAAAAAACGTTTTACTCTTATACTAGAATTTTAGTATTTACTCTCTCTCTCTCTCTCTCTCTCTCTCTCTCTCTCTCTCTCTCTCTCTCTCTCTCTCTCTCTCTCTCTCTCTCTCTCTCTCTCTTCAATTATCCATATTATAGAAAGGAAGAGCACTTTCTACTCGCCGTATACAGAAATTAGACGGCAATCACATGACACGTTTTCATGATCCCATGAAATACCGGGCGTCATGAAGCCCTATGCGAAACAACAGAATCTTCAATGACCAAAATCTTAATGCCTTCTGCTATCCTCTCCAAAGAAGCGGACAAAGGATAAATGGACGCGCATTTACCTGAGATACAATTTAATTGATTTGATGTCACAATATTTACATTTTCCAGTGTCAGGCTTTGTCTGTGATAACACTATGTAGTCATTGAAAGTAACACATCCATTACAAATGACGTACTGTGGGGCACAAGATCAGGCGCAAGCGGGGTTTGCATAATGAAACGAGAAAAAAAAAACAACGTAAAAATGTCAATTATTTAATGTTTAAATGAACAATTGGTGAAAATTATATAAGTAATAAGGAACATTCTCTGAATATTATGAGATGATCAAATACGGTCCGGCGTGATCATATCACAAAGCTCTGTTGGTAACGTTAAGCTTTCTCACCCATTTTATTAAAATAAGGGTCCGCCTATAAGTCCACGGACAACATCTTTCCATGAGATTCTGAGAGAAGATGGTAGCTGAAGCTTGAAAATTGCAAGTAACTTGTCTTAACTAAAAACAAGAGGCTCACAGGCCTTGGCGGTCACCATAGCCCGTATATGGACCTGTCATGGAGTTTTGGAGTTTAAACCTTTAACCGAGATTTCTCGATTTTATTATTTGACGTTCAAAATTCATGGAAGCAAGAGTCGGAGGATCTCGGATTATCTAGCGCCAGGGTTTCTAAAATTAAATACATTTTCACTATACGGCCATAATGTCCCCGCCCAATTAATGACCTAAGGGCCCAAACCCCTGACCCAGGAGCCATGAATTTCACAACTTAGGTAGAGGGCTTCATAGACATAACGATAGTGCATTTAGTTTTCCTCAAATATATTGGAGTCGAGAAGATTTTCTAAGATTTAATACATTTTTACAATGTGGTCACATACAGTTTGCAATCGATAAACAGAACCTAATTTTTGTGAATTCGAAGTGCATTATTGGCTCCGTCCTATGGCATGAACCCCTGACACAGGGGCCATGAATTTCACAACTTTGATAGAAGGCTTCATGGACATAATATATAATGCATTAAGTGGGGCTTTTTCACATGTGTGTGAATAGAGAAGAAGATTTTTGAAAATATGGCCCTTATTGCACATTTGGCCCCGCCCATGAGACCCCAAGGGTGGTAAGGTTATAAATTCACAATGTATATTCCTCTTATCCTAGAGATCCTACAAACCAAAATAGTAACAGTTGTCTTTAATTGTAGTTTTCAAGAAGAAGACAAACATGTAAAATTGTTAACGGACAACGCAAGACGGACGACGCACAACACAACATCAATGACAATAGGTAACCTGAGTGACTCAGTTGACATTTTAAAGGGAAATTGGTATTCCCATATTTCCACTGGCTTCTTGATGAAAATATGAAAGTTTTGAAAATATTAAGGAGGCTGTGTGATCAACAAATTACCCATCAAATCTGCCTTAAATTTTTAAATTTGATATTTTTGACCTTAAACTATTATTTAGCAAATGAACAATACAATTATTTTAGCTTTAGAATTTGAATATTTTCCTTACACAGAGCTCTTCATTTTAAGAAGATAGATATAGTCTAATAATGGCCATGACCATCCAGCAATCTGAAGATGGTATGGGACACCTCCATGTTGTGACGTGACGTACTATTTGTCTTAATAAACAATAGAATCAAGTACAAGTTTATAAATAGTTTCTTTCCCAAAATTGGGTAAGAGGTTTCACTACAAATCTGTAAGTCATGAGTTCGAATCCAACAGGGGATTTAAATTTTTTACCTTTCCAAAAATGTTTAAAACGTATTTTTGGTTAAATATTGTAAAATTTGAAAATTCTAAAGCGGTGAAAGTATTTTATCATTGTGTACTTAATCCACATTAACGACAGATGTCCCATAAGAAACATTATCAAATATATGGCAAAAAAGGCCCATGGGCCACATCGCTCACCTGAGCAACAATAGGCATGATAAAATCAGCTTAATGGAGTAATACAAAATATCTGGACAATGTGGTATAATACATGTAGATCCTGTACAAATAAAAATCCATTTTCCCCCTGGATATTCTTATGTTAATAATCAAGTCCCTTTTCTAACAGGATGATTTTATAGTCATATCACATGTTGAGCATTGCAGTTCCAAAAAAGATCCTAAACAATTGTTTATATATGGAATATAAACCTACATCAAACTCTGAACCCCTTGTGAGGCCCAAGAATCGTCCAGGGGCCAGAGTCTAATCAATTTTAAAGAATCAGCAATATGTCAAAATAATTGCATATAAGTAAACCATATATGATAACATTTCAGTTTTTTAAATAATTAAAATGTTTTCCTTTGTACAATTGGATCCCCAACTTGGCCCAACCCTACTCCTCAAGATTTTGATTTTAACGAATTTGAATCTACACTATCTTAAGTTGCTTTCACTGAAGTTAAAGCTTTTCTAGGCAAATGTTTTTTTTTAGAAGATTTTTCTCTATATGTTCCTATGTAAAAAAATTGTCCCTCTCCCCGTTGTGACCCCATCCTACCCCCAGGGATCATGATTTGAACAAAATTGAATCTACCCTAAATGAGGATGCTTCCTCACAAGTTTCAGCTTCTCTGGCAAATTGGTTTCTTAGAAGATTTTTAAAGACTTTTCTCTATATATTCCTATGTAAAAATTTGACCCCCAGTGTGGCCCCACCCTACCCCCAGGGGTCATGATTTTCACAACTTTGAATCTGCACTACCTGAGGATGCTTCCACATAAGTTTGAGCTTTCTTGGCTGATTGGTTTATGAGAAGAAGACTTTTAAAGATTTACTCTATATATTCCTATGTAAAAATTTGACCCGAATTGTGGCCCTACCCTACCCCAGGGGGTCATGATTTTCACAACTTTGAATCTACACTACCTGAGGATGCTTCCACATAAGTTTGAGTTTTCTTGGCTGATAGGTTTCTGAGAAGAATATTTTTAAAGATTTACTCTATATATTCCTAAGAAAAAATTCGACCCCCTTGTGGCCCCACCTTACCTTCGGGGGTCATGATTTTATCTTTCACATAGATTTCAGCTTTCCTGTCCAAATGATTCTTGAGAAAAAGATTTTTGAAAATTTCTCAAAAATTTTCAATAATTCCTAATAATCTCCCCTTGTAAAAGGGCGTGGTCCTTAATTTTCACAACATTGAACCCCCTTTGCCTAAGGCTGCTTTGTGCCAAGTTTGGTTGAAATTGGCCGAGTGGTTCTGGAGAATATGTTGAAAATGTGAAAAGTTTACATACGGACGTACAGACGGACGGACAGAAGGACGACAGACAAATTGTGTACAGAAAGCTGGAAGCTCAAGTGAGCTAAAATGCAATTGTGTACAAAATATATATTGAGACTCTGGATCTCTTGTGTATACATTCATAGGCCATATCTGGAAATGTGAAGCCAAGATTATTTCAGACAACCTCAACACGTGCATATTGATCACGATGTCTTAGCGACAGGATCAGTAAAATCCATAGTCTTGAGACTGTGGATCTATCCTGTTTTCTGGAAAGGGTCAGGCCTTGTCTGACCCAAGGGATATCAATTTAACAGAAAGAGCAGACATACAAATAGACACCATCAAAATAACTTGAATCTAAGCATCGAGATGTCGACCATCTCAGAAAACCCCTATAATAAAGGATATGAGAATAACACGAGACCAAGGCACCACATTGCTCACCAGAACAACAATAGCCATAACTAGTCCTATCAAAAAAGCATTAAGGTATCAACTACAAATATAACTTGATAATTTCCTAGAAAAGAAAATTTTTATCCACATATTTTGTTTAAATTTTTTCTTAATTCATTCTTATGTCAAATTCATCCCTATTGTGGCCCCCACCTTACCCCTGCGAATACAATTAGAACAAACTCTAATCTATACTACCTGGGGATGCTTCAACCCATGTTTTAGCCTTTCAGGCCAAATAGTTTTTGAGAAAAACTTTGTTTAATGATTTTTATATATTCCTATGCAAAAAATCAACCCCCATCGTGGCCCCACCCTATCCCCGGGGATCATGATTTGAACCAACTTGAATCTACCCTACCTGAGAAAGCTTCCATACAAGATTCGGTTGTTCTGGTTGGATGGTTTTTGTGAAAGAAGGTTTTTAAAGATGTAAAAATTTACCCCCATGCCCACCAAGTGGCCCAATCATACTTTCAGGGACCATGATTTGAAGCTACACTATCTAAGGCAGTTACCACACAAATTTCAATTTTTCTGACCAATATTTTTTGAGATTTTTGTTAAAATGCTAACAAATTTCAAATAATTCAACAATCTTGAATCCCCTTCACCCAAGGATGCTTTGCCAAGCTAGCTTGGTTAAAATTGACCCAGTGGTTCTGAAGAAGATGAAAATGTGAAAAGTTAAGGCCGACAATGCCAACAGCGACAATTACCGGTACAATGACGGACAACGAACAAATCTTGATCAGAAAAGCTCACTTAAACCTTTGGCTAAGGTCAGCTTAAAAGCATTTTAATAGGCCTCATTTAGATGACCTCTGGCTTAAATTAGTTCTTGATCATCCTTTCTCCAACAAGCACTCTATGGGTGCAGGCAGTATAAGACAGATAGAGTAAAATATAAAGGGTCTAGATAAGATTTTTCACAGATCTCCTATTACCTTGACCTTGTAACTTTGTCTAAGGATACTGCACACCTCTTACTTAGAGGCAATCTTTAGGAAGTTTGAACAACATTTGGCCAAAAGAAAAGAAATATCCAAAACTAGATTTCTATGACCTTCACATTTGACCAAGAATCTTGGTTCAAGGTCACTGCAAATCTTTTACCCACAAGCATTCTTTATGTCATGTTTGAGCTTTAATGGGCTAATTTTTTTTTTTACAAAGGTCCAATATGACCTTCACCCTTGGCAACGAAATTTATACAAGGGCACTGCAACCCTTTAACCAAAAGCACTTTGTGGGCGAGATATGAGCCAGATTGGACCAAGGGAATAGAATAGATGGCTCAGATAGGGATTTAACATATAGGTCTGCTATAACCTAAACATTAAACCTTTGGTTCATGAACATTGCACAACCTTTACTCAAATAATCTCTGTAGGTAAAGTATGAGCCAGATTGGGCCAAGGGGAAAAAAATATGGTCTGGACAGTCATGTGATGTCAAACTTATTTCACAAAAGAGCCTTATGTATAAAATTGCCATGGTAAACATAGATGGGTAAAAACCAAATGAATTGGATTTTGTTATAAAAAATGAATTGGATTTTGTTACCAAAAAAACCCCCAAAAACCCTGAACCGTATCTGAGAAGAACAAAGTCGAGCCAGTCAGGTATACATATATTTATTCCAGTAGATCTGGTATTACTGGACAACAAGTCTTACGTAACAAAAGAAGATGAAGATGATGACTATGTGTCAGGTGACATTGCTAAAAATCGCCTTGTTTACATACTTCATATATATGCTTATATATAGAACACAGCCATCACATGTCATCAATGAGCAATATCAATAAAATGATACAATTTATGAAAAAAGACATTTCTTTTTTAAAACTTTATACAAGTATATAGATGCAAATATATATATATTTATATTTCTTGACATTTTTCTCTCCCTTTTTTTCTCTTACCAAAAAAAAGTATCATATAAAAAAGTTTAATTGTTCATATAAATATCTCCACAATAAACAAATACATGCAACAGAAAGAGGGTATAGTTCCATCAGATAAAAACTAAGCTGCATTTATTCCAGGTTCCTCTTTTCATAATCCATTCACTACAAAAATAGGAAGATGTTTCTAATCAGTGACCCCCTCTAGGCAACGAAGCACAGTTATCAGACATGTATGTTATATGTCTTATAAAAAAGTCTAATATTAAACATCTATTACCAGTGTGTCAAAATTCAATGAATAATACAATTACATATTTTGAAGAGTAAATTAAAGATGGACTAAAATATTTTTTTTAAAATGGGAACTATTATGTTGCACATCTTTAAGGTCATTGTGAAATAGCAATAGAGTCAAGTCGTTTCTCTTGACTAGAGAGGGTCACCCACATATATACAATACTACACACATATACACAAGTAACTAATCTTCATGCATAAACTAACACTGTACTGCACCAATTGGAGTGACTTTTAATAAAAAGATTGAATTGCCTACATCAACAGCAAATATAAACTCTAAACAAATCAACATTTCGTACAAATAACCCAGATAAAAACTAGGAAACAACATAAAAAGCACTCAGAGAAACCACCGACTGGCCATCACACACACATACATTCACACACACAATTTGATTCTCCACTAATACTTTTGTAACAAGTAATGAACCATCTGCTTTCATTTACACAGTTCAATGTTTCATATTCATGTGGTTTCATAGAGATATGTTGATCTAGAGTCTCCGTTACAATACACTACACAGTGGTCATTTATGGGAAATAACATTGCATATCATCTGTACATACTAACAAAGCAAGCATGCTGAATAACCGGGGTATTGAATCGCTTTACGCAATGCAACAAACATGTACACGAAGTTCTGAGTCACCTGCTTTCGTAAATATAGCTCTTTTAATGAAGAAAGAATCTACATTTTGACAATGTTGATGAGTAACACCATCCCTTATGCACAAATACATAGGGGGCACATTCAGTATGGCTACAATGTGGAAGGAATCAATGTCATGATATTAAGTACAATCATACATAAAAGGCTTTCAGGAAAATTAAATACTGAATGTTGGCCTGCAATAAATCAAAAGATAATGTCTCCACTCTTTGATTTGTCCCATCAAAACCCTGTTCAAAAATGATCTCGTAAGAAAAAAATGATTGACTGTAAATATTGAATTATAATGACCAAACATTATCCACCATGACATTTTGAACTCAATATC
>CM065923.1:9671242-9956242 GCA_033439105.1 Magallana nippona
GCTGCTGATGGAACTCTTGACTCCCCGTCAGACCGTGCAGCATGGCCTGAGACATGGTGACCGAGGGCTGTGAGATGGTGTAACTTCCACTGCTGACGCCATTCGTCGAGTTTACATGTATGTTGTCAGCACTTGAATAATGGTTGTCTGGTGACTGAATACACAGAAAATTACTTAATAATCATACTGAAAAATTTGAATTGGGATTTTTGAAAGATGGTCACTAATATATTTATCTTTATGCTATTTTGTCAATTCCTGGGGCAAAGGGTATACTTATAAAAACATCTTATATATCATTCTTATTATTCTCATTTTCCCAAAGTCACTACAATTAAGAAACAATATATTTTTAAACAATCCAAACTTATACCCAAAGATTTACAAGAGCGGCCCCACTCACCATTTTGAACTGTTCGAATTGGTGTTGTAACGCCTGTGTCTGCTGTTGATGCTGCAGATGGTAGTTATCGGTGAAGTTATTCCAGGTGGAGGGGGGCAGCCCGGGCGACTGTGAGGGGGAGTACGATGGTTGTGAGTGGGGGGATGTGGGAGACTGACAGTTTTCTGATACACTGTTTCTATAATGTGATAATGAAGGCTGAAAAGAAGAGAGGAAATCATTGTAACACCTAATATAGATAACAATGAACATCAAATGAAAATCATCTTTCTTTCAATAATTCAATAACTAGTTTTATGTCATGTTAATTCTTTCCCTTCTTTTTTATTTTATGGTATCTGAATTATATGTGTATTTCCATCTTTTTTTTTGTATACAAGGACAAAATTATTAGCAGATATGATACAGATATCCGTTTCTTTATTTCTGACGATGAGTTAAGACGGCATGTTCTGCATTACAGACAAAATAAATTAAGGTATGTGTTACTATGATAACTAAGCTTCAATTTTTCTCTGTCAATAGATTTTTCCACTTAGATCTTCTGAATACTGTCTATTGAATATATCAATTCCAAAATGTGTAAATTCATATTTTGACATTTCTTTAAAATTTGATGAAAATAACAGAACGTTTTGTCACATATTTGAAATATTTTCTGAAATTAATTGTTTAACTGACAGTTGCGATAAAAATATCATCACACACATACAAAAGCAGAGAAAACACATGAATTTTAAACATGCAATTGCATGCACTCCAAACAAAATAGGGCAAAACCATTAAAAATAAGATAGCGTAATTTAATAGTTCTCTGTTAATGCATTGCCTTAAATAGCATACACACTCCAAGATAAAACAAGTGACTAGTATATTTAAATATCCTACAACGTCTATTTCAGGATCATCTATGAATGGCAGGAACATACACCTAATTGGAGTATTGATTCTTTTCTATTCTCAAAGTGGCAAACAAGGCTTTAGTAAATATAGAAGCTTAAATTTTTTATGACTTTGTTTCTAATTTTGCTTCTGGTTAAAAAAAATCTAACACATTTCTGTTTCAGGAGGAGTGGCATTTTAAGAAAGTAAAAATGTTACAAATAACATTGAGTCTCAAACTATATTAAAACTGAAGTCTAAAATTGCCCTAAAACAGACTATTTCCCTTCATTACTGCTCTCCTGAACTTTGATTTGGATGTTTGTGGGTTGCTGACATTTCAAAGCCCTTGGGATGCCTCCCCATATTCATGTCCTGGATCAATAAGTGTCATATTTAAGGAGCACCATTATTTTGGGAAACATTGAGCTTAACTAAAAATATGTCCACTCTAGAAATAGAGAAATTATGGCCGTGATATCAATTTAAAAGTACCCAAAATGCTGAATTCCAAGCGTGATCAAATCAAAACTTAGCAGGGTTGAGTAAGTTAATATGAAAGGTCAAGCAGGATATGGAGATTTGAAGGGAAGTAACATGCTCCTAGTTCGGCTACTGACCTGAGAGTCGTTTTGTTCGGCGGTAGTGATACAAACTTGTGGTACCCTTTGTTGGTGATTCTGTAGTACCGCGTTATTTGGAGGCTGCTGCGAGGGAGGGTGGGGTGCCCCCACTCCCCCTCCACCTGAGTGGTGGTGGTTAGGGTGGGGTTGTTGCGACTGATAAGAATGATTAGGAGCCCTATGTCTCTGCTGCTGCTGGTGTAAGCGTAACAAAAACTGTTGTTTAATCTGCGGATCCATGGGCAATTTACTGGGATCAAGATTAGGAACCTATGAGTATACACAACAGAACTACAGCACAACATATAGACGTGGGGGTGTGTAGACCTACAACCCGAATCAACAACATGATTACAAAAATTAAAACCAGCTTACTCCAACTAACAATTATACAAACAATTTGACTCCACAATTAACATTATGCTGATGTACAGATGTACTTCCTGAAAAATGCCTGAGATTTTCGTCAGTCTGATTTTGATCTTTCAAGCGTTAACACTTTAATATGAACATTAGAATTTCAAAAGCATGCTAATTGTGGACAAAAATAAATTCTTTATTAGGAATACAATTAAAACTAAAAAAAAAACATTAACAACATCAAAGATAAATCAGTAGTTACAAAAACTCAAATTAAGTAGCTCTTTAAAAAAAGAGACTTTAATGATAAGAAACAATTTCAAACTATTGGGGGAGGGGGTATAAATCAGGAAAAATGCACCACAGTTATAAGCATTCCTATGGATCATACAACTTACACTAACTGGTGGTGAGTGGGGCATTCTCATCTGTTGTGATGGGGAGCTGCTCAGAACAAGTGGGCTGGGTCCGCCCTGGTGAGGCCGCCTCCTCTGGGCGGGGCTCTGGGCCTGTGGACTAGCTGATTGCTGCGGCACCATTCCAACGTGATGGGCACTAGTAGGAGAGAGATTGGAGGGTTGGGCACCGTAATTCTGGTCTTCAGCATCTAGAGGGGTGGTCAGGGGTGGGGGGAAGTGCAAGACTGTCAGGTCAGGCAGTGAGCCCGTGTTGTTTGTTATTGGTACTGGCACTCCTCCTGTGTGGTTCTCTTGTTCAGCAGAGGGGTAGATACTGAAGTACAAAGAATATGCATTCCCATATGATAAGGAACATGGTATGTGCATCTAAATAACAAACAATCACTCAAGTCTAAGAGTGCAATAATAGCTAGGAGCCAAAATTATTGCTATGAAAAACTTTAAAAACTAGGAATCTATTTTAAAATTATTCATCAGACAAATTTGACACTGTCCCGAATCTGGTAGCAATTTCTCAAAAATTGATTTGTAATGTCAACCATTACTATACCTACATGTGTATATTTAAAAATTTGTCACATGTTGACCTGTAACATCGTGACCCTGACCTTTTGATGTTTGACCTTGACTTATTATTAATTATGATAAATATTTAATACATCTCCTAATGGTTTGCCTACTATGCTGTATTTGTGTATACATAGAATTCCTAAACTCATGAAAAACTGTTTTAATACTCTATAGAACTGGAAAGAGATTCCTTGAATATTAATGTGTGTCTAGTTTCGAGAAAAAGATAAATGTTCACCAGAAATGTAATGGACTTGTACAGGTAGACAAATATTTAAATAGCAACACCATGACACTAGTGGATGATGTTTTAATGACAAGAAGATTTCACTAGCCACTTATTGCTCTTGATAAATTGTCACTTTCAATCTTTGTTTACACACTGTCTTATAGGTATACACATTAAACGAGATACCACTCCACAAGAGCAGTTCAAAAAGTGCATCCTAGCGATTTGTTTTTCAGATGATATGTATTCTAGAGAGTAGACAATTGAAACTACTTACTTGATATTAGGAACTTCACAGGATTTGGGTCGTGAACCAGGCATCTGCAAATTTTCACCAGAACCAGTGATTAGATAATTAAAAAGTTTTTCTATCAAGGCAAAGATTTCTTTAATCAGCAATCCAAGAAACAAATTAAGTCACAATTAAGTATGAGAAGCAGCAATTAATAGTTTGATTTCCCTTTGTTTTGTTTGAAGATGAAAGGTTAGAAGCATGGTTTGAAATCTTGCCTGTTTGGGATCCCAAAATCCTTTCCTCATATTGTCGTTTCCCATGTTTTCTCCAACCATTTCCACAACTGCAAATGATGGGCAAAATCAAAATCATGGTTCAGTTTATTTTATTTCATTTTAATTTAATGATATTTCTATACAATATTCATTGCTTTGAAACATGATCATAACCAATGTCTTAAAAAGAAGAATAACTGTTTAAAATGTTGTTCTTTCAATAAAAGAGAACTAAATTGGTACAGATTCTGCCTAACTCTTTATACCACACTAATCAGAAATTCAAAAACATATTTAAAGTGATTTAACTTATTTTGAATTAATGACATAACAAGCCTAACGTAAGCATGCCAGCATTGCCTAATAACTGGAACTGCTCATACAATAGAACTTCACAGGAAATGTTCCAAAGCATCATAAAAAAGACAAAAGTATATAGGTTTTCTCTCCAGAACCCTTCCCAGTGCAACCCCCTAAATTTTCTTTCTCCTCCTGTGTAAATAATTGATCAGTTCACTGGGATCCAAGCAATCCAAAACAATTGATTGTATATCAAGCAGAGCAGCAAATATTGAAGACCTCATTAATTGGCAATGTTATCCTTTACATATTTATGTGATAGATGACTGATTTATGTAACAACAACCATTGTTGATCGATTTAATGCAGAAAGATCTGGGAAACAAGCCCAACTTGTTTTAACTTTTGTTTTAACTTTAAGTTCACTCTTAAAAATTCAGCAGATATTTGTTGTTCACTTGTATAAGCTTATCACTGTAACAGACATCTTTTTATAACAATAGAATATTATACATGCATTTGAGTTTATCCCCAACCCTTGCCACATCAGAATTGTGTCATTTTGCATCAAAATCAATTTTATTTTTCCTTCAGACAGGCATGGGTTTTTTTTTTCTACTTAACATACTTACAGACCCCCCCCCCCCCCCAAAAAAAAAAAAAAAGAGCTCTGATTGGATAGTCTGCCAACTCTGTTTTCTTAGCCACTGCTGTCTCAGAAAATAGCACATGATACCCTTCATATTATCATCACCCCCCTTGTCAATTTCATTTTATTTAGAAATAATACAATATGAAGGGAACAAAATCCATGAAGAAACTTGAGAAACACAAAGAAAAAAAAAATCGATCAATTTTGTGTTCAGTCCCTGTTTACTAGCTATGAAGGAGGGAATCAAGGGGATCATACTTTTATCTTTGTTGATATATGACTTGAATTACAAGACATTGGTTCATACACATAGATTAGATATTATGTAAATACTCTTCTTGAATGATTATGTGTGCATTGATGATCCAAATAAATAACTCAGTTTTTTATGGCTGGTTAGCTGTCACAAGTAAATATATTTGTTTACAAAATTCTCTGTGTTAATACAAATCAGCTGCAAGAAAGCCTGCAAATCCAGTATATTTGTACTAAACAAATTCATGTTTTGGCTACTAAAATTGAATCAGTGTTTACAAAATAATCTACAGGATTTTTATCACCAGTTATGATCAAAATCCAGAAACCATGTTAATCTCCTACTAGAGGCAAATGTATACTTATATCATTACAGAAGGTGAAACTTAACACGTTATAACACCATTGGCAACAGTTATTTCATCATTGGTATGCACTGAATAACTTTCAGCATATTCCTGACCCAATTTCCACTGCATTTTGTACAGATTTCTTAATCATCTAAAAGGAAACAACCCGAGAATTATGTCCAATCATAAATTCTTTTTAATGATGACATACACTATAAAAATTTCCCAGCATCTATCTCTCAATCTTGTTCCCTTATTCATATTTCTAATCTTATATCTCAATGCTGTTCCCTTATTCATATTCATATTGTATCTAAATGACTCAAGCTTTTCCTTCAGTTCAACATAATAATAATATTCATGTTTATGTCAACAAATTTGCAGATTTACATTAAGTCTTTTAACAAGGATTAAATGAATTCTGTTCACTGTCTCTCACTCTAACAATTTACGCAATAGATTACACGGATCAGAACTTCCTATAGTCAGTTAGTCACCAGTGACTATACCTTGTAACACAGAGGACCTTCTCTTAGACTACAACAATATCTCTCCCATTCCTGTGCACATGTAAATACCTGCGCCGAGGGAGGACATTCATTTCTATTTGTTTTGTGTGTGCAGACATGTTTGCCGATAAAACACAGGCAGTTGACAGACAGGCATTCTGATGTTCTAATTCTGATGCTCCATGCTAATTATAGAATCCGATCTCATCACCATGACCTTGATTAATTCTTAATTCTGATTCATTTTCATTAATTTACTGGATCAGTTTATGCATTATTCTGTAACCACACCTAGGGTACTCTCGTGTAGTCAGTATTTTCAAGTATTTCCGCCTAGAATAACTGATTAGAAAAAGTCTTCACACATTTTGACTTTGTGTCATGACAAATAGTTTTTGATGTAGTTCTTGACAGCTAATGTGTGTAATAGAAACCGATCCTGTGGCCTAACAAAGACCCTGTGTTCCCAACCTCATGCGACAGAAAAAGAGTGTTTCCAATTAGACATATTGAAAGGTACTGATAATACAGCTTATCTAAAAATTGCTGACTAAACTGAACAGCAAACTCTAATAAAAAAAAACCTGCGACAAAAAGTACACCTTATCTCAAACAGGACTTCAACATCATAATAGGTCATCAAACTTATGTAAATGTAACCGAAATGGTTGGACAACCATCAATCACACTGGTAAAATTACTGCTGGGCATACTTTCTACTATCAGCCTGTTAATTACAATATTTGGGGCTGAATTATCTCCCCTTTGTAAGATCATTATCAAATTAAAAAAGTCAGCCCCACTGCTTTTTAATTTAGTTGTATAAGAATGCAGTTTGTATTTCTCAAACCAAATGTCAGAAATTATCACATCCTTAAAGTTAAAATGTCAACATATGGAATAAATTAAGTAAACCAAAGAGGGAGAAAGGAGAGAGTGAGAGATTAAATCAATAATATAATCCATCCTGCTCCAGATATTTCCAACAGGTAAAAATATTGACTCCTATCAAAAATATTACAAGAACAGAACATACATCATATCTCTGCTTTTCAGAGCAGCACCATACATAACGATACAGATTGCCTGTGGACAATTTATGAAATGTTTTATGAAATAGTTTGTCATGCAAGCCGCAAGTTAAAAAGAACCCGTTGTTAAAAGTACATCAAAGAAGACAACATATAAACGGTAAATCAAAACTACACACAGATTCACAGTGCATCACATCCACTACAACTGACACGTTTGTGCAATACAGGAAATAAACAAGACCCATTTCTTCACCGTCACACCTCACTGCTGGACAGGACCGGGGAATTTTTTTCTGCATTTTTAAATAAATTCTAAAATTCATTGAATCATTTTTCTCTCCATAATTTTTTAACTGTAATTGAATGAGTCATTTTGGTTTAATGGCAAGTTTTTTGATATGTTAATGTTATACCATATTCAATGAAATAATGTGTTTTTCCCTATTTCTATCAAAGAATAGGTAAATATAATGACTTGAGATCAATAGCTCATGCTCTATTTAACTGTGTCTCTGGCAAACGATTATAGCTTGTTAATTAACTGTGTAATTTTCAATCTAGCCTTTTCTAGATCAAAACTTAGTGCAATTACACTTAAATGGTCATAATATAAAACTTTTTTATGCACTTCTGTCAGCCATCCAACTTTTTCTTTCTTTTATATTTGAATTATCAGACACAGAGCCAAGATTTAGGAGAGGGAGAGCAAGCTTTTAAACAAGTTACACTGTGTTTCAATCCATTTAGCTTATCATTATCAGACTTTCTTGTGTGAAGACAGATGCAAGATGTGGAAGAGAAAAATAAGACTATTATTGTGACTGTCAGCTACTAGTGTGTATTAGTTTGTTATATATTGTTAGTGACATCTTGTGACCTATTTATCCAATCAGTAAGTAAAATTGACCTACTTCTGCGGTGTGGAGGGGGAGTTGTGGGGCTAGGCATGTTGTCCAGCTCAGAATTTACAGCAGGTCCCATAGTACTGGTGTGAATAGCAGAGTCCGAATTTGTTCTGAAAGAGCACAATATGAAACACATATTAACATACTGTTTTCCTTGGTCTGAAAGTTGTAGGGGCTGGAAAAAAGCTGCATACTAGGAGTACTAGTGGTCCCCATCACACTCGTGTGAAGAGCGGAATCAGAGCTGCTTCTGAAATATAAAGTTGACAGTTACAAAAAGAGCTGACCATAAAACTCTCCAATATATATTCCTTGAGACTGAACCATACTTCTGAGATTTCTGATATACCTGTGGTCTGTGAGATTTTTTGTTGTTGTGAAATGTATTGTTTCACTGTATCACCAGCAGAAAGGGGTTATCGTATATCATTTTAAAATAAAATGCATCTCAGAATTAAAGAACACATACTAGATTTACAAAAGGAAAAAAGACCAATATTTGAGTAGCTCAATAATGATAGGAGCATGCTTTCAATGCTATAGATAAAACATTGACAGAGGAATAAATTTGGTTCAGATTTCACAGACTCGTATATATTAGGATCACAGAGAGCTTGCAGTTACATTATATAGTTTACTGTGGAGATTTTTAAAAAAATTGGCTTTTGATATATATATAATGTCTTTTTCAAACTGTATTGCAAAGAATTAATGAGATAATGAGATTTCTTGCATGCTAGAATTTTCAACACCTGACATTATCATGATTACATCGTAACACCTCTCTTTAGGAAGTTGGATTTGCGAAGAGGAAAAAATCAATGGCAATACTTTTTTTTGAGACCTTCAGTCTCTGCACTCTGTTGAACAAACTGTCTCTAGCCTACATAAATCACACACTCAAAGCATAGCTCTGCAGAAGTTTCAGGAAGTTGGAGGCATTGATTGAAAAGTAAAACACTCCAACGATTGCTGGAAGCTCATCACTGAACAAGGATCACAGACCTGTGTACAATATGAACAAAGCCAAACTCTGGCCTTTTGTCAGCCTATTCCCAAAAATAATTCTCACCATAAATCTAACAGTAGGAAGGATTATCCTCGATTAGTATTGATAAACTTCAGAGTGAGACCAGATTATGACAAGCTTCTCTATCTACACCCACAGAAAAGCTCCCATTTAATAGCATAATACATGCTTTTTATTTTCAGGAATTTGCCCACAAAGTCGCAATATCTATGGAGCAACCAGGGGGTATTAATAAATTTTCTATACATTTTAAAAACCAATGTGTGCAAATATCATAGAATAAATTATTTGTAGAAGATGCATAAAAATAGCTTTGCAAGCTTCTAGAAGTGTAGGGGGCAATAATTGGAACAAGTCAAAAAGCTGTCCTTGTATTCTTAATAGCCATTTTAAAAACAATCAATCAAATCTAAAATTCTTGATAATTATAGAAATTAATCCTAATATTTCTATAAATAACCTACTGGATAAGAAGTTTAAGCAACTTTCTCTTTAAATGCCAACAAATGCAGAATGCAAAATCCTCATTAGATAAATTGCTCTGGTGATTTTTCTTTCCTGGGTTTTAAAAACTTTTTCTGTACTATGTATTCTTTATTGAATATTTATTGTTCAAAAATTCAAATGAACAAGGGGTATGGCAACCTCTACTGCTATAAATTTTGGGATATCATACGGGAGTTAAAGGAAAACTTATTTTTGTTAAATAGTTTATAAGGCATAATTTCACTGACTGAATCATCATTCTAAAATACTAATTATCAAATTTTTCAGGACAACCCCCCCCCCCCCCCCCCCCCAAAACCCAAGATTAATGATCCTCCATGAAATTTTTCTCATGATCCGACACTATTTGATGTCAGAAATGTGCAGCATCCCATAATACATATCACCAATAAAGATAATAGCTTCATGCAGATCTGTTTATTCTTTTGTCACAAAGATCATCTGAAGTGTAGGAGGCCTGGGTAAGCAATAAGAGGCAGTCTAAACAAAGAGACATGTGGCCATAATAGTTAGCTAATTATCGTGTGTCTATATTTCTATTACAGCATGACTCCATTCTAACTAAAAAAGATGGTATCCTAATTCCTATGCATAAGGTTTATGTATGAATATGTCAAATTTTTGCTTTCATTTCATAACAAGGTTAATTCTGTGTTTCTTGTCTTATTGTCATAAAAAGCGTTTTTAAGCAAGGGTTTCGGGTGTTTTCATTGTTTGACCTCATTTTCATGTAAAGCGCTTTCATTCGCTGAATGCTGACCTTTTTTCACTCTTATAAACCTATTCATAGAAAAACTATTTAGTAAATAAATGTTCATAGCTTAGTCAAGTAAATGAAAATCTGATTACCGGTGCTTTTACAGAAAATTTACAGATTTACAGAAATTTACATATACTGATTTACAATAATTGCTGGGTCCCCCTTATGATTTTCCAAATGATACTAGCTCACAATGCTTTGCTATTTTCAGTGTACAAGCAAACCTACACATAGAATTCCCCTTCCTGTAATTTCACTTCTTTTCTGTATATTGATTTTTACCAGAATCAAGGGGGAAAGGAGTAATAGGGTATGTTCTTTGTTACTAGCAATTTCACAGCAGGTGTGAGCGAGAGCGATCAGTTTTAATAGTCTATGTGATGATTTCTCAGATGAACTGCGAACACTATCAACCAAAACGTACAACAGAAATGGAAGAAAACTTCAACATAATCTTCTATTGGTAGTACACTACAAAGATAACTCATCTTTTAAACTGACATCTGGGACATATCTTTGACAGAACGCAAAAATGCAGCATCTGGTTCATCATTAATAGAAGATAAAGGTTTTCAAATTCCTAACGGATTTAACTAACATGAATAAAATCATTACAAATAATTGATGAGAAAAACATAAGGGTAAATACTACATAGATTTAAAACATGTATCTAAGGTATCAAAATCACTAGACCTAGTCACACATATAAAGGCTGTTTTCCCTTGATTTACATAACATATTTTATGACAGGAATACTAAATGAAAGGGGATTTTTGAAATTAATCATCTCTGACAAAAGCAACATTTACATATGAACATATCAAATCTAACCAAAAAAATTGTCAATCTATAGAGACACGCTAAATACACCTAACTAACAGTCAATGTCTACAAGTTACTCAAGGCTGCAGTCTAACTATGTCATGTGGGATCACATAACCCTCACCATAACCTTGTCCCACATACCTCATGCACATCCAGACACCATTACTCGGAGTTCTGCAACCGATTGCATAACTTGCCAATGACCCTAGCAAGCCGACAATAACAATATTCTGCATGCTAACGGGTATTAGCAAAATACCATTGAATTATTTCTTGGAGTGGATCAAACAAGATTCCACTCCCACTATATCTATACTACACACTCTGTCTGGCTGCTTATGTCTAATCAAAGCAATTCCAACACAGTCCAGCAAAGGAAGCAAAGCTTGTCGGACTAGCAGATATGGCTAGGGTTTTTTTGGCTTTGGTCCTCTCTAACTCATAATATACTAGGGTATTTGCTAAGTTCTGACAAAATAAATTTCCTTTGAACTAATGAAGGAATGAAATGACAGGTTAAAGAGTATATCTATATGAAACAGTACATTAAGCAAATACATGACTTATGCACACAAATATAGATATATTTTATTCTTTCCACTGCTAAGAGAAGCAAAGCATGATTGTTTCCTTCTGCAATAATTTCACAATAACTTCTCAATTTACTTTTTTAATACAAGAATAACTAATATCTTTTTTTCCTAAATTTTGACATTATTTTAACACCTGAAACTTAATCACAAAATCAACCATGATACAGTCATTTTTGGTGTGAGTTCATTGGTGACAAAAGCTCTTATTAGTTAAGGCTTTTTTCAACACTTTGTCACCACATTCAATACTAAGTGAAAAATGATATACGCAGTGCAAAAAACTTCACTCAAGTAAAACAAAAAAAATTGCTGAAAATAACAGTTAAATTCTGACAATCTTTTACAGTTAAGGAGACATGTAAAAAAAAAATTTTTCGAAAATATTCAAACCTTTCGGACAATGTTATAACAAGAACATACAATATGCTGCCACCCTCCCAAATCAACAGCAGAGTGTACAGTTAGTAAAACCATGCATAGGGGATATAACTAGAGTATGCCACAGGCAAGGCGATTCTTGGATAACTCACCGAGGTAAATCATGGTTGCGGATCATTTGCGTCCTGAAAATGGTAGGAGGGTCAAAACAAAAATCAGAGCGGAGTTATAGAAGAGTGTAAAACCAAAACTGAAGCTAGATCAGAAGTACCAAACTCTAAAGGAAAATAACTGCAAAACACATTTTGCAACCAAAATGTAACAAAAAAATTTTTAAAAAACAAACACAAGAATGATATTGCATTTCTTAAAATAACTTTAAAAATATATTGTTCAAGGTACTTATTTTTCAATTTTTCAAGATAAAAATACTTTGGGGAATTTAAATTCAGATGATTATTTTCTGTGTTTTCTAATATTGATTTTGATAATTTTTTCCAAACTGTTGAATTATATATCACAAAATATTTCTATCAACTTTAAAATCTGCATTACTTAGTAATTAAACTACTGCACGCTTACATAGCAATTAATATGTCAGCTTCATCATTATCTTTAATGTTATGAAATTTTCTCAACTTTATGAAAATCCCTGAAGGTGAAAAATTGACAATTGTTGTTCTTTTCTGATATAGTTGATTTATCATCAAGAAAGATGGAAAATTGGAATGCTCATGTATGACTCAGTACAATTAAAGTATCGGAAAATCTTGTCTTTTTTCTCTCTCTCTCAAGAAATCAAACCATACAGTGGTTAACGTCTATACCACACCTCTCTGTTTAGTATCATTTTACCGAAGAGAGGAAAACCAAGTATCAGTCAAAATTAAAAGATATTGAAAACATAGAAAATTCTTCATTTCTTAAAAACCAAAATTGTTCTCTACTGCAGAACATGTGTGAGTAAAATTGAATCTTCTGAAATATTTAAGCTAGGAATTGCCTGAAAACACCATGTCACAGTGGTATAAATCCATACATTCACTAAATCTATGAGAACATTCAGTGATTCACTGGGAAGGTGGAAAGAAATAGAGGTGGGGAGTTCATACAATGCCTTACCTTTTCCATATTGTATCAGGTGGAGGTGAAAGGTATGCTGATCCATAAGGCGAACAGTCGTTCTGTAACACACAAACAAAACAGTATAAAAAGAGATTAACAAAAACTTACTACTTTTACTTAGATAAAGTAGTTATTTTTACAGTCTGAATTACAATGTTAACTGCTGGAATAAAGTTAAGAAAGTGACAGCAGTTGACCTGACAATGTTTTTTAGCCATTTCCATTAAATTTTCAGCAACATCAAACAGATGTGTGAATTTTTCTTAAATTTGTTTGCATGTTTTAATTAAGAAAATAAATACTTCAATCAATAGAAGACTGTATGATTCTTGCAACAACAAAGCTGATTCAAGTTACCATAAACTTGTGAAAATAAAAATTCTGAACAAAAGGAACTTATTTTTCATTGCTCAATTTTATGAATAAAGTTCCAGCAAACACCAAATAAAGCCTGCCCTAGAAAAAATTCCGACAAAATCTACACGTGATTAAATGAGTTTGAAATAAAAAAAGATTATATTTTAATTCTAAAAGCAATGGCATCATTAATTATTGACAAAGAACAATAAAGGTATGTTCATTCTCCATAATAGCATACGAAAGCTGTGATTTTAATTACAAGCATCAATTCCTTTTCTTCTGATCAAAACCATAGACATTTGAAGTTTGTACAAGTAAGACTAAAGTACCAATTAAAATACCCTCATCAAATGATTATTTAAAATTTGCATGTGTTGCCAAAACATTCAAAAGCCTTCAATATCCCTCGAGTATGTTAGAGAAGAAAACCACAATCATTAAGTGCATCTTCCCTCAATATTCTTTCCTCAATAAAATTTGCATAATTTAGCTGGTTTGTTAGCAGATACATTTTCAACTTCATTTATCAGCTACAAAATTTATTGCACTAAACAAAACTGCATTGTTGTTGTTTAAAACAGTTAATCACAGACTAAATGAGAGGGTCCACATAATACAGTTTTCATTTTCATAATTCATCAGGGACAAAAATTGCCTTGATCAACCATATCCTGATCACTAATCTAAATCAAAAAAATGTTTTTAGACTGTTAAGATGATAATTTAACTTTAGTAACATTATACATCAACCATTGAATCAAACAAACTGTATCTCAATGACAACACAATTGGTGTGAAGAACACATTTTTTTTTCCAGGGATTGTTGAGATATTGCTGAACTTTGAGAGTAATATTTAGGAATAGGTGCTCATTACTTTCTTCTACTAAACATGAACCAAGAAATCCTTAACAGCACCGATCCATACTTTGAATCATAACCATGTTAAAATGCTGATATGCATATATCCATTTGTTAACTTTGCTCTGTCTCAGTACATTTCTGCATCATTCTTTGTTACAATCTAAGATTTCTATAAAAAAAAAAAGCACCTAAAACCAATGTAAGATAAAAATATCCTAGATTAACACATTCACCATTTTTTATCCTTGGAAGTTCACATTATGTGGGTTTATAATGCAATCTGACTTCTGTGATACATATCAAACTTCTCAGAACACATTGCGCGATTATGATCCAGGTACTTTCATGTCACTTGCAATACACAATCCCAATTGACTTAATTTTTTGCAAAGTCCTTCAATAACTAGATGATGAAATAGCATGGTCATTTCAAAGAATAAGTCTCTGAATGTTTTTCATTTTTAGTTTAGGTCTGTTCACTAATGTACGTAAGAATAACTAATTATTTAGCCAAAAAAAATGATGCAGAAAAGTATTAGGCCAATGTATTACATATAAAACACATTTTTTATGGAAATGAAAAAAAATGAAAATTTAACATGATCAACACAACCTAAGTAGTATGATTCATTTCATGTGTTTTACAAACATGACTGAAGGTAGAGAGTAACAGAAATATGTACCCGTGGCTTGTCCATAGGAAATGCTCTTCTGTGAGGACCGAGTTGTCTTCCCCTGTCACGAACATTGTGTATTCGACCATCCACTCTGTTATGTATTGGACCGCCCGCTCGAATATCCTCGAAATCACGCAGAGCAGACTGAAACATATCACATAAAACGTCCTCGTGATACCTCATATAATCGAATATAACAAACAAAACGATCAATATAACAACAATTACATTTGATCCGCCATGTTTTGAAAATAAAAAAATATACGTACTGGAAGATCAATGGGAGAATTTGTAGCCATCTGATTGACATTGGGAAGCGAGCCAGCGCGGTACTGGGTCCCAATGTTTTGATGTAACTGAAGATGCTGCTGTGGGGGATAGCTTTTTTGTGTAGTACACTGAAATTAACGAAAACGGTGTTTAGTATCATGCAAATGACAATCTGCTTCACCTCGCTTCGCGTGTATCTATCCGACATTACGATCAGAAATCGGTCAAGTGCGCCTTACCTTGGTTGCAAACGATACATCTCTGAGAATGGCTTCAAATGCTGCTGTTTCTTCTGCTTGTTTTTGGTTATGAAGTGCTATTTTCTCGCTAAACTTACGCGGATTCGACATCATGGCAGAAACGACAGGCTTGTTATGATTTTGACATCGCAGGGGGTCCGTCCTATTATTATCCAATCAAAACTTTGAATAGGGCCATGTGATCACCGATAGATGTCAGCGTAATCGGGCACCTGCTCTTCAATGTATGTAACAAATAGCATAAACCTTTTCGCATTTACCTCCATAATGATGATCATATTTACCAGGAAATCGATCAT
This sequence comes from Magallana nippona, assembly GCA_033439105.1. NCBI lineage: Eukaryota > Metazoa > Mollusca > Bivalvia > Ostreida > Ostreidae > Magallana > Magallana nippona. Next base: position 9,687,192 of record CM065923.1, read on the forward strand.
ACTGCTTATCAAATTATCTAATCCTCTCTTTCTCTTTTCTTTTTCTCTATTATCTCCCATTTTTCCAGACTATATATGAGCTATATTGTTTAGTACATGCGTCCCTCCAAATATATATTCGCCAATATATACATATATATTTTACAGTTTATTTCGGGTTTTGTCGGCGAAGTTAAACGTTTATTTGCAAAAAAATTGCGTTTATTCTCGAAATTACGCGTTTTAGTCAAAATAACGCGTTTCAGGAAATTACGCGTTTCAGAAAAATCTGAAAGCGTTCGTTCGCGTTTACATCGCAAAAAAACCGTTACCTTATATTCGCGAGAGTTTATCAGAGTTAATTGGGAAATTTCATAATTCGCGATGGTTTCGAATTATATCGCAAAGGTACTCGTTTATTCGCAAAAGTTATGCGTTTATTGGCGGAGTATTATCTTTTCAGCTACGAAAACGAGCTCAACGGGCTTTCATATACATAAATCAACAAAGAAGACATAGTATCATTAAAAATGAGCCTATATTTTAGCCCATGCACAGATAATCCGTTAAAATTTTATTTTTAGTCGCAAGATTCATATGTTTGTATTGCAAATATTTTACAAAGACATTATAATTGAAATTTTAAAACTATCCAAAAAACTCCTACAGAATTTGATGAAAATGCTACATAGTTTTTATGTCGTTTCAAAGGTAAAGCATCTGCCTCATTTGTCTCCATTTTCTTACGACCTTGCATGATATAATTCTATATGTTCGCATGTTCGCTCCAGTTACATATCACACACATGTATAGCTCGGGAACGGGTTTAAGACCAGTCCAAATGAATGTCAAACCAGGACAGACACCGCTGCGATGGAAGTGGAAAAAAACAATGGTAGCTTTGCATCCAGAGGAATAACAACTGAACGCACCGTGCGCATCGCTAATCATCCGCCGATCAAAGGAGATATTTCCCAGTGATATAATCGTAAAATTTCAATATCTAACAATCGCAGTCCTCACTTCCATGTTCAAAGAGAACGGAAGCTTGGGGGCCCAGATACACATGCAGGTAAAAAGTACATCAAAATAAACGATTTTTACGCACAGACGATATCGCGCTGCACCATCGCTAATTGGTACTGCTGACTATAAACGAAGAGGCATTCGTAAGGCAGTATACTGCCATATATGTCTAAATTAATATGAACAGTTTGTGATCCAAGTGCATAGGACAGAAATCGGAAAGACATTTCACGATACCAACTGGTACAATGGTTGCATGACAGCATCTGTCCTGTCTGATGTTCGGTCCATAGATTGCACTTGCCGAGGTAGTTATTAGTACAAGGATGTGAAACCACTGTTCATTTGTTTCCCTTCAAGTGTTTTTGTAAAAGATTCATTGACAATGCCATGCATTTTGTACTCGTATATTAATTTCTATATTCTTGAGAATAAAGGCCCTAAATTTAACGGCCATAAACTTCATTTGAGCTGAATTTTCTTCTCTTTTTTCCATATTTGATGTCTTGAATGATTAAATCAGCCACTCGAGACCATTTATTTTGTTCATTGATAAATTTATAGACATCGTTCAACCCCCAACCCCCAATAAAAAAAAAACACCAAACAAACAAACACAAAAACAACACCCCCCCCCCCAAAAAAAAAACAAACAAACCCCCCAAAAAACAAGACTTGAATGAAAATTTCATCACTATAACACATGTTTAAACTAAACAACACTCGCGCTTAAATTGGCTTACAAAACTAAGAATTCTCGAGTCTTGTATGAAACTTTTACCAATATAACACATATTAAATATCTCGGGCTTTGCTTGCAAAATAAATTAGAATTCTATATTTTTCTTTATCTCGCTTGTTACTCGACTAATGACATTCATATATGAAAGATGCATGCATTGGTTTCCATGTTATTAATTGAGACATTTAAAAGAATATTAAAACACGAAGAAATAGAATTTGAACATTTTGAGCTGAAGATCGTGTCTATGCCCCTTTAAGTGGCCTCTGCACATTGGGGAAACTGCAATTCATATAAACAAAATTCCCTGCCGTATACTACCTCAGGACCTATGGTCTGATACTTTTATACCTACTTAGCTAAGAAATTACACAAACGATATAATCAAGACTAATAATTTTGCAAACATCTAAATCTCCTGTTGTGATGTACGGTCAAAAAGGTATTTATTGGGGGTTTTCCTAAATCAGTGGGATTGGACACACATTTCAAAACAATTTATATTACTCCCGTGTTGTGAAAAATCCTTCGTGAGATGTTAATTATTAGCCTCTGAGACGAGACGTCGCAATACATGTACAATGTACATGTACATCTAGTATGTTCTCAAGTTGACGTTCAACAAAAAACTGATGTGTTTCAAATGCCGACAAAAAACACATTGACGCAAGCGTCAAGAGAACGACCGCAAACCATTCTTTTTTCTGAACAAAAATATGTCTTAATAAATGCATACATGGATTTGAAATAAATAAAGCATATATATGTTGAAATAAATACGAAAGACACATTTTGAAATTTTAAAGCAATTCGTTATGAGACATGTCAATTTCGTTATTCTTCGCTTTTACTTTTTGAATTCGAATTTGTTTTATTATAATCGTAATGAATAACAAATAAATCTTCATATTATTGTGTAAATTTATATGTTTATGTTTATGAGGGTTTGAGCAACCCGCACTACTCCTTACTCTCAAAAAATGTAAATAAAATCAAAAAAGAAAAAAAACCATAAAACAAAAAAAAAAAAATATCCAACCACCCCCTCCAAAAAAAAAAACTAGCACAAAACACCCAAAATATATTTTTTTAATCGTGAATTTTTTTTTTTTTTAATGTTAAAGCTTAAATTAAAGTTATTATATCATTTGAATGGTTGCATCTCTAGGATAATTCATACAAAAAGAACAACTCCTTTCGACCTTTTCACATATTTAACATTTCCTATAATATATATTGAAATTGTCGCACACGATGCTGGTATACCGTTTTGCTTATAACGCCAAAAGATGTAAAACACAATGTCTCGTTTTCAAGAGACCAATTTGCTAGGATGCTTCAATGAATATATTGTTAAGTAACTTTTGTTATTTTCACATTTTTATTGCCTTTATCTCAGCAACTATACATATGTGTATACGTGTGTACGTAAGATATTATGTTAAAAAATACTTATGTTTAAAAAAAAAACTATGATAGGGACAGGCATTAATCATGCTAAAAAGAATTCAGTACCAACAAAATAAAATGCCAACTAAAATAATCAAAAAGCATGCATGCATGCTACTGTTAACATAAACATATGCATACACGTCGTAATGACAAATAGAGTATTCATAATTTCATTGCAAAATTCCATTACGACGTCAATTCCTTATACTGCAGGTCCGTAAGAAATCATCAATCATGTACGAGTACTCACAGATGGTAAAGAATTCTGTGTGAAATTCAAAATGAATATAAAAAAGAATTAAAATCCTACTTTAAAATATTCATGCAGATGGGAAAAATTAAACAGATAACAACACCAGTACCTTAAGTTTTTATATACCGTTACTTGCGCGGATCCAGAAATTTTTCTCGGGGGGGGGGGGGGGGGGTCCGTTAATTTTATAAGTTTGAATTTTCCATATCCGCGTATGCCATGAATTATTTTTCGAAATTAACCTATGAATTCCTTGTCAATTATGTCTAATGCACTCTTCATCGTAGGAACCCTTGGGATTTTTCTAGCTCCATTATTATTGTTCAGGAAGAGGTCCCTATTAATCAAAGTACTAAAAGCACTGTTTGATGTAATTGTTGATTTATATTGTAACAATGGACCCAACTTGGCAGGTAGAAGACTGTAATGTATATGTCAACGAAAGATATTCATATAAGTTGTAGAACTTGTTTATCAGCTGTTCGCTATGTAGCAAACAAATCTATTGAAAAATGTGTACCGTCTTCTCAAAAGTTTTCTCAGTTCAATGCATTTTCCAAAAATGTATATATAACTGCGTATTCAAGCAGTGATAGGATCAAGGTCTAGTAAATAATCGAATAGAACCTGTCTGTTGTAGGTTTTGAGATATGAGATAAATTCCTTTACTGATGTCTAATAAAAACAATACATCGCAATTTCCATACAGGGAAATTCAAACTTATTTTATTAACATTGTAAAAACAAAATCATCACTCGGACCACCCCCACGTCCACCCCCCCCCCCCCTCCTTACGAGAATAAAGGAAGCGATTTGCGCATGCGTTGGTTAAATGTTGTGTTTTGAAGGATAAACGCGGTAGATAATTTGTTTGGAACTGTCAATTTTAATAAGTTATGGAGAAAATCGGATGAAATCTCATTTTTTTTAAATTGAATGAAAAGACTTTACTTACATGTATCTTTATTGTTGCTTTATTGTCATATCACAATTTTATCCAGTTGAAGAGAGTTTTAGTGAACAGACTTCCTAATACATGTATAATGCTTTTTGTTTTTGACATGCATGACTTTTAACGGTGTGTTTTATAACGGTGAACGTCGGAAGTATATAACCATTTTCTGCGAACCATGCGCGGAACCAGAAATTTTTCCAGGGGGGGGGGGGGGGGGTCCGAGGTTATTTGAGTTTGCCGGGGGGGGGGGGGGGGTCTGAGTAATATTTTTGGTATTTTAAAATCATATTCGCTAGCCAAGGGTTTACTATCCACTCTGCTCCTCTACAACCCTTGTAGAGGAGCAGAGTGGATCGTAAACCCTTGGCTAGCGAAGATGAGGTTTCGTAAAAAACAAAAATTAGGTTCGTATGATTTAAACATAGACATTTACATGATATGCTGTTGTTTTAATTTTTTAATTTTTCTTACATTAGGCGTGACAAGTATATTTGTGTTATGATGAAAAAAAAACTGAATATAAAAAAATCCTTTATATATGACATGCAATCAGAGCTTAACGTGATGTGATTAAGATTGCAAAATTCACTCATACATGTATCATACTTTGGTTTATATAATCAAGTAATAAATGAGTTAAAATCACAATGTAGAATTTTTAAATTTTTAGTACCAAAATATCGACAATTTTTGATAATGACCCATATACACCCCACCTCCATTTTCAAAAAAAAAGAAAAAAAAGATTATACAATGCAATCATTCTGACAAAATGTTATTCATAAATATAAAGGGAACAAGTAACATTTGGGTGAAAGATGAAACAAATTAGCAAAAGATGTGAACTTAAAGAGGGTCTCAGGCTCATTATATTCAAATGATTCTCATTCGTTTAAAACAGACTCAAACATTTTAATATTTATCAATATTACAGGATGAAATTTCATAATAAAAAAAAACCCAGAATAATTGTCATAAATTGGGATTTACCCACAGAGATTCAGAACAGGTAAATTCAGCAAGGTTATATTAATTAACAAAATCGGGACTGACAAGTCCGTCATTTTCTACTTCCTTTGTTAACATTCAATTAGTCACGTGGTAGACGCCATTTTCAGTAACGTCGAAATTAAAACACGAAAAATACTACTTTCACATTTAATACAATGTCAGATCAGGAACAGAACAGTATGGGGTAAGAGTTTTAAAAAGTATTATAGATTTGATGATGCAAATCTTGTCAGCATCTAATTCGCTTCCACAGTCTATAAACAATCATTAATGTATCTAATGACCATTGGCGTCACACGTTGAAAATACGGGAGTCGGGGACTGTACATGATTTACATATCTGTTGCACGTCTGATCAATGTATAAACATAAAGAATATATAAAGATTGTCAGAAAATACATCAGGATTAATATGTTAACTGTTTAATAGGTGAATCAATTCATGTTGTATGCAAAAGGTAATTATTTCGTAAGTTAATAAAACACCCAATTCTACGACTGTGTTGTTTATTTAGTTGTAAAAGAATGCTTTTAAATTCTTTTAAGCTGGGACAATAATGACATGCAGCAGTATGATGACGATTTGGATGGAATGGAAAAAACAAGGTACAAAAGAGTAACCTATAGTCACAAACAGTTGAAATACTTCCCCTTTACAGTCGTACAACCTCTGTTTACATGTTTACAAATATTAATGCAATATTATAGAATGATTCAAAGTACCTATTAACCGGAATCTTCTGACAAAGGTTCTCTTTTATTTTACAGGCATAGGGAGTCAACATCTCGATCACGGTCTCGATCACCTGTTAGACGCTCAAGGTCACGGTCAAGATCTCATGAAAGGCATCGAGACAGAGCTCGTCGGATAAATCTTATCTCAAAAAGAGTTATTATCAGCAATGTGCCATATGAGATGAAGTGGCAGGATATCAAAGACATTTTTAGAAAAGAAGGTATACAAACATGAATGTAAAAATTCTGAAAATCATATTTAAAGATGTCAATGTTTAACAAAGAGATATTTTGATATACTTTGTAGTTTATTTTTACACAATTATCTTTATTATTAAATATCTTGAAATAGATCTTAGATTGTGGTGACCTTACATGCTGTTTATTTTCGTAGTTGGAGAGGTGCAGTATGTTGAAATGTTTGAAACTCCTGATGGAAAATCTAGGGGTTCAGGGTATGTTGGCTTTTTACCAGTATTATTCTCTAAAACATCTGTATATTGTTTTAAAATACCAAGATATTTATGATGCTTAACATAAATTAAATTGATGTCTTAAATATTGCAGAATAATTGAATTCAAAGACAAAGATACTGCCAGAAAAGCCATTGAAACCATGCACAGATATAAGATGAAAGACAGAAATATTGTTGTCCGAGAGGTATGACCTGTCTCACAGTGTAAATATTTGACTCTTTTCGTAAAATTTTGTGAAGATAAAATTCCTAATATATTTTGTGTACTTTTCAAGTTTAGATTTTAGTTCTCTAACAGTTGTTTTATATGATCTCTAGTATTTTGTAAATAAGACATTTGAAATAGATCTTAATTTTATTGCGTTATTTAGGAACGTGAGAGTGATCAGAACCAGAACATGGGAGGTGGTCGAGGTGGTGGATCTGGGATGATGGGTGGAGGAGGAGGTCTAGGAGGTGGAATGGGAATGATGGGAAATATGGGAGGAAGTGGAGGCATGATGGGTAATATGGGGGGAGGTGGGGGAGGACCTGGTATTACCCCTCAACTCCTACAGCAGCTTGGTGTGGATGGACCAGTAACCAACACAGTGTTTGTATCCAATGTAAGTTTCAGTATTGATTTCAATTGTGCAATTGTCAAGTATGGATAATGGCATTAAATTAAAACATCAAAGTCTACATTTGATGAAAATGTGGAACTTCATTGCTACGAATGTTTCAGATTGATTACAAAGTTACCTGGAAGAAATTAAAGGATGTGTTTAAGTTGGCTGGAAATGTACAGAGAGTGGAAGTTATGCAGTCCAAGGATGGAAAGAGTAGAGGAATGGCCACAGTCAGCTTTGACACTCAGTTGGAGGCTCTCCAAGCTATCTGTATCCTTAGAGCACAGAGAACAATTCTAAAGTTCATATCTTATTAATATTGAAAGTAATGAAATATGCACACTTCAGTATGTTTAATGGTATGGATGTGGAAAATCTTTTTGTGTTTACTTTTTAGTTCAGTTAAAATTTTAGGATGGAAAGAGTTTCAGATAGGTGTAACTTAAGAAACCTTAATTGATTATATAGCAATGTTCAACAATCAAACCCTGTATGATCGTCCAATGAGAGTGAAGATGGACAGTACAGCAGCCAAGAAACCAGACATACCACTACCATGTAAATGCAGAGACTCCATAGCAAAAACAATTCTATTTTATGATAAATGAATTTAAGACTTTAATTCGGTTTGTTTTACATACTTAAACTGTTTTATATTTTTGTCAATTTGCAGCTGGATTGAAGTCTATTGGTATGGGACTTGGTTTAGGAGGTGTACCAATCCAAAATCCCCAAGGTAGTTGTGCATTGTAAGAGAAACAAAAAAAGAGAGAAAAAAAGATTCTTACTAAATTCATACAGCCAAAGAGAAAATGGAAAAGCCAGTTACAGTATAGTTCTTGGGGTATCTCATAGACATAATTTATATGATGGCTTTAGCAATGCGTGTTATTTTATTTTTTGTCAAGACAAGTTGATTTTAACTTGTTGTATTTAATTTCAGGATCTGGAATGGGGATGGGGAACCTCGGAGGAGGGGGAGGCGGTGGTGGAATGGGGTCAGGAATGTCCTCTGTTGGGGGCCTGGGTAACATGGATAGTGGGATGGGCATGGGATCTTCCTTGGGAGGAGGATCTATGGGCTCTATGGGAGGCAGTCTGTCAGGCCTCGGGCTGGGGGGTGGAAACATGGGAGGAGGAGGAGGATCCAATGTTGGTCTTGGTGGTCTAGGGAATTCTGGCCTGTCGGGAATGGGACTGTCCGGAGGACTGAATGACTTCAACTCAGGAATGGGCTCTGGAGGAGGACTAGGCAGCAACTTTGGCAACTCTCTCAGTGGATTGAGTGACAACCGTATGGGTCTGGGCAGCCTTAGCAACAGTAGTCTCAGTGGAAACAATTTCGGCAGCAACATGATGGACAACATGGGTGGTGGGCTCGGTCTGGGCAACAGCAGCAGCTCCAATTACGGAGGAGGAAGTGGGCTGTCATCCTCCTACTCTGACCGCGGAGGCAGCAGCAGGGGCAGGGACAGGGACAGTGACCGGTCAACCCGCCCTGACAATTGTACAGTGTGTGTCAGAAATGTAAGGATTGCATTTGTTAATTCACAATCAAAATATTTGAATTTGCTACCCTGAAAAATAGTCCTCTGTGGTAGTGGACCTGTAGATAATTATGATAGACCTGTACATGTAATTGTTAACTCGTGTTCTTTGTTAAATAGCTTCCATATTCCTTGAAATGGCAAGATCTGAAAGAGAAATTCAAGGCTGTTGGTAAGTTCTGGCTTAACATAAAAGTACCATTCCTTTATGTCATTTCACAGAAGGAAATCAAGAGACATTCTTCACATATTTTGTTTCATTTTCTTACAGCTGATGTCAGATTTGCAGAAATCAAAATGGAGAATGGAAGATCTGCTGGTTGGGGCTTAGTCCGATTTGGAAATCCTGATGATGCCCAGAGAGCTATTTGTATCCTTATTTTTGTGAATTGTAAATTTGACTATAAATCAAATATTTTTTAATTTATTTGTAAAAATTTCTAGTATAGAAAGATTGGTAGTTGATGATTGGCTTTCTTTGACGGATTGATAGCTCTGATGAACAGGAGCCGCATTGATGGGCGAGAAGTGGACGTCAAAATGTACCGTTGATCATAAATGGTATTTTTGTTGACTCTTGACCCAGTTGTACTGTACACAGTTGTGGTTTGGATGGAATTCTGTCCTAGTTTTTTTGTCATTGATGGGCGTGTTGTAGTTTTTGTGAAGACCACTCACAGGAACCTCTGAACAGCTGTATATATAGAGTAGTTTGGATCTGTGTTGTCCCATTGTTTTATCTTCATCATGCCATTGGACCATATTCATCATGATTTTATACTATGAGAAATTGACCAGAGGTGTCTAGTTTTATGCTGCATCTCATTTGGGCAGACTTGTTCAAGTATCATTTGAAACATTTATTGTGTCGTTTTTTTAATATTGACAAATCAGTGGACCATAATAAAGCCGTCATACCATGAGAAGAGTTAATTTTATTCTACAAGTTTGCTTTGTATGTGTGTGTTTATTCTTTGTTGACTTTATATACAAATTACATGATTGTGTAGTATGCAGTATTTATAGTGTATGTTTTGATCTGAGGCTAAATTCTGGATTTGTTTTGTTTACAGATTTCATTTGCAGAGTAATACTGTGAACTGTTAAACTTCAGCATCTCGGGTCAAACTTCACAATTGTCTTTGCATGACTTAAATATTGGCTTTGTAAGCTTGTCTCTCCTAAAATCTCGGCCATGTTTAAGGGGATGTACAAATATTTCTAGTGGGTTTGTCATTTTGATGCAATTTTATTGGTATTATATATATGAGGTTGAAATTCATTAAAAAAAAGACATCCTGGATTTTGGGTTAATTATTGATAGCTTTGACAAAAGTAGGACGAACCCACCATTTAAAAAAAAAGATAAATAAATTTGAATTGAAAACTAATATAATTTTTATGTCAATTATAATGTGAGGGTTTTACATATATGAACAGCCTAGTTTTTCAGCTGCTTAGTTTGTAGAATGTGTTTTCCAAAGAGCTGAGTTCTACCATTCAAGAGCTGTCAATTTGAGAGCTTGATTTAGATTTGTAGTGCTACGTATATGAAACCCAGTCCGGATGATTTGAGTCAGAAGCCATTGTAATGGGCCTGGTTCTCTTTGATTGTGAGGGTCCAGGTATACCAATGTTTCCTCTGGGCACAACTGCTGACCTGTTTGAGGATCGGTGAATGGAGTTGGTTTGTGTCAGATTTTTGTACAGGTAAATGTATTGTTTTATTGGTTGGATACTTTACTTTAATTTAATACTGGGCTGAGGGATTCTCCAGTTTATCAATCATTGTTTTATTAAGATGCATCCTTGTGTTGAAAGTACTCTGTACTCTTTGCATATTTTTGAGAAAGTTCCTAATTTGTATTGTTGTCAGAAATTGAGGGTGACGAAAATTAAAAAGAAGGAATTTAAAGCTGTGGGTATGCAGGGCTAATTCTTTGTGTGTTAAAGTATTGTTTTTGTTTATTCTTGATTTTTTCAGTAAAAAAAATTTTTAGCAGATGTCCAAGAAGTCAGAGTTATTGCCCTTTTCCAGGGCAATGTAAAAGGTTGTTCCATTGTTCAGCTTTGGGAGTTCAGACACATGAATTTGTTGTATTGTGTCTCAGTAATGGTGGTACATTTTCTTTCTGTGTGATTTTGTCGCTGGAATTGGCCTTTACAATAAGTGCAATTTAAATCGTTCATTGTTAAAAGTCTTCCAAACACCATTCTTGTAAAGTTAAAATTACAAAATCTTCAAAGTTATTTTGACCTGTTCCTACCACTACCAACGTTTCAGCATACTGTACTATATTTTAGATACAACAGCTACCAGGAGATGCTGAAGAGGACTGTTCATAACATGGAACAATGGAAAGTACCAGTACTATGACATAGGTAATTTTCTTCATTTATCCTGGGCTTCCTTTCATGTGTAGTAAGATGCATTCTGAAATGTATATTACTGTTGTTTTTTTTTTTTAAGAAAAAAATTCCATATTTTTTAAAGGAAATTTCAACTTGTTCATCTTTTTTCTTTCAACAAGGAAACTCAGTGGTGACTTCTATTCTTTCTATTCAGGCTTTTCCTCTTTTGGATAAAGGAAATGATAAATGTGTGAGATAGTTTATGATCAGTCAATGGATATCATGATCAAAATCCTGGTTTGCTTGTTTGTTTATTTTTAAAATATTTTTCCTTTTGAAGTATGGTAGGATTTGAAAGATTTGAAGAAAACTTTTTTCTGTATACAAGCCTTGATGATCTCAGAATAAATAGGCAGGAGAAATAGATCCAAGGTAACACTACCGGAAAATAAGAAAGGTAAATGATGAAGACATAAGCTCTCTCTTGAGCTCTACTCTGAAGATTTTAGCATATTCATCTTAGTCTACTTCATCAATCAAGAACTTTAGAACAATGAATGGTCAAGAATGCAGTCTAAAAGACAATTTTTGTTTTAACAGGAAGAAAAGGAACAACTCAAAGGGTTGCGACAGGACAGAAACAGAGAACAATTGTTAATAAATCAGTTCTTAACAAAATAAATGTAATTTAAGACCAGATGATGTTGGTTTTATTGATATGTTAGAATGCTGGAAGGGATATAGCATGTGACAGAAAGAGTGTACATTTCCAAGTTGACATCGCAAACCATGGCTGATAACAATATTTACTTTAAGGGGTTATGATTTTTTTTTTCACAGACAACCATGGCTGATAACAATATGTATGATTATCTCCAACTGGCCATAGTTGCCTGTGAAGAGAAAAAAATCATAACCCATTAAAGTACAAAGCATGGTAGGAGATTGACCTCTGACAGTGCAATTGCAGATTACATAAATTGAACTTGACGTATATAATTGCTTATGGGATCACTGCAAAAGGGATGTAGAATTCAACCCAGGTTAAAGGTTTTTTTAACAAAATTTTATAATTTTATACTGGTGTTTTTAACTCATATGTCAATCCTAAAATGTAAAAAACATGGCAATACATGTACTTTATGTAATCAAGAAACCACGGGTAGGAGAGAGCTTTGCAGTCTCCAGGTAGTGGCTTAAGGGGATGACAAGTTGAATGCAGAATTAAAATTTATTGCGAAAAGACTATTGCTTTAAAGGTAAAACACAAAGATGCCAAGGAGGGTTGGATGAATTTTGATATGTAAAAACATTAGCCCTGAATTCTTACATAAAATGATTTGGCATAGATGTGCTTTACTTTTACAAAGTTAAGAAATTAAACTCTTAAAACAATGATTGGCAGAAATGTCATGACTTTAATTAAGCAATTTATATGCTGATATAGTACAAGGGTATGTAAAGTGCAGTCAGTCCTTCGGAAAAAGAACTTTTATCTGTTCGATCATACTTATAAAGGTTTCAGTTTGAATAAAAGCCCAAGTTAAGGAAATGCCGGATAGTGAGTTAACACAGAAGCAAAGTCTTTCTTCATAACATTGGTTATCTGGAAGGGATAAACTTGATTATATCGCAGACTTTTGTGATTTAGTCTTGAATTTGGCCACTTGATACCTCGGGATGCAGTTTATTGAGTTGTAAAAAGATCAATCGAATGACAGAACTTAACAGATTTGAAATTTCTGTAGACTTTGAATTCCAAGAATAAGCAAAGCTTGAGTTATTGACTTTTGGAGGAAGACTTTCAAGTTTTCTCAAAGAAATTAGTAACATTTTACAATAAGATTAAAGTGTTCAAGATCCATTTACTATTTACCTTTGGGCTTGCATGGTTTTAATTTCCCACAAAGAATATGCTATGATTTAAACAAGAGGCCCATGGGCCACATCGCCCACCTGAGCAATAATAGCCAAAATTAAAATCGGATTTGTGGAGTCTTATACAATTAAATATCTGGACAATGTAGTAAAGTTCCTGTATAAAAAGATTTTCAAATTTTTCTCCACATATTCATATGTGATTTCATAGTCATATCACATATCGAGTACATGTATTGCAGTACTCAAGATCTTAAAAAATTGTTCATACGTCTATAAACCTACATCAAATTTTGATCCCCTAGTGGGGCCCAAAACTTGTCCAAGGGCCACAGTCTAAGCAATTGAGAATCAACAATATGTCAAGATGCTTGCATATACATAGACATACTATGTATTATACCATTTGAGTTTTTGAGAATAATTTAATTTTTTTTTCTATTTGAAAATTGGACCCCCCCCAACCCCAATATGGTCCCTTCCTACCCCAGAAGATCACGATTTTGAAAAGCTTGAATCTACACAATCTGTGGATGCTTTCACCAAAGTTACAGCTTTTCTAGACAATTGGTTTTTGAGAAGGAGATTTTTAAAGATTGTTCTCTATATATTCCTATGTAAAACTTCGACCTCCCATTGTGGCCCCACCCTACCCCAGAGGATAATGATTTGAACAAATTTCAATCTACACTACCTGAGGATAATTCTACACAAGTTTCAGCTTTTTTTGCATAAAAGTTTTTGAGAAGATATTTGAAAAATACCAACAATTTTTCAATCATTCTTAGTTATCTCCCCTTGAAACAGGGAATGACCCTTCATTTTAAAAAAACTTGAATCCCTTTCACCCAATAATGCTTTGTGCCAAGTTTGGTTGAAATTGGCCCAGTGTTTCTGAAGAAGTCGAAAATGTAAAAAGTTTTCAACTTGAGCTTTCAGCTCAGGTGAGCTAAAAATATGATCAATTAAGATGAGTACATGTATTATTTCTTTATTGAATAGAAATAATTTACAGACATCAAATCAATAGTTTTAATATTACATTTGCATCAATGTTGCATGTGCAGATTTGACATGCATTGTAGGAATGCAATAAACATCATACTGAATAAAATAACTTGGATTGAAGACACTCGAGAAAGATACAGGTAATCCTGGTTAATCTGTATTTAGAAAATTTCACTCGTTTTTCACACGCTTAAAAATTGCTTGAACACTTTTCTCTTAAAACATGGATCGCCGAAAAGTTAAAATGAAAGCAAAACACACTCTAAATCACTACAAACATTAAATGATACAGGCATTTCACATCTTGATTTTTAACTCGCTCATTTATTATAGGCCATTTTCATCATTTATATAATAGTGAAACTTTGAATTGCTCCTATAACTGTAAGAAAAGGGAAGTTCTAGGGAAATATTTTCATAACAAATATTTAAATAAGACAACACTTGGGCACTACAAGGACATAAAATGCTGACAAAAAAAACCCAAAAAACAAACCAACAACAGTCCAATTAAAAAATGGGAGAAAACCCTTCTATAATGTGTGTATATGATGGTAAAATCTACTGCATTCACTAGTTAACACACAATACAAGAAATAACTGGGATACAAACAGATATCTGAGAGGATATGCTAGAGGAAGTGTAAAAACATCAATATATGCTGGATCCACCAATTTATGTCCACAAGAGAACCTCTGATTTAACTCCTAATTTAATGAAAATTTAATGACTTTGATATCCCCTTCTCTACAATACGCTTTATCAAGTAGTGATGTATATAGAGGAGCAATTTACAAGTCTAATTTTTTATCATATTGAATGAACACAGTATTCCTCTGAAAACAGAAAGCATGCATGGTTGTAGAACTTTACATACTAGTTTAAATATCTCAAACAAGTCTTTAATCAAATAATAAATAAATATTGATATAAAAATAGAGTTATGAAACCCTCATGAGTATCTCACTTCAAATATAACTGATGTGCTTTGATTTGTAAAGTGTGAATTAAGCCCCTTACTAAGAGTTATTGTATACAATTTAACTTAAAAATTCTTCTGTTACTAGAAAATTATTGGTGGGTTGTTAACTTTGCCTGGGGATTTAATTGCTTATACTACTTTTTTGAGGATATGGGAAATATATTTCTGACATCTATCATTTAAATACTAGAAAGTTGAATAATTACACGAAAGAATTTGTAAAAATGTATTTTAACTCCTTAATTGATAGTGTCATTACATGTATTGCATAAATAAATTAAATATGCCAATTGGCAGGTACATGTAATAAAACATTAAAAATAATTTGCCTATACATCTGAGAATGTACATGCACTGCTGTTATAAATGATGTATTTTAAGCACTACAAGTACATTTACAATACCAATAAATTATAAATAATCAAATATCACAATCACAAACAAAATAAAAAAAACCAAGTACACTTATATAAATAATAACAGGCATTAATTTTGGTCATATGCATACAAGAACACTTATATGAACTAACAAAATGGCAAAATATTTAGTGGAACCTGATCCTTTGAAAAACAAGAAAGTTGGCTTATAACAGAACACGATTCATGGCTGACAAGAGGAAATCCTCTTGACTCCTATCTATCACCTTGATTCATTCAGTCTCATAAAAAATCTGTTTATATAAAGAAATTATAATTTGCAGAACAGTAACATTTACACACTCAAATTTCTCTTACTGTAAAAGTGGTTATTTATGCATGGGGGAAATTTAGTCTAAGCTTACGGTAAGCTTAAAATTGCGGAAAATAACCCCGCGCGTACATGGTAAAAAAATTTTAAACTTGAAGTAGAAACCGCTTACTTAACCACCAGCATAAATAACCACTTTTACAGTAATCTACTAGCCTAGTAATTATAAATTAGTAGTAATTATAAATTCTCAAATTAAGTGATCTTATAATAAAAATAAACAGAACAGTATACTTCACAATGATGATACATGTATATTCATTTGTAAGCACATAGGGGAAATATTTCAATATATTTCTAAAATTTAAATTCATTGATAGCTCCAATTTTGTAAGCTTAAAAAGGATAATGTTTGAAAATTGAATTCTGTCAAGCAAATAAATCCTCTTCATCGCTGTCTTCCTCGGACTCTGGTGAGCTTTCCCGCGTGAACTTGCTGATGCGACTCAGACTCTCCTGTAGTAGCCTCATGTGGCTGTCACTGGGGGTCTCCAAAATGTCCAATTCTTGTGAGGATCTCTTATCGTCCTTATCTGCAGGTCGCAGCTTGACACCTTGTTTGATCATACTCAGAATGCTGTCCATGGGGTTCACTGAGAAAGAAAGAAATTACCGGTATATGTTAAATCATGTTTAACAAGTACAATGTACTCTAAAATCCCTGGTTTATAATTTTCATCACAATACCCTTATGATTTATAAAGATAAAATTGTTTTTCTCATTCCATACCTCAGGGATAAAGCATCAAACTATTATCCTGCAGAACCCAGTTAAATACTATGACCATCCATATCAAACTGATCAAATTTAAAATTAAGATTTAAATCAATGAGCATGGAGGAGAGCTGTTATATTCATCGTTTAGGTTTTGCATTTAAAATAAACTTGAGCACTTGATTCCTAAGACTGGACAGTAATTGTATTCTGCTGAACATCACCACTCACCAGTCACTGGTTTTTGCTTCTGTTTACTCTCGCTAACTGGTTTGAGCTTGTTTTTTCCTGCCAAAATCGAACCCAGATCTGGAGGGCCAGCTCCTTTCTCTTTTGGTTTCTCTTCCTTCACCTTTTTCACAATCACAAGTTTCGGTGGAGGACCGCCCCCTGATGGTGGAGGTGGTGGGGGAGGTGGGGGAGGAGGGGGTGGAGGGGGAGGTGGGACCATGGGAGGGGGAGGGGGCGGAGGAACACAGACTTGGGGAACTGGTGATGGAGCAGAATCTACAGTGTCTTGTGTCAGGTTTCCTCCTCCCGCAGTGTAAATCGTTACTGGCATAGAATCCACTGCATCCTGAGATTTTCTAGGTCGCGGTTGGGGTTTACTTTTCTCAGAACTACCGCTGTGCCTACTAGGTGACTTCTTGGCAGTGTTTGTGATTCGGATAGTTTTCTCAGAGTTTGTCAATGGCCTGCTTGGTTTTTTGACGAAAGTTTTATCACAGACTGGCAGGGATGGGGTCGAGTCTTGGGGAGGGTTCTTTTTCTGACTAGGGGGTTGATATCTTGGAGGTTTTATTGTCTCAGGTGCAGGGAATTTCTACAGAAAAAGAAAATAATGTATTTTGAATTCATAATTATTGCCATTAATTCTGAATTATACATACAGATATTAAATACCTAAAAATTCTACATTGTTATTTAACTTCTGAATCAACAATAAATTGGTTCCACAGGACAATTTGGTATCAAACCAAAATAAATTGTGAATTGAACTAAAATAAAAGCACATTACTACTTTAGGTAAACTAACATTTGGAAACTTGATTTTTAAATGAATTTTCTTACAATTTTAAAATCCTTTATGCGATTGATAGCCTTCACCCGTTGGTTTGATATAAAATCCTTTTTCTTCTCTTCTTCCTCCTTTTTAACGTCTCTTTTCTGAAAAAAAAGATATATAATGACAAATTTTCCAGGTACTATCTTGCAGAGCATTGATTAAAACAAGAGGCACATGGGCCACTTTGCTCTCCTAAGCAACAATAGGCAAGATAAAGTCAGCTTAATAGAGTCATAATACAAAATATCTGGACAATGTGGTATAATACGTGTAGATCCTGTACAAATAAAAATCCATTTTCTCCCCTGGATATTCTTATGCTTATAATCAAGTCCCTTTTCTAACAGGATGATTTTATTGTCATATCACATGTTGAGCATTGCAGTTCTAAAAAAGATCGTAAACAATTTTTTATTATGGGATATAAACCTACATCAAACTCTGAACCCCTTTTGAGGCCCAAGAATCGTCCAGGGGCAAGAGTCTAAACAATTTTAAAGAATCAGCAATATGTCAAAATGATTGCATATAAGAAAAACCATAAATGATAACATTTCAGTTTTTTGAATAATTAAAATGTTGTCCTTTATACAATTGGATCCCCAATGTGGCCCCACCCTACTCCTCAAGATTTTGATTTTAACGAATTTGAATCTACACTATCTGAAGTTGCTTTCATTAAAGTTACAGCTTTTCTAGGCAAATTGTTTTTAGAAGATTTTTCTCTATATATTCCTATTGAAAAATGACCCCCCCCCCCCCCGTTGTGACCCCATCCTACCCTCTGGGGGTCATGATTTGAACAAACTTAATCTACCCTACATGAGGATGCTTCCACACAAGTTTCAGCTTTTCCGGCCAATTGGTTTCTTAGAAGATTTTTTAAGACTTTTCTCTATATATTCCTATGTAAAAATTCCATCCTTAATTGTGGCCCCACCCTACCCCCAGGGGTCATGATTTTCACAACTTTGAATATACACTACCTGAAAATGCTTACACACAAGTTTCAGCTTTCCTGGCTGATTGGTTTCTGAGAAGAAGATTTTTGAAGATTTACTCTATATATTCCTATGTAAAAATTCGACTCCCAATTGTGGCCCCACCATACTCCTGGGGGGTCATGATTTTCACTACTTTGAATCTACACTACCTGAGGATGCTTCCACATAAGTTTCAGCTTTCTTGGCTGATTGGTTTCTGAGAAGAAGATTTTTAAAGATTTAATTTACTCTATATATTCCTATGTAAAAATTTGACCCCCCTAATTGTTTTTTAGGAAGATTTTTAAAGACTTTTCTCTATATATTCCTATGTAAACATTTCATCCTTAATTGTGGTCCAATCTTACCCCCGGGGGCATGATTTTCACAACCTTGAATCTACACTACCTGAGGATGCTTCCACATAAGTTTCAGCTTTCCTTGCCAAATGGTTCTTGAGAGGAAGATTTTTGAAAATTTCTCAAAAATGTTCAATAATTCCTAATTATCTCCCCTTGTAAAAGGGCTTGGTATTTAATTTTCACAACTTTGAATCCCCTTTGCCCAAGGGTGCTTTGTGCCAAGTTTGGTTGAAATTGGCCCAGTGGTTCTTGAGAAGATTTTGAAAATGTGAAAAGTTTACAGAAGGACAGACAGACAAACAGATAGAGAGATGGACAACAGACAAAATGTGATCAGAAAAGCTCACTTGAGCTTTCAGCTCAGGTGAGCTAAAAATCAGAAAATACTGATTCCTTATCTATCAATTACATGTACTGGGAACCACCAATAAAACCACAGTATGTATCATCACAAAAACCAATTATAAGTAAATACATTGGTTACCATTTGAACTGCATGATGTTGTTTGAATTGAATCTCTTCATATTTTTTCTTTTGAACTTTTGATTTGAATTTCCTCTCCAGAGAAACCTATTCAAAAGAAAGAATGCAATATGGCCCAAAGTATATTATTCAAGAACATTGTATTTTCAAAAACTTGAAAATGCAATAAAGTTACAATAGATTGTAAAACTATACATTTGTAATCTGCATATGATAAGTTTACAGCTTGAAGTGATAAAATGACCAAATATGATGTATTATAAAAATATAAATTCATGATATTCTAAACATGAATTGAAAAGTTGAAAAATTCCATCACAATGCTATACAAAGAAAAAAAATGATAGACAGATGAATGAATGTGTGACTATAAGGACTCATATGACTTCCTTGTTCTTGAAAATAGCCATGCATTGACAAGATTTAACAACTTCTTTTATGCTACAGTTGCTTCATTGTTTACTTTGCCATTCCTAATCTTGGCCCTCTTGCGAGTGATGGTGGTAAGTTTAGTCCGTAGGCCTATGATTCGAGGGTCTGTGGAGGATTTACTGGCTGCCTCCTCATCAGAACTCAGTTCTTCTACATCCTCAACAGCGTCATAAAACACAGGAATATCTTCATCAGCTGTTCGATAAAAAAATGATCATGCTGTATATTCATGCTGGCAAACTCATGTTAATTTGCATGTACATGTAAATCTAACCTGCATCAAATAGTGAAGATATCCATAATGCAGTATAAAAAGAATAAAGATTAAAGGTAATGAAAATGTGGAAGACTACTACCGGTAAAAATATATAACTGTACCTTTAATCTGGTTGGTGATAGCCTCCATTTGAGTTCGAATCAATCTCTCCTCCTCATCCAGAATTGCCATTTGCTGTTGCTGGACCTTGATTTGCCAGTTGAACACAATGCCCTCCAATCTCTCCAGCTCTGTGATGGCCCCTGGTTTATCCTCCACACAGGCAATCTGTCAAACAGCACAGCAATGACAATTTTGGATCATGATAAAGAAATATACTGTTATAATCTTTATCATATTGTGTTGAATGCTGCTTATACCATACAATAGGCATATACTATACATGTACTACTAAGAGAATCTGCTTTCATCTAAGGCTGTTATGGACTTCTTGCCAACTTCATGCTAGCACAATTACAATACAAATCAGAGTTTTTGTATCAAAAGATGTTACTGATATCTGAACATTAAATGCAATCTTTTCAATCCCACATAGATGAAGACCACTTTAAAAGGTACCTCTCAGTATAGTGTGCTTCCAACATTACCAAATACATAACAGTAGATTGATTACATCTTACCTCCTCTTTCACTTTATCTCGTTCTTGCACATATAACTTTTTCTCGTTATTTAGCAACTGCAGACATTCTAAAGAATGATCTTCTTTTATTCTGAAACAAAAAAATCTCAAATGGAAGATACCGTACAAGTATTATTTATGAATGAACAGTATTTTTTCTTATCAAAAATTTTATATAGTGCATCTTACCGAAAAAATCTCTCAGCACCAATCAATTCAAATGCAGTCTTCCCAAACTTTGTCTGATCTTCTCTCATTCTTTTTAACATACCTATGAGAATGGTTCACAGACATAATAAAAGAACTAGACATCATCGAGATGGTGACCATCTCAAAGGGCCCCGCTTAAATAATGGAAAATAGGATAAAAGCATTTCAGAGGATTTTGCTATGACATTGACCTTTCAGGTTGGCGTAAAACTTTAAGTCAAACTCATTACCCCTTACCAACAGGCTTTTTTGGATTTAATATGAGCAAGATTAAGCAAATGGGAAATAATTTGTGGTCTAAAACTGGATTTTAAAGACAACTGCTATGACCTTCACATTTGACCTTGAAACTTTGTTAAAGCTCTGTTTATGTTTATTATGAGCCAGATAGGGCTACGGGGAGAGTAAATATGCTCTAATTTTTTATTTTTGCGTGGCCTGTTATGACCATGACCCTTGACCTAGAAACGTCATTCAAGGTCACTCTTTGACCAAAGGCACTCTACGGGTGAAGTATGACCCAGATTGGACGAAGGAGAGAGAATATATGATCCGGACAAGGATTTTTCAGATAATTCTGCTATTTAACCTTAAACCTAGAATCTTGCTTCAAGGTTACTGCACACCCCTTACCCAAAGGCACTCTGAAGGTGAAGTATGAGCCAGATTTGGCCAAGGGGAGAGAAGATATACCCCAAACAAGTGATCTCAGATGCACGGAAGGATGGACGGACAGATTGATTACTATAGGGCGTCCACAGAGCGGGGCCCTAATTATCAGTATTTACTAGACACAAACATGGTTAAAATATATTTTTATAGAATTTATCAAAGCAAATAAATTTAAATAATCATGAGCAATTATCTTTAAACATGAAAGAAACTACATTGTACATGACTAAATGAATATATGGTTTCTGTACATGAATTTGGTACCTTCATAAATCTTTGCAGTTCTTGTGTAATACTCGATATAATATTTCTGGATATTGTCAAGAGCTTCCTCGTAATGAGCTTGCCATTCCGTAAACACCTCTCCGTACTCTCGCTTCACACGCGCTCCCACGTCAGGGTTTTCTAATTGTTCCTTCGCCTCCATTACTCGACTGTAGGCCAGCTCCCTGACGTCCAGAAAGGGCTGTAACAGGTAATTATACAGAGAAGCCAAAGCAATGTTCAGTTTGAACACAGCTTTATCTTCTGACTTGTACACATCTTTCATGTCAGTCATGTGACTGGCATTAGTGCGTAAAAATATAACATTCTTTAACTCCTCTTCCGCTTTGTTGATTTCATCATCGTATCCCTGCCTACGGAGCTCACTGATGTTTTCAAAATATTCTTCAGCTGAATGTTCTTC
The DNA here is from genome assembly GCA_033439105.1 of Magallana nippona. Taxonomy (NCBI): domain Eukaryota; kingdom Metazoa; phylum Mollusca; class Bivalvia; order Ostreida; family Ostreidae; genus Magallana; species Magallana nippona. The sequence goes on from CM065923.1 coordinate 9,709,456, forward strand.
ATATTCAAACAAAGTTGACATAAGAAGTTTCTCCTTGCAAATTTCTAAAGCATAACATAGGTATTCCTCTATTTGATGACATACATGTGAATAATCTGTATTGCACTCCTCATAACCAAGGTATGTCCATAATGACCTGGGTTCTTCTGGAAGAACTGGTAAATGAGGTCCTAAAGCAGGGTGGACATGACAGAGTAAGTTGTGAATTGCCTCTAACTCATGGAAGGAAAAAATTCCTGTTCTTGAGTTTAAGTTATCTTTATCACTAGCTACACGACAGTGAGGCCGGCAAGTGATGGCTATTTTCTTCTTATCGTCGTTCCAACACACCAAAAAGTTGAACTTTGGGGGGTTGATGGTGTCTGCAAATGGTCCCTCCTTGACCACCATCCACCCCTCCAGGCTGTCCACCTGGTCATCACAATCCATCACTGCCCCCGTCAGGGAATCTAAATCAAACAAGTGAAAACAACCCTGGTATCAATTGATTTTAATGTTCATTACAATGCTTTTATTTAATCTCTATCAACTGCAATGATTATTATATTCATTACAAAAATATTTTTAAGACTTCAAGTGTGCTAGATGGGTTGTTTTGGCATTATAAGCTTCAAAAGAAAGGAGATTTAATCCATGTACATTTAGTGACTTCATATGAGTTTGAGGTAGTATAAGCAATGTTGGTCTTATTAGGACCAAAATGCTATATATTAAAGGCAGAAAACAATATATACATGTATTTGGTAGTAATATATATAGTCCAACTTAATTTATGTGGGCTGTCTAATTTAAGATCTAAATAATAAAAAAGAATGATTTGACAACAGTAATCAACATCATTTTTAAAACGTTATCATTATGGGATACCGTTTATATAGTTTGCAACGTCACATTAATAGATTATTCCAGACGTTATATTATGACGTATATAACGTCAACGTAATTCCTGCAGAGCAGTGAACACATTAACGGCTAATTAATGTAGCTTGTCAAAACATCGCATTCAGACACTTGAGTATCGTTATGACCATCATATATAAGAGTCTTACAAAAAATTTGTGATAATGACTAAAATTGGCAAAACCTCAGTCTCAGAATGTGATATTGATAAAATTAACAAGAAAAAACAAATGTCAATCGACAGAGTAGTTTCAATAAAATGTTCTAGGATTTCTTACACAATTATAAGCTATAAAATTTGGAACTAAAATGTCTCTGTTACCTTTGTTCGATGTTATTCAAAACAAAAGAAGACATTTTGTGCTAAAAATGGTTCATGACACGATCACCTGTGAATACATTCGTTTTTTGACTGTCGCAAATATAAACAACAAAAATTACATTGAGAAAAGTTTCTAAAACATAAATTTTTTATGTTCACAATTTATATAGCTACAGGATAACTTAATAAATGATATCTTTTTATTTTTTATCTAAATTCTTTATTTTACGACAAATATTTTATCGTGGAAATACTCAAAATAGTATATTTTATAATCAGGATTATATTATTTAATTAAAATTAAATTCATTGGTGTTTCTATAGTCCTCGGAAAAGACTGAAAATATATTTTTTTTAAAGAAAAATATATTTTTATTCTTAAACTTGTCCATGGAAAAAATTCGTAAGAAAAATATTTTTTATGTTTTGACACAATCCCTTCTACACGAAAAGCGTATATGTGATCACGATTTCTTTCCACGTTGGCCACGCATGCGTTGAAGGAAATATGGCTACCGAAAGAGATGTTGACGAACTCTTCGAGATAAAAACAGCATTAAACACGGGAAACTACCAACACTGCATTAATGAATGTCACAAATTACGGGTAACACATTTCATTTATTTTTCTAATTTCACAGAAACACTTAAATTTTTCTCAAAAGGGAGAAAATATGTGTTGACAGTTGACATTTGATGGATAATATGCTTCCCATTTATTATTCGGTTTAGATTTTAAGGGGAAAAAACCCCAAGAAAGTATTTTGACACACCACAGAGTGTTAATTATGTGAAAAGAATAGAAAGTTATTTTAGTATTGAAGTCTTTGGTTATATTTATTGATATGAGTAAGTACTAAGTACATAAAGTTAGCATGGTTTACTCACCAGATGGGAACAAGATCTAATGCATTGCTGTGAACGCTTTACTACAGGGGCTTGTGTACAAAAAAAACCTCAAAAGATCATTTAAAAAGTGGGTAACTCGGAGGAAAAATTATCAGCTAATTCCTTATTTAAAATTGTTAAACTAGATATGTGCGCCAATTCGTATTCCCTTATAAAAGATTCTTTTCTAAGATCTCACCTCAGGTTTAATTCTTTGTTACACCTACATTAACAAATTTGTTGCTTTCTTGCAAAAACATTAAAAATCAACTCCTTGGCATTGTATGGCATGTGAGATCTGTTATAGGATTGGTTATTAAAAAAACCAAAGAGTTGTTGATTTTGGATGTTTTATGCAAGAAATAATTAAAGTTTGTAATGCAGACATAAAAGAATTAAACTGAGGTAAGATCTTACAGAAGAATCTTTTATGAAGGACTAAGAATTGGCACACATATCAGTATGTGTAGTATAAAATTTAAATGAGAAATTAGGTGAATAAGGGAGGTGGTATCCAAAATGGGGTCCTCCCTTGTTTTTTTTCCTCAAAGGTACTCAATTTTTTAACGATGCTTTTTTTTCTACACAAGCCCCTGTGGCTTTACAATGTTGACACACAGACCACTGTTTTGTGGTTCGACTCACATTTGGTGGTCTAATGCCTGTATGATGCTCCTATTGTACCCATCAAATGGGAGTAAATTTTTTTTAAAAAATTCTTAATTATGCATTTTATTAGATAAATAAAGGTGCATTGTGGCAAGTGCACATGATAAAAAAATCTCTTTTTACATTTTTGTGTTCAGGATTTTAAAATTTTAAAAAGTTAATCAGATGCATCAAAGAAACATTGTGTTTCTATCATTTAAAAAATCAATTTCATTGTCATTATAATTTATTGGCTGTACTTGTTTCAGTTGTCAAACCCAGAGCTGAAAACAGCTAAAGATGTCATTATGTATAGAGCTTATTTGGCTCAAAGAAAATATGGTGTAGTTTTGGATGAGATTAATTCTTCCCACCCACCTGAGCTGCAGGCAGTGAAGATGTTTGCTGATTATTTGTCCAATGAAAACAAAAGGTGACTATTTCAGCTTTTAAATCTTTTTGATAGGTTTTTAAAATCTTTTACATTAATACAGAGATAAATGTGTGAAGGGGAAAGTTCTGTAAGGCCAGCATTAATGATTTATATGTTTGATGTACTCTGACTCAAATTGTTCGTGGTGGGTAGGTAGGTAGGTAGCTCTTTCTTTTCCTTTTTTTTTTCCCTTACACATTGATAATTTGATAATCAAACTATTTTTTATATACTGAGAAAGCTTAACAAATTCAATATTTATTGATAAAAAAAAAACATAATCAAAATGTGTTTTTAATACATGTATAGACAATCAATAAAAAAAAATTGAAATTCAAAATGCTAAAAAAATTATTGGGCATAGGGGCAATTTTGATGGGTCGATCAGCAGAGTACATCAAACAAATCAATTTTTAATTTTGGCCTAAAAAAAGTCATGAATGGATATTCCAGTTTTGTAAAATTGTTTCATTGTCATTCCTAGAGCCTCCATTGTGAGGGATTTAGACCAAAAGATGAGTGGCAGTGTTGATGTTTCTAACAGCACTTTCCTTGTCATGGCAGCATCAATTTACAACCATGAACAAGTAAGTGGAGCTCACTCCTTGTTGGAATTTGATGTTGTATTTGTGAATTCTCTCCTACATTCACTATGAGTAATTCTTCTTTCGTGTTATAGAATAGTGATGCTGCACTAAGAGCCCTACACCAGTCGGATGCTTTGGAATGGTAAGATGATAATTTCAACATAAAATGTTTTGTCATCATATGAATAGGAATATTTGATTCAGACTTTAACATATTTTTTTTTTAATTTGAGTAAAATACAAATGATTTTCTTCACAAATTTAATCCAATGGATAATACTGCTCGTAGGTTAAAAAAACTTACAATATTTCATGTCATAATGCGTTTCTTATTTTGCCTTTGATACATTCCAAAGAATATTAACACATCTTTGTTATTTTCCAGCATTGCTTTATCTATCCAGATTTTGCTTAAACTGGACAGAGTTGATCTTGCAAGGTAATTTATGCAGATGACTTTTATATACACCTACATCTAACAAGTTATAATATATATATCTAACAAGTTAATGTTTATTATATTGTTATGTTTCATTCCTGTATACCATTCTATGTATATGTGCCCAAGATAGTTCTTCTTAAAAGATGATTATTTACTCCAGGTTAATGTTTAATTAAAAAATTATGTGAATTAAAAATATTTGTTAATAATTCAAAGTATGACTGCTTTAAATGAATTCAGTGGTTCATTTTTCAGAAAGGAACTAAAGAGAATGCAGGAGATAGACGAGGATAGCATTCTGACTCAGCTGGCCCAGGCCTGGTTTAACTTGGCTGTGGTGAGTGTCCATCACTTAGTGTTTGCTTATCATCACGGAGTCTTGAAATGATAACAGGGTCCTACATTGACTATAGTGGTCTTTGTCTAGTCACATTTACTGTCTAGTACATTTGTCTAGTCACATTTACTGTCTAGTACATTTGTCAAGTCACATTTACTATCTAGTATTTCACACGATATGAGTGTCATATTTTAATACAATGCACATAACAAATAATATGATGCTGTTTACTATAAATGGTTATTAGAACCATTTTAACAAGACCTTGGACTTGGTAGAACACAACTATCTATTTCTTGCATCAAAACAAGTTAAAAATGATGCTGGTTTCGAGTGAAATATGCATAGATTGCGTAGCCTTAGCTCAAAAGCCAGATAAATCTTGTTGATTTCAAAGAGCCATCATGATGGCTGAGTGTCCAGCAATAAAATAGACAGTCCTACGTCACATTGCTGTTTGACACAACTACCCAAAGTCCAAGCTCTTGTTAAAATGGTTCTATTTTTTATTTTGTGTTGTACATTTTATATGTCATTGGTTTGATAAATAGAATAGAAATCATTTCTCCTCACAAATCACGTTATTTTCATTTTTTGAAAGGTTTTAAAAATCCTTGTTGTTTTATAGTGGCAACTAGATATGACTTTGTAAGTTCATTTAGTAGTGGTCAGATTCATTCTTTTTGACATACATGTGCATTAGTGACATTTTCTTCATGTAGGGAGGAGAGAAATATCAGGATGCCTATTACATTTTCCAAGAGATGGCCGATAAACACAACTCTACCCCTCTCCTGTTGAATGGCCAGGCAGCCTGTTACATGGCTCAAGGCAAATTTGATGATGCTGAATCTGTGCTACAGGAGGCCATAGATAAGGTAGGATTTATTTGACATTAGTTATAGTACATGAACCATGATTCTAACATTAAAGTTTATTGTAAAGCAATTTGAAGAGGTAAAATAGATGTGATTGATTTAGATTATTGAAATATATTTTATGCAAAACACTCTGAATTTTTATATGTTAGTATTCTAAAAATAGTTGCTAAAAAATTCTATTAGTGAAAATTTATTTATTTTGTAGGACTCCAATAACCCAGAGACTCTGGTGAACATGATTGTCCTAACACAACATATTGGGAAACCACCAGAGGTAAGTAATACTTATTTCACTAACTTACATGCACATGTCTAAAGCAGTCTTACAGTATTTGCTATGTCTAACTAAAGAAATTTATCCCAGGTTGTATTCCATACACCCTGAGATCAAGGGAAATGTAACACAGGTAAATCCCATACACCCCTGATTAGACCTGAATGATTAATAAATTTCCTACCAGGGTATTTTTAATTGATTTACATTGTCTGCCCATGATCTCAGATGACAAGGTCTGTAGTTTTCAACTAAAAGTAACATAAATTAAAAAAAAAAACCATTAAACTATTTTCAATTTATGTGCATGATTTACACATGTAGTTGATGTTAGCAGAAAAATTATCATATTGTTATGACAAAATTTTTATCCCTGGCATCAGCAGAATGATCAGTAATTTACACAGAGCTAGCTAAGTAACCAAGTTAGTCTGTCTAGTTACAAAGGAAGTAAAGAACATTCCACTTTGGGGAATCACATCTCACAATGTATTGAAAATGTTTTATTGATGCAAGAGAATATGTTGATATTGCTTTGATTCAAATTGTTAACAGAATAAGTCAAATTAAAAAAAAAAAACAACCTAAATATTCTGTTAAACTTAAAAAAAAAAATAGTTATAACATTCATTTTCATACATACATTTACTTGAAATTAGATTAAAATCTACAGAAACAACATTTTTTAATTTTAACAAAAACAAGATTCTTGTCATTTCATTGAATGCTGATAATGATGTTAACTTTATGTACAATAATGTACAATAATTGTTATATGTTTGACAGTTTTACTAGAAACTTTCAGCACACTTGTTTGATTTACCTTTCCTTGCTCTGTGTTGATATATATCTTCCACTTTTATGTTGATAGGTCAGTAATAGATATGTATCCCAGCTGAAGGACTCTCATAGGAATCATCCATTTGTCAGAGACTATTTACAAAAGGTAGGATGGAAAGTTGTCTCAAGTTATTTTTAATCCATCAGTGATTTTGTCATGTAAAAAAAACCCCCAAAACCCCCAAACCCAAAGCTCAAAAATTTCATGTAAATGGGAGATTGTACACAGTTTTTGTCAATCGGTTAATGTGAATGATTCATTAATAACCCTTCTATTTAATGTGAATTCTTTTGATTTCTTTGTAGGAGAATGACTTTGATAGGATATCTCGCAACTACTCCCCGTCAGTAACAGCCTAACAGACACACGGATAGTGTATCATCATTTTCATGTCTTCTTAGTATCTCTTTGAATGTGGACATTATGTACATTTATACTGAATGTTATTTTTATGTCTGGGAAGGATCAATATTGTATGAATATTTATTAAACTTTGAAAAATTTGTTTCCTTATATGGACTTGAGTTTTTGTTCTAAAAGAATGATATTAAATACAGCCTCCCAGTAAATTTTGCATGTACAATGTATGTCATCTTTCATACAATTATGTACCCTCATAGAATCTTTTTTTAAACCAAGATAAAACAGTCACAAATTCTCATGGAAAGAGTACACTGCTTAGTGGAAAGAGTACACTGCTTAGTGGAAAGAGTACACTGCGTAGATTTAATCCCCGTTATGGCATATACTTTTTGCTCCGCCCCACATTTGCAAGCTCTTTAAATACATAAGCGCTAATAGATACATTTTACTCCTTTAATTGGTCAATGTTTTTAGTGAAAAAGTATCGGAATACAAAATGAGAAAAATGTACCTCACTGCACTCTACTGCTCTTGAAATTTGCAAACTTTGTTTATTTAAAAGATGCATTTTCCAGTTGGCCTTCCCCATTAAATATTGATGTTCTTTACCAGGTGTGAACTCAATGTTTTATAATGTTATTCGCCAGTATTGCACATGTCACGGGACATCTATTCGGTAAGCGTGTTTGATGTGAATCAATAATTATGTCATTAATCTTGATTTATGAAATAACATTATTTGAAATTGTATTTTCAAAAGATTTTTTATGATAGCCAAGTTCTCCATAGAACTACTAGGGAGAGTAACAATGTCACGTGATTTGTGTAAATGATTCTTGCCTGATCAACAAAATTTCTTCATTTAAGCATTGAATGCTTATTTTTGGATGTCGTCGGTCCTATAACATACCAAGCGGTGCAGACAAATTGAATACCGCGCGTAAGCGCGGTATGATAATTTGTATGCACCGCTTGGTGTGTTATAGGATCGACGACATCAAAAAATAAGCATTGAATGCTTATATTTATATTTTCATACTGATGTCTATTTATATGAAATATTGTGTATCGTCGCTATAAAACCATTAAATGCCCTCTTAGTCCGGGATATTAAACATACATGGAACAGCCATATTAACATGTTATTTAGTTCGCTTCCGCGAACAAATATATTTTGCTAGAAACTTTGTAGAGAAAAATCATTTTTATGAAGGAGTAGATTTAATTTAATGATTATTTTTCAAAAGAACATATCAAATTGGTTATGTAAGATTGAACGTTTCATTGAATCTTACAAAAATAAATATACTCAAAACACGTGGAGACGTTTATTTGTGCACATGGCACATGAATTATCAAAGTGTATTCATAGAAAATTGAACGTCGCAGATTTCCAATGCAAACATGCATAAGGAGAAATATACACTGAATGTAAATATATACATATCCTTTACTTTATTAGGGCCTGTCCATTCTATTCGAAGAAAGGTCACAAACCAATCGAAATTCACTGTTACTGGGTCTACAAAATCAACAAAAGGTGTCAACCAATGCTATAGTAAACGATCCAAGCTATGAACACCACCAAGAGTCATTTTTCTTCACTCTCATTTAAGAATTATCAAAATCATGGTAGATTTACTATAATTCCTTGTACAGAAAGAGATCGCTGACATATGATATGGGATATCATCCAAAAGTTGAAATACTCGTATGTAAAGATGAAAACTGCCACAACCTATTATACTCATATTAATCAAGTAGCTATTGAATCAATTTCTTAATTAAAGAGGGCTTTGCGATCTATATAAAAGTGTAATCTGTTCCTGCAACTTTCAATAGTTTATATATATAAACAATAAAATGCTTTATCTCATACGTGTGGTGTATACTACCCGTGTGATAAACCTTTGCTTTATCAAACGGGTGATGCTTTATCAAATACTTCCGGTCCGAACTATTTTTGACACAGCCCCTCGCTTCAACGCTTCAGTGACCTATTTTCGAAGACTTGCTAGTATTTTCCATATAGCTATATCTACTTCCAAAAATTGATTTAAAATGGATTTTGTCGAAGATTTAAATTACAAATATGAAGGAAAACACATAACTGTGAAGTTTATAAAACTGTAAATCGCGCTAGCTATCAAGGAGTTCATTCTGACGACGCAATTTTATGAAAATAGAACGCTTTGGTTGTGTTTCTATACAAGAACTTACCGAAATAATATCTCCCAAGACTTTTATTTCACCAGCAGTAAGCATCCTTATTCAATATTTTCAACTTAGAATCATTAGGCTAGTGTTCGTTTTATAAAACATCAACAACTGTTCCTCGTTCGAGTCAATTCAAACTAACGAGCATTCACAACTTAGTGTATGTCAACAAACTTGATTATTCAAGTCTTCTGATCAGTATTTCCATTTAATTAAGTGATTAAGCTCTAAGAAAAATTATTTAGAGATAAAAAATTATTTCAAGGTTTATTTCAGTGAAACTTTACATTAAAACAGTTATATTTATCTCCGAAATTACGTACTCAATTGTATTGCGCAAGGTCACAATAACCGCATAACACAACGTTGCATCATCGTTTAATCTTTGAAAAAAAAATCAATTCGGGTCATATAAGGGGTTGTCTAAAAAGCTTCATAATATAAATCAAATTGTATGAGATAAATAGAACATCTATAATTGTGTGATTTTATATTTGCTTTATCCAACTCGTTGAAATGGTTATATTCGCTCGGCAAGCCTCGCGAATATATACACCATTTCAACTCGTTGGATAAAGCAAATATAAAATCACACAATATAGATATCCTCTATTTATTTAGCGTTTCATGCGGGTATAAGAGTAGCGATTATTGCAGATAATATACATGTACATTATCTGCTCATGTTTATTTAAACAATAAAATGCCTTCTTTCTTGATTCACGTGGGATATGAAGGTAGCGACAATGCACAAAAAATACATAGAGTAGGCTGATATAGAGTCGGCCAACTTTAAAGCTAATATTTAAAAAACACATTTTTTTAGAGCTATTAAGAGGGCCAATTTGGGGATGGGTTTCAGCACACCCAACTTTTTTCGGTTTGCGGGGGTCGTAGCAAAAGCTAAAGTCGTGGTACTAAACATTGCGAGACCATCAGACATGTGGTGGAGGAGATTGAAAAAAAGGCATCCAGAGTTTTCCCTTAGGTCTCCTGAGGCTACCAGTACGGTGCGACACAATGCCATGTCTAGAGATCGCCCTGATCGTTATTTTAAAGCGCTTGGAGATACTGTTTTAACGCCAAACTTCCATGACCAGCCATCCAAAATATGGAACATGGACGAGACAGGAATTAATTTGACTCACAAACCAACAAAAGCAATTGACAAGAAAGGGATAAAAATTTACACGGAAAAACTTCGTCCTCTTGTGAGCATATTACAGTATTTGCATGCGCGAAGAATGCAGGCGGTGGTTTTCTACCACTCCATTTCGTATTCCCGGGAAAAACGAAAAGAAAGCTGGAGAGCTACGATATTGAGGTTGCTACAACACAAGCATCACCAATTAAAGGTGATATTTTCTCTGTATCTGATTCTGGTTGGACAAGAGACGGGATTGCCGGACTCTGGTTAACAAATACGTTTCTAAAGAACATTGGAGCGTCGCGACCTCAACTATTAATTTGCGACGGGCATGGGTCTCACAACAATATCGAGTTTCTTGAACTTGCAAAAGAAAACATCATTGTTATGGAACTCCCAAGCCACCTCAGTTAGTGGACACAACCACTCGACCGATCAGTGTTTAAGTCCTTAAAATGTCACTGGAACACTAGTAGACAACTTTATCAGAGAAACAGGGGTTTCTGAAAATAATAAACAAATTCTCAAACTTTTCAGCATTGCTTGGCAAAAATCATTCATACCTTGGACAATAAAAAATGGTTTTGGATCTCCAGGCATATATTATTTCAACTCCGATGTTATTCCAAATAAAGCTCTTAGGTCAAACCCAGCGTTGAATCTGACCATAATGCGTCGGAAATCTTAAGTTCAGCTGCTCCAGGGTTAATTGCAGCTCCTGGGCAATATGCCGTTCCGGGCTCAAATGGTGCTGTAAGGTCAAATGCCTCTCCAGGGTAAAATGCCGCTGTAAGGTAAAATGCCACCCCAGGGTCGAATGCCACTACAAGGTCAAATGCCGCTCCAAAGTCAAATGCCGCTGTAGTTGTCCAGTTATCCAGAAGCATCAACTGCCTTTGTGGTTACTGAAGAATTCACTGAATTGGCTTCTCTTCAAACTGAAGACAAATGCCATTCAGAACAAGATGAGGATATGAAGATATGAAGATGCTTATATAGTAATACCACTAAATTGTATTTCTTCAGGAAATATATACTGAACCAAAGTTCTAAGTGTTAACTCAATATAAAGTATTTATTATGTGAAATAAACACATTCGTTTGGGTGGCTGATTTCAATGGCTTTGAAGTGGTTAAGAACGATGAAGCGATCTTGTTGTTGGTTGTCGATTGAAATGACGATTCACGTATAGCATTGAAAAATTATGTTAAAATTACTTTTTATATGGATTGCCATAAAATTTAAAACAATATCGAGAACGAAATAAACAGTTGATTTAAAGTGAGTACAACCTGTCGTCTGTCGTAAAAATAATTTAAACACCAACATTCCAACGGCTCTTTTTTCCCCACTATGGTCCATTTGCACTTTTTAAGTGTTTTTCATTTGAGACTATTACTTAAGGCTAATGTAAATCCCCAAAAAGTTGCCATTAATATGAACCACGTGCTGAAAGACTTCAATTTCTTGTTTTGAGGTTGATTTCAGTCAGTGTTGTCTTTATTTTTTCGTTCTGTTGTTGAGAGGACATAATATTATCGGTTACGAAATGTTGAAAAGACAATGAGGGACAAGATACTATGCAATGAGTTAGCGTGACAATTAGAAGTAAACTAGAAGTAAAACAGAATATCCCAGCATCAATTCAGAAACCAAGAAATACTAGAGGGATGGGGTGGAATAAATTTGACAGATGCACTTGGAAGATCAAACCATAGGCATGCTTTTTTTTTTTTTTTAGCTCATCCAGATGGTTCAGCAAGAACCAATCGGACGTCATATCACACAGTTTGGAGGCATTTAAAACCTTTTGATAACAATAGGATAGACAAAAGGTCATCAATGGTCTGTTGTACAAAGAGTTCAAGGATACAGAAACAAACAAGGTCAAACTACAATTAATTGTACCCCAAAAACAGAAGAAACCAGATGTCATACATTACCATCGTGATGATCCCATTAGAGGCCTTCATGGAACTACAAAGACCATATCCCGCATATTCATTCTATAGGCCATCCATGTCAAGAGAAATTACAAAATATTGTAAAAGATGACATGTGGTGATAACGAACAGTGTTCAAATTCAAAAATCCAAAGGAAAATTACAAAACAGGAGCGGAGCAAACACGGACCTCTTAAAAAAATAGAGGTAGGATCAGGTGCCATGGAGGAGTGAGCATCCTCTGCTGACCGGTCACACGGCGGGTGTGCTCTTTGTCGAAAAAACCCCGAAAAGTCCGTAGACAATTAGGTGATTAATTATGGTCTAACAATTAGTATGAAAAACGTCAGTCAGCACGCGACCCATTGGAAGATTGTATTTGCTGACAAGGTCGTTGTATCGACCATAGATCTTACGAGAAGATGACTTCAAACGAGACTGTTGATAGTCCTGTTTTATAAACTTGTTTGTCAGTAGCTTGCCTCGCCTTAGAAACTGTGATTTTTTGGGCTGCACATAAATCCTGTCTAAGACAAAACGGACCAAATCAGTACAATATTTGATCGGAGATGGAAATGATAGCTCTAGAATCTAGATATCCTGGGGCGCCATACAGAGTCCACAAAAGGAAATATATACATTTTGGTTATGATTGATTGTTTTACTAAATAAACTTAAGCAGTAGCTATCCCAGATCAAGTAATTGAAACCTTTGTAACCACCTATGTCTATGAAATACTACTAGTATGCAGATTTGCAGAAATGTAAAATCTCAATGACGCATCCATGGTGACGTCATAATCCATCTAGAAAATTTTTATTCTTTTTGTGTACGTACAAGATAAGCGCTGAGAATATATACTAAGTATTGCGGTTGGTAATACGGGTAGAAAACCTGATTATCATTTCTGGTCGAAGCGAGAGTTTCATGTCCTATTGAATTAGAACATGAAAAGGCAATATAATTTTCCCCCTGACTTAGCCATTTCATAAACACACACTGGTAATTATTTCTATATTTTCGAAGCGTGAATTAAACTCGTTGAAGCACTACTCATTAACAGCCAGTGAAATTAAAAAACGGTTCACATTGTCAGCAATGACAAATAATCTTGTAATAAACGAGAAAAATATCCTATTATTAAGAAAAAAATTACGAAGTTTAAACGAAATCTTTTCTCGTAAATACAATAGAATTTCTCGATATTCCGAGATACTCTACCTGTAGCAGTTTATGACAATACCAGGAAAGTTGGGGTCAGCGTGTTCTATTTCAACCTCGAAATTGAAAGGCCCTTATCATATTTCCAAAAGTAAAGATGACGTGAACTACCATATACAGAGAATGGCTAGAAATCCAGAAAAGAGTATCATGTAGACAGATTGATGCCCTATAAAGGAAAATGCCCCCTAACTGGTTTAAGAAATCTTTGAATAAACCATTGAAGTTTCTATATATGTTAATGTGTATTCCTTCGTTGATTTATTTTTTTTTAAAAATCGTACACATATACGTAGTTGTACCATAGCTTGGCGTGTTTTCTATTGTTAAAAGTGTGGGTTATCTGTACATACCCCACACTTTTTTTTAAAAACTCCGCCCACTATCTCAGGTAAAAACAACGCCAACAAAGTTGTGTTTTAACACATCCATGATACTGTCAACGTCAACAAAGTTGTGTTTTAACACGTCCATGATACTGTTCACAGTAAAAGATTCCTCCAGATCAAAATTGCTAATAACTGAACACGGATAACTGATTCAAACTAAGTTCGTCGAATAAATCTCATTTGAAGCTTGAGACAAAACTATATCGGCAATGGCTCTGTCAGAATGACTCTATTTTAATATTCTCCTCCATGTTTGCGAACAAGTAACGCGTGTAAGATGAAATAAGGGTATGCTGTAGAAAGGTTTTATAGAAAGTAAATCACGTGATAGGAACGTGTTTGAATAGTAAACTTGTTTTGTGGACAGAGTGAACAGCGGCGGCCAATCGGATTTGACATTTATCATTCACGCTTTTGCGACATACATTTCTCAATTTTTTTTTTATTTTTTTTTTTTTTTTGCTTATTGATTTATTTTTTAAAGTATATATATATGTGTATGTTTATTCAGCCATTTTTAAAATCATACATGTATATTATTGATACAGAGTATCAAATAGTATTTCAAAAAGAGTAATTATATCATCATCAATTTAATCTACATGTAATTTCAACAGGCGCATTGCACAACTTAGGTTACTAGGATATTGAAGTCGGAAAATGAATAAATATGAAATAAAAGTATGACATTGAACAGTCGATTTATTCCTAAGCTATGAATTTTTAAACAATTACAGATAATGTTCTTCGCCGATAGAAAATCATTTTAGAAATTCACGGAGTACAATGTACATACAGTATATAAGACCAACACATTGGCGCCGTATTGATTAGAGGCAAGTGCACGCTCGAAAACTGTAATAATTGTAAACTATGGTACAAGTAACTTACCCCATATACTATTGTTGATTATGTGTAGATACCCGATGGACGTGGCCATAATGACACTCGGGAGCTACGCTCCCTCGTGTCATTATGACCACGCCCATCGGGTATCTGTACATAACCAACAATATTATATGGGGTAACTACTACATATTTTATGTAGAAGATAAACGTTAGATTGATGCACCACGGAGTTTTCGATAGAGGTGTTAGGTCACCCAGACGATGTTGGGATGGTTAGCAAGTCGTTTGTAAAACAGTGTTATATACGTTAACCAGGTAAAAGTCGGGTATTGAATCCAGTAGATTTTAATGTCTTTTCCAAACCTGTCTCTGAGAATGTTTATACGTATACTACTAGTAAGTCGGATACAAGAGATGTTTTATATACTAGTACTGAGAAGTGAAAATAGAGGTACTGTTATGTTATGATTTCCTCTAAAGTTTATACAACATCTATAGTCATTTCGAAGGTTTAAAAGAAAAATCATCAGAAGATGTCACATGAATTTTCCTCTTACAACAATTTAATTAATTTACAGATAACAAGTATGAAGTGCTTGACATGTCACCTGAAGATTCCTTTTAACACAGAGTTGAGGAACCACATGGGACTTAGACATGGAACGATGAAGGTGGTGTGTTCATGATAAAAGGACTTACAAGAGGTTTACGACTTGAGGCGCCACGCGAAACAGACCCACCGTCATCAACTGCCAATAACCAGCAGACCATATACCAAAATGAAATGGAGTCTGGTTTAGCACAGATTTAGAGGACTACAACCAGCTAGTACAACAACGATTTGACTGGGGTTCGTGTGCAGCCACCCATGCCATAGTGCTGGTCCTGTAGTGGTTGTCAAGGACCAGTCATGCATCCTAGAAAAAAGATCAGTGGGTCAGAGAACGGAACAACATAGAGAATCAAGAACGATTTTTTACTTAAACCCCTGAGACCTTATTTCAGCCTGATTAAGAGGAGACCACGACCCCACAACTACCTCCCAGTACAGTCCCGAGGAGCCATAAATTGCCGACATTGAGGTGGAACATAACAATCTAATATCAAGGAAAGTAGCTCTGAAACATGGAACACACTGTCAGCTTTTTGTGCTGATTCTCCTAGCAGCTGTGTTCAGCGATGCCAAAGTAATGGCCAGCTTCGCAAGAAAAAGGCAGTTTAGAACAATGCAGAAAAGCCTATGACAAAGTTACTGTAAAACCATCCGGAAGAGATTCACAATATTTATTGAATTAGATGAGAAATACATAGAGGCCACTGAAGAACACTAACACGATCTGATAGTAAGCCCATCTATCAAGTGGAAGAGAGATTCTGATCCTATAAGAGCTAGAATGCCATCACCAGTCTATATTCCCTTCACCAGCACTACAGAGTCTGCTCATCTGCCTTTAATATCAGATATTGTTACAGCACCATTGACCCAGGAAACTATACCCTGATACTTTCCAAACTTTCATGAAACCAAAATTTCTGAGATAGCCTTTAATTTATTAAAGGATGCCTTCAGTTTTTCCAACCTGCCAGGAGAGACTGAGGCACAGACCAAATGAGATTATACCTTTTGTTATAAAAACCTCACAATTTCGTGGCCCGGCTTGGATTGGCAAGAGATGTCCCTTGTCACAAAGCTTTTCTCCTGGCAATAACAATTCAGCAAAGAATGAACGCATCTAAAAGTTCGACACTCGAACGAATAGACCTGCTTGACAAGTTTGAGTTTTTAGCACTCCCCGCCATTTCTAAGAAAAAAGGGGGACAAGGAATCCCAGGTTGCCGGGAAAGCAAAGTTTACATCAAAGTTTACATCTTTGAACAATTAAAAACCACTGTTTATGAAAAACAAGGAGATGACGACAGACGCTGACAAAGACTGCTCAGAAGAAAATTGTTTTGAATTGTAAGTGTGAACTAAATGACAAAGGTGATTGACATGTTTTGTGTGTAAATGTTTTTCTTTATAAAAAATCAAAACAATCCACTGTTTACTGAACTATTTGTCTAACTATCTTTATCTGTTTAAAATAATGACATGAGGGAGCTTAGCTCCCGAGTATCATTATGGCCACGTCCATCGGGTATCTACACATAATCAACAATATTATACCGAGTAAGTTACTTGTACCATAGTTTACAATTATTACAGTTTTCGAGCATGCACTTGCCTCTAATCAATAAAAGATTCCCCCAGATCAAAATTGCTAATAACTCAACACGGATAACTGATTCAAACTAAGTTCGTCGAATAAATATCATTTGAAGTTTGAGACAAAACAATATCGGCAATGGCTCTGTCAGAATGACCCTATTTTAATATTCTCCTCCATGTGTGCGAACAAGTAACGCGTGTAAGATGAAATGAGGGTATCCTGTAGAAAGGTTTTATAGAAAGTCAATCACGTGATAGGAACGTGTTTGAATAGTAAACTTGTTTTGTAGACAGAGTTAATAGCGGCGGCCAATCGGATTTGACATTTATCATTCACGCTTTTGCTACATACATTTCTCAATTTTTTTGTTTTTGTTTTTGTTTTGTTTTTTTTGTTTTTTTGCTTATTGATTGATTTTTTAAAGTATATATATGTGTTTGTTTATTCAGCCATTTTTAAAATCATATATGTATATTATTGATACAGAGTATCAAATAGTATTTCAAAAAGAGTAATTATATCATCATCAATTTAATCTAATTTCAACAGGAGCATTGCACAAGTTAGGTTCGTAAACTCAAAATTGTTTTAATAAGTTTAATTATTTGAAGCAAGTATCGATACTAGAAGTCGGAAAATGAATAAATATGAAATAAAAATATGACATTGAACAGTCGATTTATTCCTAAGCTATGAATTTTTAAACAATTACAGATAATTAATGTTCGTCGCCGATAGAAAATCATTTCAGAAATTCACGGAGTACAATGTACATACAGTATATAAGACCAACACATTAGCGCCGTATTGATTAGATGCAAGTGCACGCTCGAAAACTGTAATAATTGTAAACTGTGGAACAAGTAACTTACCCCATATACTATTGTTGATTATGTGCAGATACCCGATGGACGTGGCCATAATGACACTCGGGAACTACGCTCCCTCTTGTCATTATGACCACGCCCATCGGGTATCTGCACATAACCAACAATATTATGTGGGGTAACTACTACAAACACGTTCCCATCACGTGATTGACTTTCTTGAAATCTTTCTACAGGATACCCTTATTTCATCTTACACGCGTTACTTGTTCGCACACATGGAGGAAAATATTAAAATAGAGTCATTCTGACAGAGCCATTGCCGATATAGTTTTGTCTCAAGCTTCAAATGAGATTTATTCGACGAACTTAGTTTGAATCAGTTATCCGTGTTGAGTTATTAGCAATTTTGATCTGGAGGAATTTTTTACTGTGAACAGTATCATGGACTTGTTAAAACACAACTTTGTTGACGTTGACAGTATCATGGATGTGTTAAAACACAACTTTGTTGACGTTGTTTTTACCTGAGATAGTGGGCGGAGTTTTTAAAAAAAAGTGTGGGGTATGTACAGATAACCCACACTTTTAAAAATAGAAAACACGCCAAGCTATGGTGCAAGTAGTAGTTACCCCATATAATATTGTTGGTTATGTGCAGATACCCGATGGGCGTGGTGATAATGGCACGAGGGAGCGTAGCTCCCGAGTGTCATTATGACCACGCCCCTCGGGTATCTGCACATAATCAACAATATTATATGGGGTAAGTTACTTGTACCATAGTTTACGATTATTCATTATATCTTATTATTATAGCTATTGGGAGTGCACTTGCCTCTAAACAATACCGTGCCAATGCGTTGGTCTTTATATATGTACATTGTACTCCGTGAATTTCGAAAATGACTTTCAATATCCCCAACAAATATCAATTATTCTTTATTTCTTTTAAAATTCATAGTCATTAGGAATAAATCGACTGCTCATTGTCATATTTTCATTTCATATTTAATCATTTTCCGACTTCTAGTAACGATATTTGCTTCAAAGAATTAAACTTGTTAACATAATGTCATGTTTACGAACCCTAAGTTGTGCAATGCTTCTGTCTAAACAATTGAAATTAGATTTAAATTGATGAGGATAGTTACTCTTTTGAAAATCCTATTTGATACTCTGTATCAATAATATACATGTATCTTTTTAAAAAAGCGGGGAAAAAATATGTACATATATATACTTAAAAAAATCAATCAATAAGCAAAAAAAAATATTATTTGAGAAATGCATGTCGCGAAACCGTGAATGGTAAATGTCAAATACGATTGGCTACCGCTATTCACTCTGTCCACAAAACAAGTTTACTTTTCAAACGCGTTCCTATCACGTGATTGCCTTTCTATAAAACCTTTATACAGGATACCCCTATTTCATCTTACACGCGTTTCTCTACTTGTTCGCACACATGGGAGAATAAAAATAGAGTCTTTCTGACAAAACCATTGCCGATATTGTTTTGTCTCGAGCTACAAATGAGATTTATTCGACGAAACTTAGTTTGAGTCAGTTATCCGTGTTGAGTTTTGGCAATTTTTATCTGGAGGAATCTCTTACTGTGCACAGTATTATGGACGTGTTAAAAACAACTTTGTTGATGTTGTTTTTACCTGAGATAGTGGGCGGAGTTAAAAAAAAAAGTGTGGGGTATGCACAGATAACCCACACTTTAAACAATAGAAAACACGCCAAGCTATGGTACAATGACCAGAAACCCACCAGAAGCTGATAGCTCACCATTAATGTTGAGAGACTAAATCGGATTACCTGATTTGATAGTTCATGAGTAATCTCTAACATCTGGACCGAATTTGGCTCCTATAAATAATAAATAATAAATACACATTCTAATAACTACTTTAGATAGTTATGGGAATATGTACATAATATATTTCCAAAATGCACAGGTAAAAATTATAATAATACAATGAAAATAAACATTAACATGAAAAAATAATAATTATATATACAATTAAAAATAAAATGCAAAAAAAAATGAATATTGTACAATATTAATGAAAAATTATACAATACAAAAAAAAATTATAAATGAAAAATTATACAATACAGATAGAAATTATATAATACAAATAGAAATTATACGATTCAAATGGAATTTATACAATACAAATTGAAAACTAATTAAAACTGGAAAAAGATCAAATATCACTACAATGACATGCCATAAAAATTGACCCCCAATTTATTTTGGGTTCTAGTAGGAAACATGCTTATATAATAGTCTAAAAATGATTTAATAAGATATATTTGTATTTTATGTATTAGAAGAATTCGTAGATTGTGCAATGTGGATACCTTGATTGGCAAGCAAAAAATCGTCACATTGTGGACGAGTACACCCATGTAGCAGTTGCGGAAAGATCGAAAAAACAGTATGACGACCAAATAATTTTTGAAATTTCGTTAGCATCGATGTCAAACTTGACAAGATTTGTAAACAATTGTGATTCCACAGGAACTTGTAACAGCTTGTAAGCTGTGAAGAGATAATTTGGAATTTGTCATAATTTTTATCAGCTTTTATAAAAATAAATCATTATTAACTTTGTCATAATAAAATATCGAGAATTCTTGAAAACTGTGTATTGAGGTATTTTTTTGAAACTCATAATATAATATATAAATTCTGTTGAAAGGAAGCCTTTAACGATTTTTGCTCAATTTTTTTTTAAATTTCATTTTTTAATGTTCCGAATATGCGATTTTCGTCTTTCGTATGCTTATAATGCTCTATAATGCCATAAATAAAGAACATGATAGTCAAAATTTCTGGTTATATAACAAGGCGCGAATGTAATTCTTTACATAGTTACATTCATATCATAGTTTTTTGTACTTTGAAATTATTTATGAACAAATGAAAAGAAGATGATATTTTGAAATCATTCAACTTCAATATATGTAAGCAAAAACATGGGCAAGCTTTGTTAACATAACAAGAATATTGAGTTCTTAATCTCGCCTTAAACTTTCAATATTTTATCAAGCATTATGAATATCATAAACATAATTTTTGACAGTAAAAATAAGAAATGAAATTTAAAAACTGAACAGAAATTGTGACCATGCCCCCAACTATTAGGAGGCTATCATATTCTCAGAAAATCATAAAAAAAAAATGATTTTTTTAAAAGACATTTTACTGACTGACAAGTGAATCTTCTTTTTTCGATAACAATGATTTTACATCAGAAACGGATTGATTTTCAATGACAGCATCCTAATTTTTTTGTAAAGCTGTAATTTACAGGATTCTATTGCAAAGAAAAGGCAAAGGTCTTAGTTTTTGATTTCTTGTGTTGCTGAATGACGGGAATTGTCTTCTTTATTGTCACTTCAAAAATTGATATCTCATCATTTCTCAACATGAATAGTACAATTTAAAATCCCTGCTGACAGAGAAGGGAAACGACAGGATAGAAATACATAATAAAAGACCTCAAACGAATACGTCTGAATTAGATTGTTTCTGACAGTGATCCAAACCACACACACTGTTTTCAGTTGAAGACTTGTTCTATGACTATCACAACTGTGTACCCCAGCAGCAAACTATATTATAAAAGTACAAACTAAGTGTTTCCTAGGTTCATCTACCTTCCTGGCGATAAACAGAACAAACCATCCACTAGACCTCCTAGTAAATCTAGAATTTATAACATACTGTGAGATGTTTTATGACAAAAATGTATTTTTCAGAAGGAGTTCAGCCAGGGCATCATCCCTGGCAACTATTATTAAAAAATTATTTTTTTAAATGCTAAGGATTTATACGATGTTTTAGATACGGGGATATACAAATTGAAAAAAAAACTACTAGTACCTCGGGAGTAATACTTACTTGTGCCTAAAACTGTCAACTAAGCAATTATTAGTCCTTGTTTGCATACATGTAAAATCTACTGGATATATATACTACTGTATATCTACTAGATATATATTTATCATCTCATTTGCAACATGCAATCATGAGCTGTCAAACATTAAATTTTCACTGATTGACAACAATGTCTGATAAAAGAAGCAGGTAAGCAAGGTAAGCAACACTTTTTAATAAAATAAAAATATTTTAGGACCATTAAATCAATAAGTGAACGTAATAAAAGGGTCTAATGAGTTTTATAAACTTTATAGTCCTAGGGCTTTGAATGTTATTTCTTGCACACATATGAAAAGGGAACTAAATTAAAAATGACTACAAATTTTAATTTCAGTATTACTTCGTTTTCTTCCATGGATTTGAATTCTCTGAAGATCGTATTCCATTCTTTCTTAAATTTATTTTCATAAATAATATTAAGAACATAAACCACTTTTAATTTTTAAAAAAAATCCAAATTAGCTATTGCACAGTATTCCTTTAAATAATGCTTTTGATTGTTAAGATTTCTTACACAAGTAACGTCAAATTTTCAATCGAAAGAACAAGAAGACTAATTTTTTAAAGTTAATTATTTTCAGGATCCGAAGAAAATTTGAAGCGCCTGGCCACGAATTGAATCTTTAGACGCGCAATTACAATAAGGTCCATATACGCTTACTTGTAAAACTTTATCGCCATTGACATAATAAAGATTTTCTTCATATGATTAACTGATTTCAAGCATTTTAACAACTTGAAAATGATTGTTTCGTGACATTTGTACAACAAGCAAACAAATAAAAATAATAAGATTTATCTGAAGAAATAAAAACGACACGGTTAACCCAGTTAAAAAGAACTCTTCGAACAGATATTGACCTTAAAACGATACAAGCTAAAATTTTAAATCCATAAAAGTGTTTTTATATTATGTATAATTATACTTTTTGTATCCTTAGAATTCATGTAGGCTCAGCTTTCGCTAATATCCTCACCCACTATTAAACAATGCCTATACGATTCGTTCTCATTATACATACAAATAAATCCGTGAAATATCATTGTAAAGAATTATTTAAAGATTAAACAATTAATTATTTTTAATCATAATTAAAGAGTCGACAATAAATGAAGATATCCTTCAAAATTGTTCCCATGATTTTGGAAAATGCTATATATATATAGTTATAAAGCTTTACATTAAAAGTAGGAAATGTTTTGCTATAAGAAACAAACTACAATAACAGCAGTTTTATTTTAAATTTGTTATCATCGGTGCAACAAACACTGCAAAGAATATATTTATTCAGCAGTATCTTAAGTTATGTGAACTAAAATCGATGCTCTATCTATAAGTGTTGTTGTATCTAGGATTAATGTGGCATATTCACAAACATATCCATATTGACGAGGCTTTATCATTTTTTGATAGAGCAAGGAACGACAGCAATCATTAGTCATCTTTTTCAATTATTATTTAAAAATTTACATACTTAGAACACAAACAGACTGTAACCTTTCTTACATTCTCCCACCCACAGCAAGTTGTAAGTAACATGCTTGGATTTTTGTATAATGTATAGATATATTTGTTTATTTAGAAAGAAAAACCTAGACAAAATAACCCCATTATCCGTTTTCTTGATTCGCTCTTGCTACCTATAAGCATAGTTTAATTGAAAATGCATGTTCAATCACTTAAAAACACTCGATGGATACTTTCAATAGATATATTAAACTTTAAGATTTGCAAAATTGTATAAACGGTATTCCAGAGTCATATGAAAGGTCAAGGCCATATATAAAAAGGTCGAGGCCATATCTTATGAAAACTTTTTAATATACAGCTCAATCAAAATTTGGCCTTAAATATTTCCCTCAAATAATATTAAACTAAAAGACAGTTTATTAACTTTTATGTTTTTCACGGTCATTATTATCGGTTCCTCTAGACAAAGGCTAATTTCCTTTGGGTCAGGTAACTCCACTAGGGTCCGATTATTGGCCTTTAGGCTTTACAATCAATAACAACGTTAGTTATAACCGTGTGCTTAGGCAATACTCAAATGCAATGCGTTTCGACATTCGTCATTTTGCTGGATCTTACGCTTGAAGCATGTTATTGAAAAAAGTCGGCTAACCAGAAAAAAATCATCATAAGAGACAGTCGACTTTTGAAACGAGACACAACAATAGAGAATAAACAAATTAGCATCAAAGTCTGTTTGTAAAAGTTGGACCCAATGGACTTCACTGGCCATTAGGCATTTTCGAAAAGTCATTAAATGGTCAGAAAATAAAACGACGTATGGCACGGGGATGAAAATGCATATAGACTTGATTTTCATTTCTTTAGAATGAAAAATGTTCTTAAAGATAAATCTGTCAATAAACTATTAATATTTGCTATACAAACAAACATATATAATGCAATGTACGCTAATCTTTGGAAAACTCAAGATAGGGATCCTTATCGCGCTAGCCCATACTGCAATTTAGGTCTATACCGAAAAAAAACCCAGGAACCTTCCACCGTGTATTTTACTTCGCTATACTCTCACCCAAAATACCCTCGTTACACATTTGGCTGTATAATAATTCGAATTCGAATACAGATATTTATTTATCATATATAAAAATCCTAAGAATTCTGAATACACCCCTTCTATCTTGTCAGGTTGAAGAATGCGGCTAAATATAAAATGTCTACGGAGTTTACTATTGGTAACGACCCGAAAATACCTGGATAATATTAACATTGCTAAATTGTGCAAATTATTCCGAGATACATCATTATGGGCGAAAATTATCAGATTTTCCCATTCAATATAAATCTATTTTAGAAGCTCTTTTTCTACAAGTCAATGGTGAAAATAGATGAGGAGGAAATCTTTCAGTTTCTTCTTCTTCTTCTTCTTCTTCTTCTGTGCTGACCTCGATATCGAGTGTTCAGTAGCACGTCGAACACAGCCTAAAAGCCTCTTATTTACAAGTTAAAAACTGGTTAAAAATAAAGTCCTATAGGTTTCTAAGGGTGGTAGGAGGCAGCCATGGTGTTAATTAGCTGCATCTTGAAGCCCTCGATGGTACTGGCTTCTTTGACATGATCTGGCAGGCTGTTCCATCCCTGATGGTTCTCGGGGGGAAAAAATTAAGTGACGGTATTTGCCCCTTGTCCGATTATCCCCAGGTGTTAAGTACGATGTTGCTGGGATATCGATTAGGTCGTTGCTGCTCTTGTACATTATAATAAGCCGTGATCTTAGTCGGCACTTTTCAAGGGGCTTCCAATGTAATTCCTCTTTTATCGATGTTACACATCCTGGTATTTTCTCATAATAATTGCCTTTAACAAACCTTGCTACTCTACTCTGGACACTCTCCAGCATTTGTATTTGGGTCTGTTGATAAGGGTCCCAAACCGTCGCTGCATACTCCCAAGGCGGGCCTGACCATTGTACTGTAAGCAATAGATTGGACATCAGCTTTACATCCCTGGAGATTGCGGCGAAGAAAGCCTATGGTCTTGCATGATTTGACTCGGATATTGCAGATATGCTCAGTCCAGTTAAGCTTGTTGTTTAAGGTAACACCTAGGTAACCTCCACTGCTTACTGACTCTAGAGTGTGTCCATGGAGGAGGTATTTGTTGTTTATAGATTGTTGTTTCATGGAGACATGGATGACCTTGCATTTCTTGGGGTGAAATTCCATTTGCCTTTCTCGTTCCTATTTCTATAGTGACTTTAAATCTAGCTGGAGTTGCTCTGTATCTGCTATGGAGTTGATTTTCCGATAGTGCAAGCAGTCATCAGCAAATAATCTGGCATCTGATGAAGTAAACTCCGGCAGGTCATTGATAAAGGTTAGAAAGAGTAATGGTCCCATATCACCGTCCCCTGTGGGATCCCGGGAATGACATCAGCTCTGGTAGAGGATTGACCCTCTAGGGTGATTGCTGTGTCCGTTTTCCCAGAAAGTCCTTGACCAAGTTTCATGTGTTACCTCTGACGCCATAAAAGTGCAGTTGTTAGGGGACGTTGATGTGGCACTTTGTCAAAGGCCTTGGAAAAATCTAACAGCACTTTTCTACCTGATCTCCAAGGGCCATTGACTTGGTCACCTCGTCAAGTGTAATCAATAGCTGCGACTCACATGATTGTCTTGATTCCTTGTCAGCCAGTATATGATTACTGTCATTCATGATTCATCATGATTCATAATCTGACTGTGAACTATATGTTCCAAATAACTTGCATGATACAGAAGTTAAGGAAACTGGACGGTACTTTGAAGCTAGGTGTCTCTCTCCTTTCTTAAATATGGGGACAGTAGATGTTTCCCTCCAGTCGTCTGGCACTTTTCCCTATATCAAGTGAAAGTTGGAATAGTTTTGTCATGATTAATGCAAGTTCCAAAGCAAAGTCGTGTAGGAATTTTGTTGGGACTGCATCTGGTCCTGCAGGTTTTTGTACATTTAGGCCTTTCAGTAGCTTATACACACCGTTGCATGGGTGTTGCTCATAGTTGGATGTGGGCTGCCCCCTTTGGATGGCATATCCTCCATTATACAAACCGAATGAAACTGGTTATTTAAGATTTCTGCCTCTGACAATGTGTCACTGTGGAGCAGTCCATCAGGGCCTTTGAGCGGAGACATACCACTGTAGTCCTGTTTTTGGTGTTTGATGTAGGACCATAATCTCTTAGAGTCCTCACAGATCACTAGATGGTTGAATTAAATCAAATCTTGTGCCCACGATCTAAAGGTATAACATTTCTTTGAGAAATCTCACAATCCGATACCGGAAGAGAAAAAAGAACAGACGACTCTGGTACATGCGCAGCATGTAGAATTATTGTGCACAGTTGCAGCTGATCGGAGAAGTCAGAAGTGATACAAACGTACATGTTGCATGAATGTTGCATTAGTATTTGAGTACAATACAATAATCGTGATAAATAATCAATCCCGTAATTCAGAAAAAACAGGGACGCGTACGTATTTACTTCACTTGAAAAACGAAATATTTTGCCCATGTCGCAGATGGTTATTTATGCCTTAAATAAATTCATTTCAACGATCGCCAAATTTGTTTTCCTATAGTGCACTTATGAATACGATAATTTTCTAGATCATGAGGAAAACGATGTTGAGAGCATTTTAACACCCCGTGTATATAGACATGTATACACAAGCGAGCGCCTTCACACCTTGATCAATTAGGCTCCACCCCAACCTGAACTTACCCGTGGTAAACCGACCGGTTGAAAACCTCGGCCTTTAAAGACGAAGAGACAGGTCAAAGTTCAGGATGCGTCAACAACTGGTAACAAAATATAGTCAATTTTATGTATCTTTCATTTACTATGTTAAATCAGTATTACACACGTGTTTCTCATTAAGCATACGCAAGCTGTAAAAGAATTAACAAATATAAAAAAAACCCAGAAAGTTTTTAAAATACGTATATACAATATACATTGAAAAGACAAGTGGAAAAGGTTATGCCAATAATAAATGCAAAACATATCAGACACAGTGTTTATTGACTTGTTACTACAGGACGGATACCTGTTTTTACACTAAAAGAAGAGGCTTATATCATATTGTCAATCACATGAACATCAAGTCCATGGCGAATCTGGATTATGTATAATTATACAAGGCAAGAAGTTGTTAACATTAGAAGCAAATTTCCTGAAAATTTTTGGGATGGTTTGCTTGATTAGTAAGAAGATTGCCGGAACTTCAAGTACTAAAACCAAAACGTCTAGAACTCCTCTGAGCTAGATTTGCTACTTCTAGAGATATTCAAAATAATTTCACGGAGTTGGATGACATAATGAAGAAGTATGGACTGGCAGATAAACCTCATATTATCTTAACGTTGATGAGAAGGGAATATCTCATTGCCACAGTCCACCACACGTTGCTGCAGGTAGAAATGTTCATTCACCTGCTGTTACAACTATAGTAAAGTCATCAACCACAACCATCGTTGGATGCGAAGTGCTGCGGGGTGTACACTGTCCTAGTTGTCATGTTGTAAATTTTGTATTTACACCCACCCAGTAAATTCAAAATTTACAACATGACAGCACCGCCACTATGATTATACCCGCACTTTCTAAAGAAAGTTCGGGTATATTGTTGTTACACTGTTCCGTCTGCCTGTCCGTCCGTCCGTCCGTCTGTCTGTCACGTTTTACTTTCTCAAACTGCTCTTACATCTTATAAACCAGCAAACTGAACACTCTTGGAGTATGATTTAGGGTGTCATGTTGTTTTGTAAAAAAAATTCTCTGGTAGTCCTGGGGGTCAAATAATTGGTAAAAAATGACGTTTTTTGACAAAAAACCTTCCTCGAACTCCTTTTACATTTTCAGCAGTAGACAAATCATCTCTTGGAATATGTTTTGGGGTGTCTTATAGATGCGCAATAAGGTTTCGGAAATTTCGATTTTGTCCTGGGGGTCATTAAATGGCTGAAAAATGACGTTTTTTGTTGTTGTTTTTTTTTTTACAAAAAGTCTGGTTTAAAAAAGCGTCAATTTCTTTTTGCAGTAGCCAAATGATATTCTAGAATATGATTCGGGGTGTCATGTTGATGTGTAATCATGTTTCAGAATTTTTGTTTTTATCACGTGGGTCTGTGGTCATAAAAAAATGACGTTTTTTTTGCCAAAAAAATGTGGTTCCCAGAACTCTTCTTACAATTTATGCAGTAGCTTTGTCATCTCTTGAGATATAATAGGGGCTGTCCTATAGGTGTGCAATAAGGTTTTAAAAATTAAAATTTCATCCAGGGAGTCAAATAGTAGCTGAAAACTGACGTTTATAACTCCTAAAAAAACCCTACTTCCCAGAACTCCTCTCATGATTTAATGAATAGCCATATCATATCTTGGGGTATGATAGGGGCTGTCCTTTAGTTGTGCAAAAACGTTTTAAAAAATTAAATTTCATCCAGGGAGTCAAATAGTAGCTGAAAATTGACGTTTATCACTCCTAAAAAAAACCCTACCTCCCAGAACTCCTCTCATGATTTAATGAATAGCCACATCATCTATAGGGATATATCAGGGGCTGAGCCATAGATATGCAATAAGGTTTTAGAAATATAAATTTGATTCTGAGGGTCAATACTATCTGCAAAATGATGTTCCGTCCCATAAAAAAAACCTTATTCCTGGACCTCCTCTTATATCTTGTGATTGAAATAACGTACCATAAGATGCATAAGGAGGAAGAATATATAAAATTATGCTTTAGGGGTGGGGATCACGAGCTTTTTTTCAAGTTATTTGATCATTTCTGATTTTGGAAAGGTGGGGTGGGGTTAAGGTGACCCCCAGAGGCCATGACCTACTAATACCACAAAAAGATTTGCCTTGACATGGTCATGGTTCAAGAAACAAAAATATATATGGTTTAGGAGTAGAGATTTCGATGATTTTGAGGATATTTTAAAAATATTCAACTATTCATGTTTTTGGGGTGGGGGGGGGGGGAGATTCAGAGTTTCTTCTCACATTTTTACAGTAGCAAAATCATTTCTTAATTGGTATTTTTCTGTATGATGTCAGATGTACATAAAGAGATTTTAATCTTAAGATACACAAAATGTTATATGTAATTGTAGAAATTGTAACGTCAGTCAACAAAAACCTAGAGCTTGCTGTAAAAAAACAAAGCAGGGTCAACATTGGGCTAGGGCTAGGAATTACACTACATATGAATAAGATAGATTACTTGATTAGTTCCAACTCTGGAAAGTCACTGGGCATCTCAAAGGGGGCATAACCTATATACATGTACCAATTGATGTGCAATGACACAAGGAGGAAGGTGGGGATCTCAACAGTTAATAAAATGTATTATCATTTCCTATTTCAGAGGAGGGGGGTTGTTTAAAAACAACTCCGGGGGTGGGGGAATGACCCAAGGGGCAGGGGCCAATTTGTCTTAAATGTATCTTGACATGATCAGCAGAATTGGACAGAATGATCACTATAGAGCATCTGCAGAGTGGGGCCCTAAATAAATACAAAATCAATCTACAAAAAATATTGATAATATGTTATACATGTATTTAGAAATGTCTTTATTTTCAAAATGATTAACAAATTAATCAGTCAAAATGAGTTATAAATAACCGATTGGCAATTCTGCAATTGATTGCATGATCCCTAGTATAATATCACATGTATTTTTTTTATATATAATTATACATGTATGTTAACAATCAGGATTAAAATGCACAAATTTTCATGTCATAAATCTTGACATACCACATATCTCTTTACAAAAAAAGGATAAGCAATTTAAAATAAAAGAAAATTAGTCATTAACTCTTTTTCTATTACTGGTGTATGATGATGGGATAGGGGGTATAATGGGAAAAAAAGCTGCAGCATGCCTTCATTCTCACTAAAAATGTATATCTAATCCACACATCCTGGGGATGGGTAACGGTTAAGGCCCCTTCCCCTTCTTCCCTATTATAACTCATATAATGAAAACATAAAAAAAATTCTGCAATTAAAATGACAGAAACTGTAGATAAGCTTATTTAAATAAAGATGATGATACAGTATGCTGGCGAAGGGAGATCACATTTGAGAAAGTGAAAGTAAAACTTAACTGTTTTGTATACCGGTGTCTCATAATATTGTGCTTCTACATGTATTATACTTACCTATATTAGTCAACATCATAATGATAATCCAATTAGCACAATACGAATTCCTTTAGCTGATCACCACAAAAGAAACATTTATTCATGTTAATTTATCCTATTCTGCATATAAAAAAAACATATGCATGTACACCACGTGAAACCCATCTATCCAAAGAGCTGGGTAAAACTAGTACCCGATGCAACCTGTACACCTCTGTTGTGTACGTAACTTCAGACAAAGATCATTTAATTGTAACATATTGCATGTGGCCTTCTTTTTGACTAAAACTAGTACAAGAGAGTGTTATTTAGAGGCAAACACTTGGTGCGGGTATTACTGTCTAATGACTAGTTTGTATTTGAAGGTGTCTACAAGTGTTAAAGCCCTCATAGGGGGCTCCACAAGGATCAAATGGCTGCCTATCTGAAACTCGATGGTCAAACAGAAACATGTACTTAGAAGATATTTACTGGGGGCTAGGGAAAATCACAGATGGACAGTCCATTCACATCTCTGTTGGGTAAATGTAAAAGATCATTTTGTTCATTTTACCAGCTCACACAAACCATATATTGTAACCACTTGGGGTTGGGTATTTTGGACCACTGCAATTCTGACACAAGAAGATGCAGCTGAGAGCAATTACAACAAGCATTCCGAGAATTACCCCCCCCCCCCCCCCCGAAATTTAAAACAATTGTCGTTTTATGTGCGAAATTGTTGTTGGGAAAATTTATTTCTTTTTTAAAGGATAAACCCGATTAGTAATTAAAAGCGAGTCGTTTTGAAAATTATTTTTTTCTCATCTTTGGGTCCGTTCGGGTAAACAGACGCATCGGCGTAGCACTAATACGATCATGAATACGAGAGATTTTCAAAAATTAAAACCTATAAAACCAGTAGATAAAAGTACCGCAAGTTGGATGGAATGGTAAAGTAGAATCTGCACAAAAATGTCCCGTCTTCCCTCTTTCTCACCTTTATCTCTTGGGAGCAATAATATTCCGACTGTAAATAAAAGTCAGATTTTAAAATTAATTACGTAAACACTGTCGATTAAAAGAAACAATAACCATACTTTATTAGAAGGGGATCATTGTGAAGCTGCGCAGAAAGTTTGAAATCAATTTGTCAAACCATATCGAAAAAAAAGTCTGGAAATCGAAGTATGGACAGAATTGCTGAAAAACCGCGATAGAGACTATAATTCCCCCTGTTTTCACTGGTAGGGGACTAATTAGAAGCTATTGGATCTATGACGAGTAAATCTTATACAAAGCACTAAGCCCCAAGACCCCCCAAATGCGTTTAAAAAAGAAAAATTATCCATTCGACTCTACGGCGTAGGACGAAGTGTATTGGGATGGAACCTTCCTGTGTCTTTTCGAATGATTTAAATGTCACAAAACAGTTGTTGCAACAGCGCTGCAGAAAAAGAAACCGGTGTAGTTCATCAAATTGCTGACATTCTCGTCAATAAACAGGCCACTCTAATTTTTCCAAATCGGAAAACAAATCAAAAGGATGACAAAAAATTCCTTTTTTAACAATGAAAAAATACGCCATACATTTACACAGAACCTTCGACTTTTCAACTGAAGCAATTCCTAAATGTACATTCTCGGTATCGGTTTCCGGTGAAAAGGCAGACGATATTGAAATGCCAAACAGATAATGGACATACTCCTGATATAATTTAAAGTTTGTTTTCAAATGGATAAAATAGCATTTATATAGAATCTTATACGAAATTAGAAAATTTAGAACTTTTCTACTTAGTTAATCACCCTCAATCTTTTATTATTTAATACAATCTACATACTGATGTTTCAAAATGACATCAATTTCTTGAATATCATAGAAAATTATTTTAAAAGGGAATCGACTGTTTTGTATTCTGCTCATGTAAAACTTTGTTCGTGATAAATGTGTTTTAGAAATCTCGTTTTTCATTGAATTTCATCAAAATTAAAGATGTATTTGTGCTTTCGCAAAATTAGAAGTAGTTTAAAACAAGTTTCCTTAAAAATATAAAAAAAACCCACTATGTATTATTGTAAAATTGCCATTGCAAGAAACTGTTTTTGTTTAATTTAGTTGAAAGTTTAAAAGCCTTCTCCTCTCAACTCCGATGCTAATCTTAACGTTTTCCATTATAGAAAGAAATAGAACTTTTAAAGAATCAGAAGTTTACATGATTTTTTTTCAAAGAAAATCAATCGAAACACGTGTATTTTAAATAAAAGAGTTAAAGGATTAAGTACCGTTTATTATTTACGGCGGCGTGGAAGGGCCAGATGAAAATATAAATAAATCTTATTTGTTTGGACGAATTAGGATTTGTTCGGACGGATAAGTTATTTGTTGGACGAATAAGTTATTTGTTCGGACGAGATACGATTTGTTCGGACGAATAAGTTATTTGTTCGGACGAATTAGGATTTGTTCGGACGGATAAGTTATTTGTTCGGACGAAATAAGATTTGTTCGGAAGAATTAGGATTTTTTCGGACGGATAAGTTATTTGTTCGGACGAATTAGGATTGTTCGGACAAATTATCTATTTGTTCGGACGAATAATTTATTTGTTTATAAAAACAGTATTTTTGACGAGTAGTTCAGACTATCTGATCTGCCAATTATGTAGATAAAAGGGGTGGGGGGTCTGGAATCAAGCCAACCCCTTTTTCTGGAATGTTGTTTTTCCTTCAAATGATAAATTGCTATATACACATAAATGTTATACATGTACTAGTCACTGATATTTCAAGGGTGTCGAAACAGGGGCGGTGGTCACTGACCCAATAATTTTGACCAAAAAAAATGAATTTTCAAAAAATAATTAAGACCTCATTGAATTTTAATAACGACGATCTGTATTCATTGGAGCAGCGATGTTACCTTCAATTTGTGTTCTATGGAGCGGCGAACTTTTTTTTTACACAAGCAAAAGTTAGGTATATATACCTCTTTCTTGGGGGTTATGACAATTAACAGTGCATTAATTAGATAGTTTTGACTTTAAAGAAATATAGTTCTCCAGCTTTGATGATCAATAACAAATTGTAAGTTAGAAACAACTAATATTATTTAATTCATGAGCTATATATAATATATAAAATGTCAGCACAGGATTCACGGAAACCCATTTAAGGATTTTTTAACGTTTTTGAAGTGAAGTGCAACAGAGTCTGATAGGTTGAATCAAATTTACTTGAACATAATTGGTGCTTATACATGCGCGGATTCAAAAAAAAAATTGTCCGGGGGGGGGGGGGGGGGTTCAAATTTGTGCCCGGGGGGGGGGGGGGGGGGGGGGGGGGGGGGGGGGCTCAGAGTCTTAATTTTGGTAACGTTACTATGTAAATACCATGATGACTATACCATGATACACATAAACTTCTCCGATATGAATGTGAGTTATGTCGTCAAAGGTAAGAAAACAAAGATAAAATACAACTTTGCTTTGTTTCTTATATAGTGCCATCAAATAAGCGACAATAAAATTTATTAAACTCAAGAATAATTTGACAGGTGTTTCCATGGACCGTTTTTCTGCGGGATAGCACAAATATCACGACGACAACCATTATTAGAACAACTGCAATGGAAACAGCTACATATATGTACCCATGTTAAGTTGATCCAGTTCCTTTCCAGTGCTTCCATCACTTTAGAATATCAACTTAAATCCGCCCCCCCCCCCCCCTTATAGATAAAATTCGCCGCCCCAATATGAAATACCTTCTGACGCCCCTGTATTTCTACAATATCTGACATATTTTGCTGCCAGAATTAAAAGCTCAATTTCACAAAATCTATCACCATTTTGCATGTCGGTAAAGGATGGGAGTTATATAATTATTTGTTATTGCATAGCGCGAATTTTTTTTCTCGTTGCGTTGCCTAGAGTGAGCATCTCCATCTAGAGGGGATACGGGTACCCCCCCCCCCCCCCCCCCCCCCGCAAACACAATTATCTATCAGACCCCAAACTTTTGTGGATCCGTGCATAAACTGGCTAATTAAGCCTATTTATATGACTATGTCCAAATAGCTAATTCGTCCGAACAAATCGTAATTCGTCCAAACAAATAACTTATTTGTCCGAGCAAATAGCGAATTCGTCCAAACAAATCGTAATTCGTCCGAACAAATCCTTACTCGTCTGAACAAATAACTTATTTGTCCGAACAAATAACTAATTTGTCCGAAAAAATAGCTAATGCGTCCGAACAAATAGCTTATTCGTCCAAACAAATCCTAATTCGTCTGAACAAATAACTTAATTGTCCGAATAAATAGGTAATTCGTCCGAATAAATTGCTAATTCGTCCGAACGAACCCTAATTCGTCCGAACAAATAACTTAATTGTCCGAACAAATAGCTAATTCGTCCGAACAAATCCTAACTCATCCGAACGAATAACTTATTTGTCAGAACAAATAACTTATTTGTCCGAACAAATAGCTAATTCGTCCGAACAAATAGCTAATTC
This sequence comes from Magallana nippona, assembly GCA_033439105.1. Classification (NCBI taxonomy): domain Eukaryota; kingdom Metazoa; phylum Mollusca; class Bivalvia; order Ostreida; family Ostreidae; genus Magallana; species Magallana nippona. The sequence continues at coordinate 9,744,307 of CM065923.1, forward strand.
GTCCGAACAAATAACTTAATTGTCCGAATAAATAGCTAATTCGTCCGAACAAATAGCTAATTCGTCCGAACAAATAACTTATTTGTCCGAGCAAATAGCGAATTCGTCCAAACAAATCGTAATTCGTCCGAACAAATCCTTACTCGTCTGAACAAATAACTTATTTGTCCGAACAAATAACTAATTTGTCCGAAAAAATAGCTAATGCGTCCGAACAAATGGCTTATTCGTCCGAACAAAATCTAATTCATCTGAACAAATAACTTAATTGTCCGAATAAATAGCTAATTCGTCCGAATAAATTGCTAATTCGTCCGAACGAACCCTAATTCGTCTGAACAAATAACTTAATTGTCCGAACAAATAGCTAATTCGTCAGAACAAATCCTAACTCGTCCGAACGAATAACTTATTTGTCCGAACAAATAACTTATTTGTCCGAACAAATAGCTAATTCGTCCGAACAAATAGCTAATTCGTCCGAACAAATAGCCAATTCGTCCGAACAAATAACTTAATTGTCCGAACAAATAGCTTTTTCGTCGGAACAAATCCTAATTCGTCCGAACAAATAACTTATTTGTCCGAACAAATAAGTTATTTGTCCGAACAAATAGTTTATTCCTCCGAACTATTCCTAATACGTCTGAACAAACAACTTATTTGTCCGAACAAATAGCTAATTCGTCCAAACAAATTCTTATTCCTCCGAACAAATCCTAATTCGTCCGAACAAATAACTTATTTGTCCAAACAAATAGCTAATTCGTCCGAACAAATCCTACTTCGTCCGAACAAATCGTAATTCGTCCGAACAAATAGCTTATTCGTCCGAACAAATCCTAATTCGTCCGAATAAATAACTTATTCGTCCGAACAAATATTAAGATATCTTAATTTTTTTATCCGGCCCTTCCACGCCGCCGTAATTATTCATTCATAAACATTGTTGTGAATGTAAAATTTCGATGTTCGTTTACTATTTGTGACAATAGACATATAAACGTCGTGTATAAACGTCTGGTTGATGAGATGACTTTCCATACGTTAGGTTGTATGGGCGGCGAAAAGGGCTAAAAAGACTTTGACCAGAGTCTCCCGCTGGTTGAACCGCTGTTTCATTTTCGTTAGACTAAAGTAGTTCGATATCGGTTATAAAGTCGAACACGGCGTCGGTCATCGTAGTTTGTGATCGAACTCGCACTCAGTTCTATGAAAGTACAGATCTATTGATGACGTAGAGACTTGTGCGCCATCTAGCGTCAATTCAGTGAATGACTGTTGGTTTTGCATCGGTGATCGTTTGTTTTGCATCGGTGTCTGTTGATTTTGCAAACAAGTCTGTTGATTTTGTTTTTAGCTGGTCCGTTCCATATTTCAGTATGTTTTAAAAAATTAGTTGTTCGTTTTGCATTAGCATCTTTTTTACCCTTTATGTCGCCCATTAGGTTGCCCATGCTGTTGGAAGACCCATTACTATGCCTAACCATTAATAAAATAAAAAAAAAAAGACTTGTGACTTCATATTTCAACTAATTTAATTACATAAATAGGGCAACAACAAAGATTTTGAATAAATGAGTTTTGGTGAGGTGGACAAACAACAAACAGGATATTCTGTCATGAAAGTAAACATGATACAGTGCATGAAAACAATACATATACATTCATAATGTGAAGGGTTGTAATGTTTTTGCTCTTCTAATGATAAATGTCAAAAGCTTGAAAACAGCTATGAACTGTCACTTTGGTCTAATGTCAGCGATGCCAAAAAATTGAAAAAATCTAGCCAAGATGTTCCTAACAAAATGAATACAAATGGGACAAGAAGAACAAGATAAAAAGTTATACGTTTACGTAAATAACAGGACGAAAAACGTGTAAAAATATAACATTACAGATGATTCATTAAAATCATACGCGAGAAATTGTGGTCTTCTGACTGCCTTTTCCCGATAACATCCGAGATGATTCCATCGTGGAATCAAACATAACTCGACGATATTTGTCTTTGCTCTTCAAACAAATACATTTAAGACATTTCTTAAAATTCTTCCTGAAATTCTGGCTAAATATGCTATAAAGAATAGGATTCGCGGCAGAGTTTATGTATGCGATAACGTGTACAATGGCTACGAATTCCCATGTCTCTTGAAACCTCGTGTTGGATATAGCATTGTAGAACAGCAAGACTTGTGGAGGAGCGTAGCATCCTGTGTACACAATTACGCTTGCAACCAGCATTTTCACCACGCCCTTTCTGGCCTTTATCGTGTCGCTTGTTCGATCTGTTTTGCAGTTTGTGTCTTTTCTCATCTGAAACTTAGTGTGTAGTTCACTTGTGCTGACATACAGACGTTTTCCTATAATCGCGTAAAGTATGATTTGAATACAGACGGGAATAAAGTAAAACAGAGCAAATTCGGAAAACTTGTAAACATGCTGACCGAGCATGGTCGGAAATGACGTCAAACACAACGAAAAGTTCTGAAGAGGATTGACAAGAATAACTTGGTTGTAGAGCGCCGTTGGCAAAGCGCACATGAAGCCCACATACCATATCAGTGACACTACTATGAAGTTTTTTCTCCGGTTGCACAGAATTTGAGCCTTGATAGGAAACACAATTGCCACAAATCTGAAAAAAATAAGAGGTTCAAAAAGTTATAAAATGTAAAAATCTCTGCATGGGATTTTCTTACGTTAATTTTTTTTTTTTTTGCATTATGACTTATTTAAGGTTATAAGTTATAATATATCTAAAAAAAAACCAGTTAATCAAAATCTTCAAAGTGGTTTGTTTTTTTACTTAAAAAGACAATTATTTGACAATGTCATAATTAATTTGCATATTTTAAAAATGTTTCAAGATTCTGATAGCAGACTGTTCCGAAAAACTTTACTGTTACTGTTCCGATAGACTTTTCTCTAGTTAAGAGATTATGGCTCTGTCAGCAGATGCAAGTAGTGTCATTTAGTGGTTCGTAGTTTTTAATTGAACAAAATGACATCACTTAGCACAGGAGTGAATTAGATCATGGCTAGGAGTTGTCACCTACTTAAATCTCCGACAGACTAATTCTAACCATTGTCACTTAATACGCTCGCATATAGCATAGAATGCATTCGAAATCATTGCAACGGAATATTCAACCTAATTTCTTTGTCAGTTGTAATTCCCATAGCGAATGTTTGAGATAGACCGCGGAAACACCGTAAACAAAGGTGTAAAATTCAGCAAAGAATCCGTCACAGCCTACAAAACAACGTAAGCCAAGTCTCGTACTGCGTAACGATTATATAAATACGCGTCTTTAATATCTGGTACTGACGTTCTTCATATAAATTTTCATTCAAAATACAGAACCCCGTCAATCAATTGTTTAGAAATAATTTTTCCTATCCTTACGGGAAATTCCGTTCTGATTGGAAACGGGCTATCCCCTATCCCCGTTCTCATATATACAATAAATTTGATTCATATGGAGAGTCTCAACGGCTGTTGCTTTGCACGTTCTTTATCATCCAGTTGATACCTCGTCCATACGTTTCTCTGTAAAATGTAAAACATTATTGGCACCGTCCTGCCCTCCTGGTCGAAGGTTTAGAAAGCTTTTCAATACACGGCTAATTTACCACATGTCAGCGGCAGGAGATCAAAAGGCGCGGATCAATGGAGCTTGATGGAAATGAGATCTGGACAGTTAAAACGAGTTAAAAAGAGTCTGATGTGACGCAGATCCCATTAAGAGGACTCTTGATAACGAGGCTAAAGTATTATAATGTTCTTATACCCTTCAGTCAGACAGCCCCTCTCACGTGCTGCTGCAATTACGACTTCGATTATTGAAATTGCAGTGATGTATATAAGTATCATCTGGTCTAAGAACAATTCCTAATACTACATTGTAGCTTAATAATGAAACCTTACAATTTTAGTAAATTTGTTTTGGAAATATTTACGTATTGGTAGGAAGGATTTGTTCTTTACAATTCTAAATCGGTAATTTGGGAATGGATATTAAATATTTACATAAAAAGAAAAATCGAGCCAATAAAAGAGGGATGTTGTCAATGCCATATTTAAACAATTTAAACTTAGGAAAAAATAGCTCTGTGTAGAAATATAGAAAAGTTTTCAAATCCAATTCAATTTTTAAGCTAAATCATTTCGGTTTTTACATTTACTTAACTGTTTGACGTCAAATTGTATTTGGTAGTCTTCCAAATTAACTTGAGCACAAAAGGATGACAATGTTAAAATCACAGTGCCAAAATAAAGCTAACTCCTTGTTTAAAATTATTAGACTTGAGAAAGGAAGTAAAGAGGTTTTATGTTCAAAACGAACAGGAAATTATCGAAAAAAAAAGTTTGCAGGTTATTAGATCATTAAGTAGGTTTATCCATTGGAGCGCTATGCAATGATCCGATACTATTTTTAGCACAAACATATTCATGCCATTTTTATCACGGTACATTGTTAAGATTTCTTTCATCTTAAGCTGTGTCCTAGTCCGTACTTCAGTGATATTCAATCAGTCTATATAAAATTCTGTTCGTTTAAGCTTCTTCGATAAATTGATTTCTACACTCAAAAATTTAAAACCAAAATAGGGACCACTATTTACTAAATGCATTTTTTCTCTGATTTCCCCTTCATATGTCAATCGTGGATTAGGAATCAACCACTTAATATGATACTACATCACAGCTAATCGGGGAAAGTGCAGTTCTTTAAGATTGATAAGCTTTGGAAATATAGAGGCTGTAACAACTTGATATTAGATTTATTGACCTATTTGCACATGTATAATGCACTGAGAGCACCAGATTGAGAGTATCCATTATATTAAAAGTCAATAAAGAGCTTCTATAAATTACCAGATTACTTTGCACACATTGATTTTCCGAAGAAAAAAGTAAGACATTTTCTACTGAAAAACCAATTTAATTATCATTTATTTGTCATATACCCAGTATATTGTATTTTTAAAATCAATATTTATGTAAATATTTACTATTCAATTCGTGCATTAAAGTCGATTTAGTCAACAAAGACACATGTAAATCATATTCTTTTCACTATTTACTAACAAAATTATTTCCAAAGCCTCGAGCTCGGCATTCTCTAAATATTTCTTCCTCTGTTCCTGAATCCAAGTAAATCAGGCTCAGCTATGTGTTGTCATTGCTCAGATCATCAATGATTCATAGCTTCTTTGATTAGCCCACCTCTCTTCCGACATTTCCTGTTATTTAAATCTCGTCCTTCTTCGAGAAGTTTAATGAAGAAAAGTAGCTTTGGCATGGTCTTCATGTATGATTTTTTTAAAAAAGCGATTGACACTGTCTTGATATCCTTCTTAATTTTAAAATGTTTAAATAAAACAAAAATGCTTACATGTAGCTAAACCTGTCTCTAGATTATGTGTTAATCTGAGGGCATTTGCAAGCCTCATGTTCAAAAATATAATACTTAGAATTATCCAATACAGTATAATGTTTTTCGAGAAACCCGTTTGTAGAATGCTACATATCGCTTTGCCCTGTATCAAATTGTAATATTCATCTTAAATACTTTGATTTTTTAAAACAAAAAAACCCCACATTTCTTGATTAAAACATGCAAAAAATTCCAACATATTTCAATATAACTTATAGTTTGCATACACGATTGAATTAGAAAAAACCATTTTAAATTTAATTGTCGCAGGCACTGCAGTGATTTATTACACCAGAAAGTCACAGTAAGGCTTCAATCGGCTTTTATAAAACATGAACTTTCTCTCTTGTGATGGAAAGAAACCAAAAAAGTATGTAAATGATCAGTCTCTTCTTTGTTATGGCTATTTAGTTCTATTCATAAAGTATTTTCCAAATGCCGCAGTCAGCTTGCAAATGGATTTATTTTTGGTCACACAAGAAATTGATGTTAAATCGTTCATGCTGTATACATGCTTTTAGATAAAAGGTTTTTTTCCCCAAATTTGTGCTTCCATTTAGCAAAGTACAGAGTGTATGCTGAATTAGGATTTCTACCCACTAATTCATGCTCAACCTTTGGTTGTATGCTATTCAAGTTAATCCCTGTGGAGTTTTCTTAAATAAACGAAATATTCACCGACTTTTGCTCTGAGCGTTTTTTGCAATTAGTGCGATACGATTCAATTAAAAAACGAAAATAAATTTAAACATCCATTAACATAATTACCAACATAGAATGATGTCATTTCTTGGATAGGATTTTGTTACTGTTTAAGTAACAATCGCCTGATTTGACTACAATACATTTGCTTCGATTTGTAGTATTTAAGAAAACCCGTCGAGCCAATAGTTTGGGTATGTCTTTGATCCAAGGAAAATGGTACAAATCAACTTTAATTACTCCTCAGTTACAAACATCGAGAGAGCAATAATCGCGCGCCATTGTTTTCCGAGAGGCACGGAGCTTGGATCTGGAAACCCGTCAATACTCAGGAGTCTGAACGAGTAAGAGTGATAAAAACAACACTCGGTCATTCCAGCGCACCAAACAATCGCCTCCTCGGAGTAATGTTAGATTTTTAGGTAATTTGATTGAAGGTTAGACAGGCTTAGTAATTTGGTAGGAATTCACCTGACCTACATACTATAACGACCAGAAAGTGCACCATTATGTTATATCTATAAATCATAGGGTATTTGTTAATGTACCAAATTGTCTCAGTGAGGGAATTTCTACAGTTGATACGATCTGTAAAATTGTTACATTTTATGCATATATCTCACAAAACAATGATTTTTGTGATTCTTGCTCTCCAGGGTAAACGGGGAAAATATCCATTCTTTGTAAGGGCTTGTTTACTTTGTATGCAGAGCATTAAGGTCTTGCGTTTTTTGTTCGGAACAAATCTAGGCGTTAAAGAGGAATATTGACGATACATATTAATAAAATTGGATGTAGCAGAACTGTCAAGATATACCCTCTTTAACTACATTTTGCGAATCTATCTTTTTTTTTTTTAAACCAACTTTATCTCCAATTTTCTGGCTTGAAATACGAGAAAATCAATGATTCAACTATTTCATCTCATTTAAATTATGAACATTGAACGGAAAAATATACCGTGTGATGTAAGCGAGCGCTGTTGTTCGCATTATTTATTACTTATGTTCAATTAAGGAGCGCGGAGGAGATTGCTTTTAAGAAAATAGCAAAAGCATAATAATCGGATAACTTTTTGATCTCTGCTGTGTATATTTGTCTGCCTGCGTCAGTTTTCGAACGCTGAACTCATGAAAGTGCACAGATGTATCAATGTCTTCAGATCAAATGTGTCCTTTTCACGAAACTTTAACGACATCTTAATACTATGGGGCTTTTTTATAGAAATTTTGATGCAAAGAGAAGTATTTTAGTTTGTGTTTTCTAACAGCACGCTAGGTAGAGCTTTGATTACACATAGGAGAACTCTTAGTAGTGCAACAGGGGGTGACATTAATCATGAGAGTAGGGTTTATCATAGTTATTTAAACAAAAACAAGTAGGAAAAACTCCAAAATATGAAATTTTTCTTAGGCACAATAAACTATCAATTTGAAATAATCTTTTTATTTTCAGAAAAGTCCACAATTTACCGCTTTCAACAAATCGAGGTTTGCATAAGCATCTTTCAAAAAACGTTCGCCAGGAGGGAATTCGAAAGAAGAATCTAACTGTGCAACCAACTTACAACTCTTAAATATAAAGCATAACAATACCAAACGTTGTTTTCTAGTTATAAAACTTGTCGGAAACGCCCTAGAATATAATTTATGATCAAAATTCAGTCTGACCAATTTTTTATCAATTTCACAAGGTTATTGTTGATTGTCATGCAGAAGTTCTCTCAGATCATTTGAAGCGTGTTTACTGTTCTTCATCACACAATTTAACGGGATTAGTGTTAATTGACCGAAACGGTACCCACTATCAAATGCTGCTCTGTTTTAATCTCCAAGACGTGTCGATTAAACGTTCGGATTCCCCGGCGAGTTTGTCCATGCCTTCATTCATCACAAGAATCATAATCAATACTTTGTTAATCACCAGTTGCAACGCGATGGTAATTTAAAAATTCGTTTTATTTGAAAAAAAAATAGGAAAGCGTTGCAAAAGGGTTTTTTTCTGTGAGTACAAAGCGACTTTCAAGCGTGCAATATTACACAGAATGTGAGTATTTGAGGCACTTACAAACCAACACTCGTTCGTTAAAATACTAATTTAGAAATTTTACATATATTAGATTCAATATTATTTTATAGAGTTTGATTATCTTCCATTTGACACCGGGAAAATGCAATTTTCCATAATTTTGTTAATGTCAAAGAATTTTACATTTCATCCAAATATATTTATCATGATTGTCCAGACAAGAGTGTCCAACAATTGCCCGACAAGTGTTTTATACCTACATGTACCGGATAGTCGGATTGCCAACACATAAGTGATTCTGGTTATGGCATAGAAAAAGAAGATAATCCATGAATAAAAGAAAACTGAAGACGCTGATCATATGAGAAAATTACGTCATAGATTAATTGTTTTGTCCTGTTTCTGCAGACTTTTTATTTTTGTGCAAGGCTTGTTAATAGCTTTGTGAAACCTGCTGCAAAATGTACTTATCATAATTTGATTTGTCATCTTCTTTATATGTAATTTTTAATGTACAATTATTTCATCCCAACCAAATAAATGTTGCAAAAATTTGCATATGAAATTCATGATTTAGTAATCGTTGCTGGAATGTGCTGGGCTTATTTTTATTTGTTTACAAATTAGAGCAACCCTTAATGAACTTTTCCAGACATTTTATCACTCAAGTCATGTACTGTATTTACTTTTATACTCATCTCTAACTCTTTGGTTTTCCGTTGTGCGTTTTAGTAACGCTGGACTTACCAAATCTCAAATTTAATTAAGATAATTAGGAGCGGAAGTAGACCGAGCGCGCGGCGAGACTAACTTCGTCATATTAACAACGCGCCAGAAGAAAAGAATAAGAATACGAACCTTGCACGCACAGATCCACGAAAGCCGGATTTCAAATGAACGTAAACGTGGCTTAATGATGTCCGATTAGGATTAGTTTTCCTGTTTGTGAGTCGAGATTTTTTTTATTAATGAAGGAACAAATAAATGGCGAAGAAAAGAGGGGAATTTTTCCCCAATCAACACAGAACTCAGTGTTATCAATATTTTTGCGAGCCACGTGAAATCTCCCTCTAAAATTATTATGTAAGTAAATAAAGCACAAAACGTGCCTAATTCTATACATGGTTGCATGTCTTAATATACATTAAATGTGACAATCATTCTGAAAAAGAAGTTTCATAGAGAGGAACCTTTACTCAAAACTGGTGCTTTTTTACCGTCTTTTTAGCATTTGTTGAGAGTTTTATTTTAAAATTTATTTTATTAAGATGAAATTCTGCACAACTGCGATTCGAGCTGGAAACATCTACTTTCATATAATATAGCATTTCTTTCCTTTCATGCGTAACATACTAAAGTAAAGCATAATTTCCAGTGGTCATATCAGCATGTGCACCTATAAACATTATATAATTAAATACAAAAGATAAAAAAGCAGTTTTTTTTTCAAACATAAGTGAACTCGCAAAAATTGATAACGATATACAATTTCTCTATCTCAATCTGTCAATCAAATTTCTTTAATAAAAAGAGCATGATAGACCATTATGCTGATATTTATTAATTCGGTTAGTATTGCATTGCAACAGACCGGTATTTAACGAGACACGATTGTTTTATGGACTCGAAACTTCTTGCCCAATAAGAAAGCACCAAATAATGACTATATGTGATTTTTTTGACATAACAGTTTCTGAGATAGGGAGATGGGTTGGGGTGGTAGTGGAAATTTTGGCTCGTACAGAAAAAAAAACATTTTTGTTAAGGACAGTTCTTTATCGTTTTCCAAAAGAATGAAAATCACTTAAAAGCTTTATATCTAAATTCAAACAAAAAATCAGTCAAGAAGAGCCCCCCCCCCCCCACCCCTTAATAAAAAAAACTCAACTGTTGAATTATCAAATAATTGTGTTCTTTTATCTATTGTCATTGTATTTTCAACAAAATTTCTTAATTACTTCGATCGAATTATGTACTTAAAAGATATGGACATCCAAAAATTCTATAAAGACAGACGTTTAAACTCAGTAATTGTTTCTGACACATTTCTGGCTTTAACAGAGTGGCTTCCGGTCATTTCATTTCGAGAACTGATAAGAACAAACTGACTTAGAGATTTCATGGCCTAGAAATAATGTTGATAAGGTTCATATCTACTATATCGTAAAAGTTTTCATACTCATTTCCAAAATGTAAATGTATGAAAGTTAAAACAATAAATAAGATATGTAGGACGAATTAAAATTAAGTTCAACCCGAACACCGAAAATAAACATATTCTACTCTTAATAAATGGGAGAAACCGATTTGTGTGCGAAAGGTTTCAGACTTAAATTAAAGCCACATTTTTGCATGGACTGTACAATAGCATACTAATTGATTTTCAAATCGAGAAACTCAAGTAAAATTGCAAGAACCTACTCGATCAACATTTAACTGAAAGGCGAAGCTCTCTCGATTTATAAAAAATCAACAATCTAGAGGAAAGTTTGATGATTTATAAGGAATATTGAGAAGGCCGCCTCGATGATAAATTAAGCTCAAATAACAAATGTCTAAAGAAGTTAATGGACTACGTATGCTCTCATTAGATCGTGTATAGAGTTATACACTTTCTGGTAAAAGAAGCTTTACAGAGCGCATTTCAGAGATACAAAAGCAATTCGTTCCTATTCAAGACTTGATATTAGATAAGTTAAATGTGGAAAGGAGATCAATTCGTCGAGTGTCAATTTATTTGCAATGCGAAATATAAGTACTGCTCAAGTAAGGCCAATCAAAGTCTTTAATGATAAAGTTCGGGTCACTAAATAAGTCAGAACATGAGGAAAAGAAACAAGTTCTGAATTGGATTTTATTTGACAGAAAACCTTTACTATAAGAGAAAATTATGTTTTTGAATACACAATATGATTATGATATTCAGCGATTTTTTAAATTTTTTTTTTAACAAATTTTGTGATGATGGATATCAGTTCAGTTTCATATGCACGAGTCAAAGTCCAAGGATTCAAATTTCCCATCAGTGTTACTCGATCGCTCTTATTTAAGCCAGCTTCCATAATCGTAGTTCAATGATGTTAAAATTATCTCCGAGATTATTACCGACCTGTATAGCAAAAAGACATTAGTATAAAGCATAAAGGTCGGGATTAGTGTTGAAGAAAGAAAATGTAGACAAATCTTTACAGGGATGCCGTTATTTATTGATATTGGAAATTAATCAACCTCTAGTGCATTACAAGACAAATATTTATCTTACGGCGTAGCCACCAGATATGAGTGCTATAAACAAATTACTTTTTAATTTCCATTGTAACTTCCGACATTGTTCTCGATATCTATAACGGCGCGTTGATTCTAATAGCTCAACCGAGGAAAGATAAATTATACTTCTCTCTCAGAGAGAGAGAGAGAGAGAGAGAGAGAGAGAGAGAGAGAGAGATGTATGTTTACAAAAAAAGAAGCTTACCTTTCAATGCAGACAGATACCAGAGAAAGAACAGAAACGTATAGGCATGTCACTAGAATGTATCTGTTGAATTTACACATTCCAACCCCGAGCAACCAGCCTCGATTGAGAATAAACTGTATAATGTCAGGAATGAAAGAAATCATTATAAGCAGGTCAGCTATGGCCAAGTTCATAATGAAAACATTTGTCACTGATTGTCTCATTTTCCTGTCGATCAGAATTACCGTGATGACCAGGGAATTACCCACAATTCCCAGGACACCGATGAAGATAAATAAGATGCTAAGAATGATAATAGTTCCCAGGGCCACGGGTGGATCTGCGGAATCCCCTGGCGAGCTAAATATCCCTGTCATATTCTCCATGCTGCTACTGTTGCTTGTTGTGTCAGTCCAGTTGTAGACAAAAGGATCGGTATTTGTAAGGTTCAACAGACTGTGCGAATTAGTTGTATCCATTTCTCTCCAAGAAGACTCGCCATCTACAAGACAAGGTTTTAACTTATCAATATATATGTCTGTAATAAGTATTGTTTACTTGAAATTAGTTCGGACTTTTTTCCACTGCCGATCGTTTAAGTAAATACACTGTCCTGTCGAGGTAAACTGTTTATTGTCGAAACCATTCTAATAAACTAAGCAAAGGGAGTGCGTCTCTATTGAGCGAGCACCCTATCTTGCTTCTCTCAGGGAGAATCAGTCAATCAAACTCGGAATTCCAAAGTTTTTATTTCCGAACAGTCAGTGTCTTGTCATCAAGAGAAGAAAATGCCGAAAAGTCCTTTAGATCAAAAGGAAAGGGTTCACTCTTTCGGCGAGATTTGTTTAGCTTCAGGTGTGAGATTACTCCCAAACTCTACAGTTAATTAAGAACTCGTCAATCACAACTTATATATACCGGAAACTGCTCTCTAATGATAAATCATCTCTAAGATTCATTAACAGATTTTAAAAATAGGGACTTCATCTCTTAATAAAGCAAATATTTTTTTTTTAAATAAAGATTTATCAAAACTAACTAAAAAATAATGTTCTTATTTGCTTTCATGTGCACTACAAAAAATTATTAAATAAAGTGAATAAATTAAATTCAAGGACGAGTTAATATATATAAATATAAAGTATAAATATAAAGTACATCAATTACAATGTAAGACAAAAAAAAATATGCAGCTGTAGACTTACTTGAACCGTATTTTGTATCAGATATCAAGAAGTCCAGCGAGATATCTATATTAGATTTACTTCTACAGATGTTCCTTAATAAATAGGATCAAATTTTAATCACTCCCTAATAGCGAAGCTTTACATGAAACACTTTGCTGTATGCTGATTGGATAAAAATGCACTTTAAGAAAACAACATCGAAAACCATAAGGTGCATCAGCATATATTTCTAGTTCTGCACCAGGTCAGATCTCCTTCTATTCAAAGAACAGATTTTAATTATCAAATGAAAAATATAACTTCCGTCTGTACACAACACATCTACCTGTAAAAGCATAATAAAATCTGCAGGGGACGTATTAAAAGCACTATCTTTTTACCAATTACACAATGCTATGGGGAGATTTCCTCTCAATGCTCGTTTCTCCGGCATAACTCATCGCGGCTTTTCAGCTCTGTATTCTCGATCGAGTGCGCCCTGCTTGCTCAACAGGCAGGGAATATGTATAGATTTATGTCCTACTCAGATAATGATATAGTCAACACAATGAATAAAAAAAATATCATTTCACAGAGCTACTATTCCTCACCAAAGAAATAATTAACCAAGCGCTCCCTCTTCTCGTCCATGCAACAGATGCTTGGTCCGACAGATCCTCAATAACGGAATTAACTCTACCGTCTCAGGTCTGAGTTTTATAATTTCGTGTTAAGTTGTGATCAATGCTCTCGACCATGATTTCTTGTTTCTCAATTTGTTCACGTCAGCAGGAGATGTACCAATTAATTTTCCATCATAAATAAACTATACAGTCATTAAAGTTATCAGAGATTGAGTATGTTCAACAAATCATCGTCATGGTAGTCTCAAATGATCTTAAGAAACCCAGCACGCAATCCTACCGATAAAGCAGGAATTTCTGCAATAGTCCGTATTGATAAGAAAGTAATGGAAAGATGTGTGTTTATTATGTATATCATTTTTTTCTGATGATTGTATGATTTATGGTTCATTAATGTTTCATAGCCGTAGATTTCATCAAGATTTCCCTACGAACTTAATGAGAGGAATGGTGTACGACTGGTCTATGGTCGTCTCGCAAACCAGTTCGATCGTCGTGAATATTTATTTACGGCTTTGTACGACTTGTTGAGATTATACTTTTAATTGAAGTCGTGCTCTTTGTACCTTGGGTATTTAAGAAATAGAAATGATGTATCCTAATTCGATTACACTGTTCTTCAAACCCTTCTCAAAATCAATGCCTGGTTCCAATATAAATCAAGGCAGGTCGAGTCTTCTGCCAGTATCAAGCAAATACCACGGACGGGTATTACTACACTTTTCAAATATTGCCCCACTGTTCTAAATGAACACAATACAAAATGCAATTAAAAACTCAAGGACCCTTGCAGCAGATATTGAGATAAAACGAACACGTTGGCAGAGGAGGGGGTAAGTTTTGGTCACACCGAAAAAGAAGATTCATAATGTTAATATTTTGATAAACAATATCTTCATTTTATATTCCTCCTTGATAACGGTTAAATACAGATATGTATACAGGTATATCTTACTATAATAACAAGAATGAACAAAGGATCCCATAATTCAACTGAGATTCGATTCAATATCTCTTACTTATCTACGTTAAAGGGACCTAGACACTACTTGAAATCAAAATTTTATTTTCTATTCTATATGAATATAATAGTTTACTTCTGCATTTTGAATGCTTGACCAAACCAAAATTTTAATGTTAAAAGTCAAGTTACAAGCGAGATACAAAAGTAAGAATTAAGATTTGATTGAAACTTAAACCTGTACAACACAAATGTAAACAATAACAAATCTTGCTTGTAACTCAATATTTGACTTTTAAGTTTTGACGAAGCATTTAAAATGCCCATATTAACCATTATATATATTAAAAATGATAAAATAAAATTGAAAAGTTTTGAGCTCAAATCGTGTCTAGCTCCCTTTACATAATGAAGTAAAATTAATGTAATAAGTCTTATCTAGTAGAAAGAATATTACCTTAATTAGAAAGAGCTTCCGATTGTGTAAAGGTAGCAAACTTAAATCCAACATGTTCAGGACGAGCAGCGTATCGGAGAGAGCAAGACAGAATCCCCCGTATCAAACAGCCGCATTCATGTTCATCGAACTCACACAGATTTTTATTTTTAAAAAAGTCAAAACAATTTTAATGATTATTAAATGGCTTTATATATTAATACCAAAAAATATATCTTGGAAAATTTAATTGATTGAAGTACACGTAAATGTGCATATGTAAAAGAGTTTTAAATGGGAACTTAATCTTGAACTTTATGTATTTGTTATTTTTTAAAAATTTATTTATTGGGTTGCACGTGTATATGAAAATAATTTACACGTGTCATTCCTTTAACATTTTTACATATTAATAATATTGAGTGACAAGAAAACTGAAAGAACGGGAATCTTCTCTTTCTGTGATATATTTTAGTAGTATTTGACGTGCAGAACAATTCCAAGGCAAAGTTCTGCCACCACGCCCATCGGTGTTCTCAGAAAAAGTCGAAAGTCACACGCTATCCGGATTTTGAACAAACATAATTTGAAAGGTCAAACACATGACTAAGAAGCACATGGTCTAATCCTTGATTTTGTTGCGGTCTAAAACTGCTAGAAATCGTTACTTTCCGGCAACCGATTAAGTGGTGATTGCTGAACTCTCTAACGTTCAGAACGGGTCACTTCAATTTGTATTAAGTATTTGATGAAATTACTCTGGATAAGTAGTTTTCTATTCTAGCCAAATACATTTTTTTGATTGGTCATGCACAACACTTTTATAAAATTACTCTGGATTAACGAATTTCCGGAAGAAATAAAAAGCGTTATATCATTGCATCTATAATAACAGTATTTCTCTATGTATGTGGATTAAAAAAACCAGAAATAGTCCACAGATTCGTTTACGGGTCTTTTGTGAACCCGATTAAGTAACTTGGAATTCTGTAAAGCCGTGGATATCTAAATTTGCCCAAGGGATGCGGACGGACAGTTGTAATCAGCCTTCGTTATCACCAAATACAAATTTGGGCTTGATATACGGTACCATTCGACCAATCCATTTGATTAAGAATAAAAAGATAGACAGCAATACAAATGCAAAACACTGTGAAAAGAAGCTAATAAAAATCTGTTCATTTGAGAATTAGATTTTCCCTCTTGGTTAATGAATAAATGGCGACCAAAAATATGTAACATGTTATGCGGCCAGTTTTTAATCTACATAATTTTTTTAAAATCACCTTTAATGGGAATGACTATTTAACTACTTATATGAATTTTTCTTTCTTTCCTCTATTCTTTTCTGTTGTATTTAGTAAAAGATCTTTCAAATATTTACGTATGATCAGCGCTCCTTAGCTAAGTAAAATTCAAATGAATCAGAGATATCATCTGTGAAGTGACGTACTGATTGACAAGTGACAAACGATGACAGTGTGGTCTTTTTATTCTTTATAAAACACTCTCTCTCGATAAGACACCGGGACCACATAAGTACATTATTTATTTAATAATGCGCTGCCTCTGGAGAGATTTATTAATAGCAGCCCCTTCTGACAGAGAATCACGCTGTAGATGACGGTCTGGTTTCACTATCGTGGTGTCACTTAAATACCATATATTTTAACGAATATAAGTAAGTTTATATACAAGTAACCGAATCTGTCAATTATATAGATGTACTTTTCTATTACAATAAACTACTTCATCAAGCAACCAAGTGAATAATATAAATTAAGTCGACGTAATTGCATGAATGTTACAAGACGATCTAGAGCATAACGGGAAGATTTAAAGTAATTACATTAATGTTACGGGACGATTTAACGTAATTAAATTAATGTTGCGGGACGATTAAACGTGATTACATGAATGTTATATAGGGCGATTTGAATTACTTACATAAATTTTACGGATGATTTAACGTAATTACATGAATGTTAGAAAACGATTTAACTTAAGTACATGAATGTAACGGACGATTTAACGTCATTACATGAATGGTATGGGGGCGATGTAACTTACATAAATGTTACGGGACGATTAACCCTAGTTACATGAATGTAACTGATGACTTGACTTAATTACATGAAAGTTACGAAACAACTTAACCTCATTACATGAATCTAACGGTATGATTAACGGTATGATAATTACATTAATGTAACGGGACGATTTAATATAATTTTTAAAATGGTCCTTTAAAAGCAGTGTGTTAAAAATCATTTTAAAAAAGAGCCGAAACATATTGAGAGACACAACAAACCAAAGGAAAATCAATATACGTGAATAAACAAAAAATAGAAATTGTCTGTCTCCCATAATCAAGCCCTTAGTATAAATAATTCATAACAGTGCAATATCTTTTGCTTGTGAAACAAAGCTAATATTATCACAACTCCACAGATCTATTTACACTCTTGCTGAGCTATTCCTTACCTTAATCATCGACGTAACAAATATACCAGGTCATTTAAAAACACATCCAAATTAATAGATAGTCTTTGTATAACTAATTAAACATTCCATGCTCCAAAACAAATTGAAGACCCATTTCCATATTCCGTTTTATCGCAATTGATATTGGCCTTTTCAGGAAACGAACATTACGTATTCAATTTTTTTTTTTAAATATTAGTAAATCTCTGCAATTGATGAATGAACTGACACTAGAATCTAAAACCAGAAAGAAGTATCATCGTAAAAACGACCGTTCTGCTAATTGTTAGTTACCGAATAAAAAATGTTCTTGTGGAATTCAAATAAAAACTGTTCCTTGTTGAACTGACACATTTTTGCAAACAAAAAACAAAGACGCGACACGCTGGTACTACCTACCTCCAGTTGTCTCTACCTCTGTCTGCACTGACAGTTGTTGTTGTGTAAACTGGAATTGTTGCAAACTTTTCGCACCGTTTGCTTTCTATCTGACAAGTGTGCAATAGGTAGTTGACAAATTGTTAAGCGGCTGGCCCGAAGAGTCTTGTGTGATAACAGAAGCACTAGACAGGCGGTATCTCACCACTTCTGGTCCAGAATTGAGAGCACCCTAACATTAGGTCCCTTGTTGTTGAATACCAAGAGATCTGTTTCTGACTGTGAAGACGTACAATAAATTTCGGTTGATCTGTTATCTTACTATGGACTTACTATAATATGCGATTGTCTTTGATTGGAAACTAACTTTCCACTTGTCTGAATGATCTGTACTTTTAAGGACGAAAGCACTTAATTGTACATAATATTAAAATTAATTTCTTTTTAATGTTGTTTGTTAAGTTTGTTGGTTTGGGTGGATATGATAGAGCTGTTACCTCTCTACAATTTGATTAGTAAACAATCTTCCAAAACCCAATCTCTTTTCGTCTGCCAGGTAAAATTTCAATTCTTCAAGAAATTTTGTTTGTATTGAAGAAAACGTTTGTAAAATTAAAGACATATTATGTAACAGAAAATTTGAGGAATTTATTGGCAGTAAAAGCATTCTAACTGTACATCGTCAGTATTGGCAAAGGTAAATCGGTACTACATGTGGTTTAAAATGCCATACTTCCTAAATTAGTAGGCAATCTAAATAGCAATGCCGTAGTAAAAAAAACTAACTTGACCAAATAAGCATTTATTGTGCAAGATTTAGCTATAATCATTGGAACATGAAATCTACATAGTTGGTCTATTCCAAATACATCAGCAAGGTATAGCAATTCAGATACTACAAATAATAATGAACCAAAGAACATGTTTATTACTTTATCTACTTTCCATAGCATGAAGAAAAAAATGTCACCCAGTACGAGATTTTATCCAATTCATCTTATGAAACTTGAGTACGTATTAAATTATCAAATTTGCCTAAATTTACAGGTCTTGTTTTTATTTTTACCAGATTGTCTTGTTTATTTTGTTTGTCCAAGAATCAGAAACAAATTGTGATATGAAGTAAAGGGGAGATATGAGAACATGATGTTCGACTACATAACAGGACGTATTCAATTAAGGGTTCTTGGTTCGAATTCATAACGCGTATCTGACGTCATTTGCAACGACTCCAAATAAATCGCTTATTGACAGACTGTCTCGATGCTATATTGTTACACGTAGCAATTGATTTCATTTGAATTCTTCAGGGGAGTAATGTGGTGGAAAAGGTCCGTTCGAAAATGGAACGATGTCTGTGATGCCTATAGCAATCAATGCAGTGTAAGTATTTTTTATCATTATCCTATAAACAAGAGCACATTCTCCGAAATAAGGGAAACAACAAAATAAATCTTAATCTCAGCACATAAGTAGTGCCCGACATAGAATTAGAACCGATTAACAAGAGAAGTTTGCAAAATCTGTGATTTGCTGTTGTATACATGGTAAATAATTAATCATAACAATTCTAATGCCAGACAAATTAGCATTTATAATTAGAGATAAATAATAAGAGGACTGGTCTCTGAATTTGACAATAGATCTGGGCTCATGTTATTTCTTACGATTGACTGGCCCAAAGTCGCTCAGTGGAGCTTTCGACCGTCACTGAAGCGTAGCGTTCGCTAGCCGTCCAAAACATATTCCTTTTGAAGATATATGTCTTTTAAGTCAAAATAATATATTAACATGTAAAAACATCATTTTCATATTAATTAAGCTTGGACCGAATTAATGATAATACAATC
Source organism: Magallana nippona (assembly GCA_033439105.1). Taxonomy (NCBI): domain Eukaryota; kingdom Metazoa; phylum Mollusca; class Bivalvia; order Ostreida; family Ostreidae; genus Magallana; species Magallana nippona. The sequence goes on from CM065923.1 coordinate 9,763,854, forward strand.
TGGTGTTTTGTTTTATATTCTAATGAGGTTTACGCAGACCGCATTAAGTGGTATATATGGTAGGTACAATTAATCACAACTGTTCAATCCCGACAGATTTATATAGTGAGTGAATATTTACACAAGGAATGTAGAATAACAGTAATATGATGACCTAACTTTACAAAATTACATTTGGTCTATGACAATATCTATCATCTTGGAATTATTCTTATAGTTGTTTTTTGTAAAATAAAATGAGATTCATCAGGTTTTTGTGATATGTGACAAATTGTTCATAATCTAATTGCTTTTATTTAAAGGAATAAATGCCGGGCATTCTTTGTTGACAAATATTGGTTAATGGGAAATTCAAAAATATCAAACGATGGTTAAAAATCTATGCTTAATGCAATTTTCCCATTTATTGATGAATTAAGCACTTTAGTGGACCATGCACTTATGTATATATTTATTCTTCAATTGTTACATATTTAACATATTGGAAAAGAAAATAATAGACTGCATATGTTGGTAGTTTGCAAATTTTGAAGAAATCCGACTCAGGATTTCTAATATTTTCAACAAGAGAATTCTTCACAGAGTTTGCACTATTTTGATGTATTTTTATTCTTTTAAATACAAACAATCGAATACCTTAATAACATACAAAATTATTTCACTTCCACAGCTTAATACAAAATTGTTGTGATATCACAAATTTATCAATCCAGTCGAATTTCAGATGGCTATTTTGAATTGTCTTATTTTCATAATAATACAGACACATACCTTTCTGCGCTTGTTATCACAATGTTTTAGCTTACAAAAGGAGATACCAAGCACAAATATATAAATTCTTTGACATTTTCGACGATATGACCATTTTACTTATTTTAAATAAAAAAGATTTTAAGCATGCACCACAGTCTAAATTCAGAGTATGGTATAATATCGAAAACGAAGTCATTAGATACATGCAAAAAAAGCATGGGAAATATCTTGGCATGATTACACCAAGAACAGATAATTAGGAGGAATGGCGACGATTTGTTGAGACTATTCAGTGACTTGACATCGTACAAGAATGGGATTAGCTCGTGGTGAGAAAGGATCATTAGAATTACAGAAGATCTCGCAGAGATCTGTGGAATAGCATGGAGTCAATCTCAGGGTTGCCAATAAAAGAAAAATAAACCGATACCTATCCAGAACGGTATACATGTACATGTTGATTTCCGATAGCAGTGCTGGATGTTTACTATCAGTAGATGGTAATGGAAGTTCAGTTTACAGAGTAAGAAAATGAAAAGAATGACCCTAACAATTATCATATCTTACTTTGGTATACTAGAAAGATACTTGTATAATACTGCAATTGGTATTAAATTTAAGCATGAACGGGACATCAAATTTAGAAATGAACATAATTATAGCTACTGCAGTGGTACTTATACAAGTAATGGTACTGGAAATGTTTGGTAGTAAAACAAGCCGAGGTACATTCGTATGTCTTGATACATGTACTTCACAATTAGGCACACACCGGGTGATAGTATCGTCTAAAAGAGTGTATACACAATACACATATAAACACGGCAACATTTAGTCATTCTATTTAGGGATTAAAGAATCATTCTTTGAGTATTATGAGGTGATCAAACACGGTCGGGTGTGATCAAATCCATCATAAAGCCCGAAGAAGGGCTTTATTATAGATTTGATCACACCCGACCGTATTCGATCACCTCATAATACTCAAAGAATGATTCCTTATTACTTATATTTGTATAATTTTCATCAATTGTACATTAATTATTAAGATGGAATTTGATGAAATATATTTGATTTTACATTACAAAATCGATTTGTAGTGTTATCAGAGACAAAGACACTGATAAATGTAAATATTTGGGTATAATTTTTTCATCTTAATACTTAAATATTACCATGGAAATAAACATCATATCTTATACTTACCACTCTCGTAGAACCCAGAAAGCATCGTGTTGATTAAGCAGCGAGACGATACAACACGAGATCTCGCCGAGCGCCTTAAACAGTCTGACAGCATCCATGAGGACATATGCAAGTCTTGTCTGAATTAGGTCTATATTATAAATTAACAAAGAGGCATAACATAGAGAGTTGATTAGACCGCGATTTAACAGTCTTGTCAATCAAAGGAAAGTTTGAAGAAGTGTTAGGATGCTCATTTACATAGGTGAAATCTTGGCATGACTGAGAGGTCCCCTGCTATATTGCTTTATCTGTCTGTAGTGTACCTTTGGTTGGGTCTTCCGCCTAGTTTGGAGCATAATCTACAGTGTTGAATTAATTAGCGGTTGCTCAAAAACTCTTTCATTTGCAACTTTAATTCTTTCATCGGGCCTATCAAGAAATTAAACTAGGTCAAATTATGTATTATAAATTCAGCTGTTGTTGATGATGGTCGTGATCACAAATTGAATATGGAACATCGTTTAAACATTTTATTCTATTATAAAATTTCTGGATAAGAGTTTTAATCGGTGTGTGATATGGGATATCATGTTTCAATTTTTTTTTCAATAATTATATATTTTATATATTTTTTTTTAGTGGGCGTGGTCACAATATTTGCTCAAAACTTTAAAAATTTCTTTTCCCCTTCCATGTTTAATGCATAAAAAGCTTTGGTTATTTATATCGCTTTTAATGTCGAAAGTTGAGTAATAGCTCGGAAAATCTTTAATATGTAACAGGGCTCGTGTTCTAATCATTAAAGACATTACATGTAAACCGTGCGAAAATAAAATCGAAACAGTTTTTAGTTGCGACAATGACCAAACCCCTTTAAAAAGTTTAAACACGAAATGTTGCTTTATTTCTTCACCTTTTCAAGTTATTTACGAGGAATGGCGATCATTTTCTTCTGCCTATGTTTAAAAGAAGAAGCTTTAGATTTAGATGTTAACTACGATTCCACAGATATGAGATAGACTGCTTGGTAGTTTGCCTATCTTATTGACTCCTCGAACAAAATGTGGATTTATATTAAACTTAATTATCCTTGATTCAGGTTCATTTAGCGTTACATCCGAGATCTAAATTAGTGCTAGTAACGATGACGTTGTAACAAAAACTTCAAACTATTCCTTTTACTTTAATCTTTTCCAATAATTGATTTAAAGACACGCGGTTTAATTTCTAGAGTACCACAGGTTTATTAATATACCACGCAAGGGAAGAAAATCCGCCTCTGCTGACATTCGTTTACGGAAAAATGCACGACAAGATTTATATTAATTTCCAACTATTTGTAAATTGATTCCTTGACAAACTGTATTCTTAAGGATTACGTTTACTCAGAATACAAAAATCCCACTTATGATAATGAAATGCCATCTATTTTGTGATATAGACCTTTGATTGAAGTGTTATTTAAAGTAGGTTAATGGCTTACTTTTTCAGCTAATTGAATATTTTTTTAAATTTGAAGAAAAATCTCTAAATATTTATACTTAATGATTGAGATTTTCTTAATTTTGAAAATCATACAAATTGTTAAACTCTTTTAAAAACTAGATACAGTTTATAAATTGCAGTGGCATTAAAGAGATACAAAGCATTAAGTTTTCATTGAAAATTTTAAAAAATATTCCAGTCCAAATTTCCTCTATCAGTTTTCAAATTCCTACCCATTTTTGATCCAATTTAACAAAAAGTTTAATGATGATAATACTGAAATATTTATAGAATTAAATTAATTATATTAACTTTATTCTACGGACATAATATTTATATGAGGTCAATGATCAAAATTTTGATATACGGTGTCTTTTATCGGTTTTTTTGTGCATTTTTCAATATTTTTGTTTTGCGTGCCATGCGATTATCATAATAAATAAGTGAGATAAAACCAACAGAAAATATGCAAAATTATGTTGACTAACAAGTAAAAGCTTAACTTTGAATATTATAACACTGCCAAAAATATTTCAGCGGGAAAAAATCTGAGAAAAATTTAGTCCGAATTTCCTCTGTTTTGCTCGAAGTCCATTTTTGTTGGTGCCTAACTCCATAATATAGTGTAAGTATCGAATGTTATGTCAATGATAATTCATTTCATAAATACTTTTTGTGTTTAGATCAAATTTTACTCATGACATTGAACTTTATAACAATCCGAATTTGAGAACTCAAACCCTGAGTAAACAACTTTCTTAAAGGTATATATGCCATTTCTAACGGCTTTTTTGCGATGTTGAAAACCAGACCCAAATTTTGTCAGCATGACTAGGGGTTTGAAAAAGAAGTTTTTGCAAAATTTTGCAATTTTTTGATAAATATTAACGAGGTACTAGCCATGATTTAAAAATGAATAAAGGCGACTTACCAATGCATATTTATGAACGATTAATGTTTGAGGTGGATTTGCGCATGTGCGCAGAAATAGTAATTCAGAAAAGCAGCTTGCAGAACGAGGTAATACGACAGGTTTGTTTACAGTTGTTTGAATTCATATAAACAGGTTTATGTGCTTTTAACAGAAAAAATATTAGATATTGTCATCTGCATTTCATGAGGATGGTTGTGTATCGGCGTCGATGACAATCGATGAGAGCTCTTTGCAATTGACCATTATTTTCATACATTTGACAACATATATAATTATAAAATAGAACGTCTATATGATCCCTTCTGGGGCCCATCGACTCAAAACATATACAATTTATAGATTTTAAGTAATCGAATGATAGTTATACAAGTTTTATCATATTCAGACACTGAATATCGAACCATAGACATATTATGCTTCTTTTCCTTTATGAGTAAATATCTTATTAGACAAAGAAAACACACCGCTGTGTGACCCACCTGTCTATAGCAAGAAACCGGCAAGCTATTATAGTTAAACAGGAAGTTTCTAACACGTGTCCACCACTACAAGTGGTATCCAATATAGATTCTCATTTTACAACATCCTCTGTCAAACTGTTTCTTACTTTCTTTTCTCTTCGAACGCGTTAATCCACTGCCAACGGACCGACCACGTTTTCGCGTTAACATCTTGTGTGCGATCTAAAATTAGCTTGTCACATCACGTGCTTATGAATATTTCCACCCGGTCACTATAAATAAAATATTTAGAATTTATATTTAATTCTTTTGAATGCGTTTGATTTAAACGTATAATTTGCAGAAAGTTTATAACTTTTGTAGCTTAAAGTTCTCCGATCCTCAGCCTCAAAGTATTTTTTTCATCCTAAAAATGTTATTTATCCTTCAAACTGTATAAATGAAGTAAAATAAAAAGAAATTTTTTGATGATATCCATGCATTTTACAAAGTTATTTCAATTTTGGCCATGATGAAGAAAATGGAATAATTAATGTATACAAATTGAGATCAAATTAGTAAAAAAAAAAAAAAGGAGCAACGGTGTATCGAACCCCTTTACCTCTAGGTAGTAGGGCCAAGAAGTTCATTGAATGTCTCAACGTAATATTAATAGTTCAAGACTAATGAAGTTTGTCTATATAAAAGGCAGATTTATGGTACGGATAAAAAATTCCGGATTATTTAGAGTTATCGAACATTGCTGGGGATCGGAGATCGTTAATTGAAAAACGCAAACATTCCTTTCTTTTAAAATTTTCATTTCAAACGGCATATATACCTTTAGATGAAATAATCCAAGTCTCGGTCAACAAAGAGTGTATGGATTCTGAAGACGTATATAGATTTTAAAGCGTCCTTTCATGTGTTTCTTAATTGTGCTCTGGAGTCTTGGAACACATGAATGATTTTCTGTTATATTCGGGCCAAACGTTTTCTTCATGAGAAGCTATGCTGGAAAAACAGATATAGCGTGATTCAAAGGGGAAAAAATGCAAATCAAATATGCTTTTGACCCAGCTTTAGTCATGTGGTGTTAGAGAGAGAGAGAGAGAGAGAGAGAGAGAGAGAGAGAGAGAGAGAGAGAGAGAGAGAGAGATTCACACTCATTATTTTTATACTACGAATTTTAAATAATTGAAAATGTTCAAAGTTTCTACTTAGAGGCAAATACTGTATTATTATTTTAATCTTTACAAAAAAACAAAAAAAAAACTTCGTTAATGTGAAAACACACAATTTTAATCAAATATTTAATAAAAATATCATTTATATTATTGTAATTATTTGAACCTTTTTTTCGTGATAAATCTCAAAAGAATCACACGTATATTTACGATAGTATTGATAAAAAATTGTATTCGCTTCTTTCATTTTGTTTTTTTTTCGATAGCAATCAATGATCACAGATGTAGTGCGAACGACAACCGTTACTCGTAGTGCCAGAAAAAAATATTGTGTCTGGATCGTTATCGTCTATTATTCCGGAATTATCTATCACACGTATGTCATTTTAAATGTAGTACTGCATGTTGTTGTTTCCTGTATGAATTATCATGGGGAGCAAATGGAAAATTCTGCCTCGGATTGTTGCACAGTCAGGACCCAAACACAGTGCCTCTGTGATATGGCTGCACGGTTCAGGTGCTTTTGCATAGCAATAAGACGCAAAGTTCTTTCAGATATTTTTTGTTCTAATGATCCATGGCGTCAATGATAACTTTAATCTCTATAATCTTTAAATTTAAAATAAAAAAAATCTTAATTTGTATTTAATTTTAGGTGACACTGGGCTAGGCGTGTTAGAATGGATCAAGATGGTCTGGAAAGAAGAGTTTCAATTCCCACATATAAAACTGATATTTCCTACTGCAGATCCCATGTAATAAATATGTTTCTTTTGGTATGTGACACTTTTGGGTTTTTTTAAGGCCAAGTTGTAATTCGTATTCATTTATTTTTCACATTTCAAGTCCCTACACTCCCAATGCTCGCCAACTGACTACAGTTTGGTTTGACAGGCAACAAATTTCACCCATGGTTCCCGAAATTTTGTCAACTGTAGATGCTTCAGCTGCAAAATTGAATGATTTAGTTCAAAATGAAGTTGATTCCGGAATTCCACTGTCAAGGATCATTATAGGTCGGTACAGCAACTACACACCATTATTATTGAAATGTATGATGACTGATCTGAGATGAATTTTGTGAATTTGATTAGTTTTCACATTCATTATATGACTTGAATGTTTTAAAGGTGGGTATTCCATGGGTGGAGGAATGGCATTCCACATGGCATACAGGTATCATAGAGAGATAGCAGGTTGTTTTGCTCTGTCAAGTTTCCTGAATCAAAATTCTATAGTCTACAAGGTAAGAATAACAATGAAAGTATATGCTCTAATTAAATTTATTTTCTTTGTGTAATTTCTTGTTATTTCAAATCAAAAAATATCTGTGGCCTGTTTCGGTTTATACATGTTATACACAGTAAAACTGGCAATATATTACCTTGTACATGTATATTTATCAAATTATGGTAATTTGTTTAGGTTGGAATGCCTTTGATATTTTAGGTGTATATTTGGGCAAACTATCATTTGGAGATTAAAAATATATATTTAATTTAAATAATGTAAATTGTAGGCATATAAATATGTTACATCAGGCAAAAATCACACCACAATGTTTACAGAATTATGATTATTAAACGTAACAACAAATGATAAATTGATTGGTGATAACTTTAATCCTGAAATAAAACTGTTCATATAATTTAGGTATCTTGAATTGTTTAATGCTTTGATTTTGTAATCGAAGGAGATAGGAAACATAGAAGACAGATCAGCCTTACCGCCATTACTTCAGTGTCACGGGACCAGGGATGAGTTGGTCTTATTTGACTGGGGAAAAACGACCTTCAAAACTTTGTCAGACTTGGGTGTTTGTGGAGAATTTCATGAATATAACATTTTCCATGAATTCAACAAGAAAGAATTACAAGTGTTGCACCGATGGATACTTGACAAGCTCCCACCAGATTAAGATGGAAGTGATAGTGTGTATTTTAAAGATCTGTATTTGATTTATTCAGATGCATTGATTAAATGATTTTATTTTTTTTTTATACATCTCCATGTTCATATGAGCTAGTACATTTAACTGTTTTAAAAATTTAAATATTTTTTTAATTTTATCTAATATACGTTCCTCTCGAATAATAAAAATATTGACAAATTTTTCAATATTTTTTATTATTCAACATAAATATGTTTACACGTGCATATCTTGAGGGGAGTCAAAATATAGGCTTTGGACCCCCCCCCCCCCCCCCCCCCCCCCCCGCAAACGACATTATCCTTCGAGGGGGGGGGGGGCGGTAGATCCGCTCATGCTGTTTTTGAGTACAATTTTCACTGAAGTATTATACCTTGTTTTTTTATTGATGTACTCGGATTATTAAGATAAAAATTGAAATTAAAAACCTAATCTGCTTGAAATGACAAAGCTTTCAATCCTTTCTGACGCTAATATTATTCCGGAGCAAAAATATACATGATCGTCAGTAAGCGTATCTGAAACTGGCAAAATGAATGGCTGTATTCACGCTTTTTATATCAAGTTTCAATATTTTCTCCCATTACGAGATGAATTAAAGGCACTGTACAGCTTCCATACATAACCAAGAAAATGTTGGCGTAATTATAATAATTATATTATAGTAATTATGAAAGATCTGTATTTGATTTATTCATTGCATTGATTAAATGATTTTATTTTTGTATTAATACATCTCCATGTTCATATGAACAAGTACATTTAACTGTTTTAAAAATTTAAATATTTTTTTAATTTTATATAATCTACATTCCTCTGCAATAATAAGAATATTGACAAATTTTTCAATATTTTTTATTATTCAACATAAATATGTCTACACATGCAGATCTTGAGGGGAGTCAAAATATAGGCTTTGGACCCCCTTCCCCCTTCCCCCCCCCCCCCCCCCCCCCCCCAGCAAACGACATTATCCGTCGGACCCTAATAGGGGGAAAACGGTAGATTCACTTATGCTGTGTTTTGAGTACGTACAATTTTTACTGAGGTGAAGTATTATACCTTGTTTTTATTAATGTACTCGGATTATTAAAATAAAAATTGAAATTGTTCTCTCCTGATTGTCTGTTCATACCAACCTACTATACTCGAAATGACAAAGCTTTCAATCCTTTCTGACGCTAATATTATTCTGGTGTTTAAATCTCATCGTTATTACCCTGTTTTGATACAAAATATGCTTACCCGCTTGGAAAACTAGTAATTGTTTAAACACCGATATTTGTGGTATAAAAGAATAAATAAAATTAATACGTTTTCGCGTTTTCTGGACGAATAATTATTCTTTACATAATATATATTTTGAATCGAGAGGGGGATAAACACGAATGCTGGTGATTGATTGACTCTGCCTAACAACGGAAAAAAATAACACAAATGTCTAATTGGAGTACCTTAGTGGACAACCTGTCGATTTCTTTTTTTTTTTCGGGGGGGGGGGGATGTAATTTTTAGCGATCTTTATCAATCACATGCCCCATTCCGATTGACTACTTTAAACTTTCTTGTTAAAGTTTGTACCAAATATTTACATTCCCTCAAAGAATGAAGAGTTGCGTATTTTCAACCTGATCGTCAGTAAGCGAATCTGAAACTGGCCAAATTTTTGGCTGTATTCACGCTTTTTATATGTAGTTTAAATATATTTTCCCATTACGAGATGAATTAAAGGCACTGTACAGCTTCCATACATAACCAAGAAAACGTTGGCGTAATTCTAACCATCAATTGTCTTCCAGAAAACTAACAAATTTAAAATCTTTTAAGCTTATAAAGATAAACAGAACGTTTATAATTTGCTACATTTGCATTGATATTTCTAAAAGACTACAAGAGTTGTATATACTTATTTATGATGACAACTGTCACTGATAACAACTATTTTCAAGATAAACGTAGCGAAGTCGGCCATATTTAATAAATTTTATTTCAGTAAATCAAAGGTTTTTTAAAGCGCTAAGCATAGCTCAGCGCTTTATTGTCCTTAGAATTCTACTTCCAGTGCATCGAATAACCTCCCCTTATGAGCAGAAATATACATCATTTAAACTGGTTAGAGAACCACTTTTAGGGGTTACGCACATAATTGCACGTGCTATTGTGAATGTAATGTACGGGCTATTGTGAATTGAATATGCAGGGTTTACGTGCATCATTCCAGGGGCTGCTACGCAGTGATGAGGAAATAGAGTGTGTATACATACAGAAGCTGAAATGTAAAAAAATCAAATCGATTCTTTGCAAGAAAATGTCAACAATTATAATGGAATAATTTTTTAGAAATCGAATATGCGACATTTACATATTGTTTTGCGAATTCGTAGTTCTGTAATATTACTGCGAAGGAATACATTGAACAGCGTCAAAAGTTGTAAACGTAATCTTTTCTCATTTTGTATCATTTATTATCAATTGCAATTTTTTTTACCACACCGTCGGTAGTTTTTATATATGTTTTTAAGAACTGTTTTATTTTAACAAAATGTTCTTCTTGAGAGTTTAGCTATCATGCTAAGTAGCCATTTAGCGATGCTGCAAAATAACCTTTAAAGCGCCAGTAGCTGCAGAACAACAAAATACAGTAGTGTTGTCTAATTTAAGGTTAAAAAACACACCTGGAAAAAGTCACTCAAATTGCCAGTAAATTAATTGAATGTGAAATAAATCATGATAAATAGATTGTACATATGTCAAATAAGCAAAAAATTTGCAATTTATTTATTTATTTATTTTTTGCAAATGAATAACTGAAAATTCAATTCAGTACGTTACATTAAAAACCCAGTGGGATTCGAACTCAGGATGTACGGATCATAAGTCCGATACTCTAACTACTCGGCTACGGAGTTAATATTGCATGTTACTGTCGATAAACTCCTTTTAACAAAACTAAATTGCGTTTCGATCAGAGATTAGCAATTTTGTGATGATGTGTTATTCCACCTTAAAGTGCTGAATACTACTTAAATAGCCATAGTTCTTGGCGCTTTCCCACAGCACGTATATAAGGAACTGACTAAACACTTCAAGTTTGCATTGTAGATCTCACCTTTCTGGACGTATATCTTACCTCGCTTACATTTGTTACTTAGACGCAACAGCTTACCAGCTAAATGCAGTACATATGCACAAGAAAATTCAGAACATCAATTATAATAGTCAATACAATACATTTATAAAGAAATGCACGTATAACAACAATATGAAAGTACAACATTAGACAAACAAATGTATTTAACACAAAGTCAAGGTGTGAAATTAAGTGAAACAAAATCCAAGGCTTTTATATACCAAGTTTCAGGCAAGTGTCCATTTACAAGTCGTGTTCAGGTTTAATTTACATTAACTTTAGTGTATATGATAAATCCATCTTCACAATGTCAAGGCTTTGTGATTACGGAACTCCACACAAACCCTTGACATAAGTCGCTATTTTAAAGTCGGGCTCAGGCCGTCGTATTTCATTGGTTCCAAGTCTCAATTTGGAGCCAATCAGAATGCGGTTCTCATTCATATCAGAAACGATGTAAACAAATGCCACTGCGCACATGTTGATCCTAGAAAATAGCAAGTTCTCGATCTTCTTGTCGCATTTGTATGGATAACAACCTAAACAAATATCGCTGATTATTTTTTTTGAGATCGTTCACTGTGTTAGAACAGCTCTCTGAAGTTATAAATACGTTGCATACCTTTGGAAAACGATAGAAAGTCACCATACGTACGTCAAATGTGCTTAGTTCTAAGCATAATACATCCTGATTGTCTATTAAACTTGATATCGCGAGCTTTTGATTTTCAGTGAGACAATTAATATTGAATTTTTCGCAAATTTTTCGTTCGAGATCTGTCACCCTTGTGCTCAACCAAAACTACGTTTCAAAAGGAGTTATTTCATTGGACATTTTATTTTTAGAATTATTACGTATTGTTGAGCGTGAGCCCGACTTTTAGATAGCGATTTATGTCAAGGGTTTGTGTGGAGTTCCGTAATCACAAATCTTGACATTGTGAAGATGATGATAAATCATAATATATATTTGAAGAGAACGTTTCGACCAAATTTTCTTAATAAAAAGTAAATTGAATAAGGATAAATATGAATGAGTAAACTTCAACGCAAGTTTGACCCTTCTGGCCTTGGATACTTTCAATTGATATTAATCAAACATATGTCAAAATTTCAATAATTATCATTTCTAACTAAGCTTGCACAAAGTAAATTTCCTTTAGAACTAAGCTAGGTTAGCGCTTTTCAGTACTTTCAGTACTTTGATTTATGAACAGCTATTTGATTTGACTTTTTCAGCACGGTGTTCTGTTGTATGGTTTGAACTTATTTATTGTAATATAATTACAATGGGATTGGGCACAAGTTCTAAAACTTATTTAGCCCTCTCCCTATACAATAATTTACATACAAAATTTTCACATGCAAATAAAATGTCATATAAGTGTATATAAATATAAAGATTCAAAATGAATTACAATAAAGTTTCAGATAACACATTTTGATGCAAATGTAAACACATAATCAAAATCTTTTTGATTTTTTAATAAAAATATGGACTAAGGAAAACAAGTGATCATTGACAGTATTATTAAGTTTGTCATCTCCCCAAAGCAAAATATGTGTATTAACAATATTTAAATCGCCAATGCAAAAAACATTATTAAATAACTCGTCTCTGGCTTCAGCATATTTAGTACATGAGAAAAAATAATGATACGCGTCTTCAACCTTACCACATGTACATAAAGGACTTTCAACAATATCATATTTGAATAAGTCGCACTTTAGTATGCAATTGTGGCGTAATTTAGTATGAATTATATTTAGAAACTTGTCTCCAAAAGAAAAATATGGTGGTGGAGGTTTTTTTGCGTCTAAAATATCATCACAGGTGATAGCATTACTAAAGGTCTTGAGTGAGTCAAGCTCCCTAATATTCAAAGGTAGTGAATTCCATTCGCGTATAACAGTTGGAACAAATGATGATTTATATATTTGTAATCGATACTTGGGTACGTAGTAATTTTGAGAATCCCTCGTAGTATAGTTTGACATATTACAACGTTTGTCAGGGAATAAGTTTTGAATATAAGTGGATGTGATATTTTTGTCGACCTTAAACATTGTTTTGAGTCTAGCAATTTTACGTCTTGAACTTAGTGTAATCCAGCCTGTTTCGAGATAAAGAGAGTCTTTAGAGGCAGATATCGGTAAACCGGTTACTATTCTGGCAGCAGATAATTGCACTCGTTCGAGTTTTTCAGAGTCCGCGAGAGAACACCCTCCCCAAACCTCTGAAGCATATTCTAAATGTGGCCTGATAAGGGATATATACATAAGAGAAAGTGATTTGAGGTTTAATTTATATTTAAGTTTTTTCATTAGATTTAACTTTTTGTGTGCTTTTGCTATTATAATATCGATGTATGTCGTCCATTTTAAGTTTTCAGAAAAAGTTATTCCTAGTTGCTTGTGACTTGAAATAAATTCAACGGGGCAATTTTGAAAACTCAAAGAAGGATATTCGGTAGCCGTTTTTGCGTTAAGATACACAGCTTTTGTTTTTGATGGGTTAAATTTAAGAAGCCATTTTTGAGATCATTTCTCAAGTTCTGTGAGATCCTTATTTAAATTATTTTCAATGATTTTTAAATTATTTGAAGAATCTTGTAAACTATTATCGACAGCAAAAAGTCTACAAAAGGTAAGCATATTATCAGCTACATCACTCACATATATTAAAAATAAAAGAGGTCCTAGTACTGACCCTTGCGGAACCCCTGAATATAAAGTATTAACTTTTGAATATGAATCACGGTACAATACTCTCTGTGTTCTATCGACTAAATAACTTTTAAACCATTTAAACAGTTTGCCATGTATGCCATAAGTTTGAAGTTTAAATAACAAGCCCTTGTGCCATACTCTATCGAAGGCTTTAGACTGATCACAAAAAACTACACATGAAACTTTACCCTCATCAATGGCTTTTAAGATACAGTCGTAAGTTTCGATAAGTTGGTATACTGTCGAATGGCCCGGTAAAAAACCTGCCTGATATTTGTAAAAAAGATTGTTATCGTGAAAAAAATTGTACATATGTTTAAATACTATGCGCTCCATTATCTTACCGACACAACTCAAAAGTGAAACAGGTCTATAATTAGACAATTCAGATGGGTCGTCTTTCTTAAAAAGGGGAAGAGCATTTGCAATTTTCCATGAGCATGGGAACATACAATCATTCAATAATTTGTTAAATAATAAACGTAAAGGAGTAGCAATTGTATACATTGTGCTTTTCAACATTTTATGACTTATGTCATCCGGACCAATGGCTTTGTTTGAAGGTAAAATTGTAATGATATCAATGATATCTTGCTCTCTAATGACAATATTGTCTATAACACTATTACATACAGAATACATGTCTGGAAGTTGGACTCCATAATCATCAACACATGAGATCGAAGTAAAATAATTATTTAGAACTTCCACTTTATCTTCATTAGAGAAGGCAATAGACTGCTCCGTTATTAGAAGAGTATACTAAAGGGGGAATAACCGTGGGGGATTTAACACTGAATACATCCTTCAAAAGTTTCCAAAATAATTTAGTGTTGTTTTTACTAGCTTCCGTGAGATTGATCTCAATGTTGTTATAGTAGTTATTTATCGCATATTTTTTCATGTTGTTTACCTTGTTTCTAGCTTTCTTAAATTTGGATATATCACATAATTTATTTGACATGTGTGCCTTCTTCCGCAGTCGGTTTCGAATACGAATTTCTCTACGCAATGCCGAGTCAAACCATGGTTTGTCACTTGGTTTAATTACAATAGATTTTTCGGGTATGCATTCCCTAACATGTTTTAAGACAGTTGACGAAAAATTTTCAGTAGCATTGTTTGTATCGATAGCTTCTGTAATTAACTGATGCCAGTCTGTACAAGAAATAAGTGTGTTAAGTTTATCAAAATCGGCATGTTTATATAGCCAGACGTTACGTGTATAAGTTTTGTTGTAGTTTACACTAGTTTTAACGAAAATGTAAGTCGCTTTGTGGTCGCTTATAGAGCTTTCAATATCTATCGTTCCGGAATCAAAAAAGGAGACATCCTCGGACACTAGAATCGGGTCAATGAGTTTGTACGTGTTTTGTGTGATTCTTGTTGCCTCGCGAATAGTGTTGATCAAAGAAAAGTTCGAGAGAATGTCATTGACTTTATGAGAAGGTGTGATGCTTAGAAAATCAACATTCAGGTCTCCTACAAGTATAATTGGATATATCAGATACTTTCTCCAGCGAATTTGCAATGTGCTTCCAAAAGGAAATGTTTGAATTTGGAGGATGATACGTACAACATAGAAAGATGTTAAAGGTAGGGTTATAAATTTCTATCCAAATGCATTCAGTATCGGGGGGTTCTAAGTCGGAGCGTCTTACTACCTTCAATAAATCAGATACATATACAAGAACTCCTCCCCCAGAAAAATTTCTGTCTTTACGAAAAATTGTATTAAAACCCTCAATTGCTATATCTTTATCTAACACATTTGAGTCTAAGTGAGATTCAGTGAAGCATAAAATATCAAAATCCGGTGCTAAATATAACAAATTTTGAATTTTGTTACGAATACTTCTAACATTTAAATGTAATACATCCAAAGTATGCACAGGTCCAGGATTTGGTTCAATATCACCACACAATAATAGTAACAGGTAAAAAATGTATACATAGTATTGCAAAAATAAACAGGTTTTTGCGAAGTGCACCATATTACGCAATAAAAGTCTTGCAAAATTATGCAAAATTTTTATAAAACCTTTCATCGTATGAACCAATCAGAAAGTCTGTTGTATATTATCGTGCCGGCGCCAAAACTTGCATATTTAGTGCAGAAGGACCAGAGAAGCATATATTTTAAAAGAATTGGAAGTAAACACTGTTCACTATACATTAATTGCATGATAGCATCTGTAGCTCACTGGTCTGAAAAAAAAAACAAATAGATGAATTTTCATTATTGAATGGAGAAACGGCGCACTTTTTTGTACGCAATAAATACGTGTATACACTTTTTTAAATGGGTGACACTGATTTCCTTTAAATGGTCGATCATCCAATGTTGTTTTTTTTTTTTAGACCAGTTGGCTGCAGATCTGCTGCTAAGTGATGGAGATATGAATCAAAATTATTCACCAAAGAAAATTCACATTCTGAGGACATCGTCAAGAACATTTGGACACTTAAATCTCTCTTTAGATGCTGCATTTAAAAGCATTAGGGAAAACTTGTAATGAAATACGGTACACCAATAAAGTTAAGTATATATACTCACTTTTACAATACAGTGTACACATAATTAAAATATCTCAAAAACTTTTTATTTTTACGTCTTTCATTACCTGATATTCAATTATTTGAAGTTTCCTTTCAATATAAACTGTTTTGATTTTTAATCGTGCGAGAACCAAAGCAAAATAAAGAGCACCGCACGACAATTATCTCAAATTCTATACACACTTTATGTACATGACTATTGCTATGACGTAGATATTGCTATGGTAGATAACAAAACAAACAGAAATGGTATTTAATGTGTCCTTCGCTTAGAACTTACACCAAATAGAGCTGGAATTTTACTAAATATGACACAGAATCCCTTCTTTAGCAGAACATTAAAATCTTACATGTCACCCCCCCCCCCCCCCCCAAAAAAAAGAAGAAAACCTGAGGACATAACAAAGCGCTCAAAGTTTATAAGTTTGGGAGTATAAAACATCAAATATAAATCAAAGATTGTTTGGATCAAGGACATCGATTGCTTAATCAACAAAATGGACTAGTTTCATTCCACTTTAGATATTGTTCCACTTTATTGTTTCCCCTTTGGTGGTAAATAAATTCACTTTCTTTATCCCAAAGGACCAGGCCTTTTTTCGAGCAACTTTGATAACATGGAACATAATGGATACCAGAGCCTTGGTACGCGTTTTGGAGAATTTCCAGGAAATCTTAGATTTATTGTTTTCTGTCTTTATTTATACATAAAATTTGAAAACATTCCATACAGAATCTTTTGAATCTTCCTGTGACTGACCAATTGTATTGGACGTGAGTGTAATATCGATAACCAAACGTTTTTCGCGGAAAACGACATGTTTTTGTTTCCTCTATGAAGCAATTTCCATATAATTGCTCAAATACAGTCGCGTTTAAGGCAAATTTATTTCACAATTGGAAAAATGACCTTAAATGTTCAGCGAATGTCAACTGGAGGTGCAGCAACAGTGTTGACTATAAAGACAGGATAATTGGTCGGTTCCCTCGGGATGTTATGGAAAATCAGAGTCAATGGACGTGATGAGGAGCCAGGTCACGTGGATTGATTATCTTATTTATCTCCTATAAAATTAATTTGTTGATTCACTTCAAGCACGTGGACAATTTAGGAAAAGTCAAGTCAATATCAATCACAGAGTTCTGACCGTCCAGAAGTGGAATTTGCATAGAAAGATGAAGGTATATATTCTAAATAATATCGACAATATGTTTTGTATCAAAATCGCTTTTGAATTAACGTAGTCATTTTTTTTTACATAAAATTCAAGAATGTGTAAGTCTATCAGTTTTATTTTATTACAAGCTGTGAGAGAATGAAGGAAAATAGCAAAATGATATCTTTCGTAATTTCAAAAACGATTACTCTTTTGTTGAATGTATAATTATAATTATAAGGGGTCTAAACGTTTTTGTAGGTTTTGGCGAGTTTGATTCTTATGGCCTTTGCCGTCGACGTCGATGTGGCTACACAGTCGACATGCAGCAACTGTAACTACAAGGGAAAAAACTACCCGTACCTGTCCAAATTTGAGGCAGAGGTGGACGAGTGTACGCGTGAGGTCTGCTACTGCAAGTGTAACGGCACCGCGGTGTGTCCGCCTCGAAGACGTTTCTCCACGTGCATAAACTGTGCACGGTGTTCTCACCCGATAACAGGAGAGAAGATCGACCCGTATTCTACGTTCTTCTTCGACAACAACTGCTACCGTCTGTCCTGTATCTGCTACTGTGACGGAACCTACTCCTGCCCCGGGGCAGCTCTGCTGTCAAACTGCGAATGAAAGGTTCCATCTGGCAAAAGAGCGACGCGCTTGGAGTGAACAATTTCAGTAATGTGTACTGTAGTATTGCATGGCGTCTTAGATGCAATAAAAATCTACTGGTGTATTATATTCAAGGTATTGTTGAATGTAAAAAAAACCCAAGATAGGATAAACTGTAAACAATTTAACATGGGAAGGTAGTTTTAAATGCGTCATCTTGTGATTAACAGCTAATAATTACTTAAGTAACAGTCGATGTTACAATATTGGGAATCAAAGAGAAAGGGATCGGTGATAATTCAGATAAAATTGTTTTTAAGAAAAGGAAGTTGTTCCACGTGTATATGTTGTCATCTGATTTAATCTATCAATAAAAATCCTTTCTTCCAATATTAAATGACTGTCATCGAATTGAAATAATTAGCTGACAATATTACATGTAGTTCGACCATAACAAAAATAGTTTATATGTATTTATTGCGCACAAAAAATGCACTTTGGAATCATTTTCCATAATTCACCACCTTATCTGTCTCGTATTAAAATTACCCACTTCAACTTTTACATTACTTGGTTTAAAAATTACATCCTAATGCCACTGAATGTAGGCTGCCAAAGTATTGTGTCATTTCTAAGTATCGAGTAAGTGGTGGAAACTTGTCACAATGGAAGTATTCTTTGTAATTTGTAAACATCGCTCGCATCATTTCCCCCCGTTTACATTGGTCAAATGTACTAGCAAAAATACTGATTCAAACAGACTTTTTCTATTTGCTAGAAGTTCGTTTTAATTATACAGTTTCTAGTATTTGTGACATTCAGGGTTTTTTTTAACCAGGTAAGGCACTGCACTCTCAGTATGTAAACAAAAACATGGCATGAACATTGTTTAAGAGGGCTGGATGGTTGTGGCCACTTTTTGACCATATTTACTTTCTTTAGAAGAACTCTGAATAAAAACGTAAGAAAATGTTCAAATTTTAAAGCTTTTAAAATTTTTCCAAAAACTGGGCTTTTTCTTCATTATATAATATTAAATGGCCAAAATAATCACATTGAAAGGTTTAAGGCAGATCTGAAGGTTAATTTGTTGACCATCCAGCCTCCTTAACAGCATTATGAAGAATGTTGAGCTCTAAGTACATCGCGCTATTGACGACCATCAATCAAAATTGATTTTGGTTGACATTTGGAAAGACTTTAATAAGGCTATGTATACATGAAACATTGAAGAAGAAAAAAAATAAATATTGAAAAGTTCCAGCTCAAATCGTGACCATGTTCTTATGTTAATTAAGACGGTGTAAAACAATTTGGTTAAAATATCAAAATAAAAGCAAAAATACATGTGTACTTCGTATAGATGTACGTGGTAAACATATTATATTAAAGCTTTGTAATTCAAAACTATCTATAACAATCTTAGATAGTTTTGATTCTTTGAATTACAAAACTTTAATATAACAAACACCCAGTTTTTGTATATTTCACACACAAATTTTCGCTTTGCGTGAATAATTGGGGAAATACTACATGTAGTATCTCTGTAGGCTATCTACTTATTGCTTATGGAAAAGAGAAACAATTCATTGAAATGAAAACGAGTTCTTTATTCTCTAAGCATCGGATGGAAAGAGAATTAAAATAAGATTAACTTTATATGCAGCTCTCGAATTAGCTGCAGAACTGTAGCTCCCCGCTTAAAAGCAATAGTGTACTTTAAAGTTTGTCGACCATTTTTTCTGAAGATCTGTAGTTATGATTTTTAAATGAGTGGAAACAAAAGCGATATCATAATGATATTACTTTAGATTTTATGACTAACTCTTTAAATATGATTTGAAATTTCTAAACAGAAAATAAAGATATCATTGGTATGGATGTTTGATGCTTCCTCGAATTGAATTTTAAATATAGATTGATACCAATATATTGATATTTTAGTCAATAATAATCAATAAAGCTACGCATTATTCAGTCAATTGCAATTGGCCCTAATGGATGTGATTATCGTACTTGAATTTAACTATGTTGTTAATCTCTTTAGTTCGAAATACATCTAAGGAATCTTCCTATTTACAGCACTGGCGGAAACCGTGTATATTTCTATCTATGAACATGGCATACTGGAATACAAAGCATTTAATGTCATCTAACTCGATAAAGAGCATAATTAATATAACTAAACAGCCAAAACCAAACATGATCTAAGGTGCAACAACTGACAAGAATCAATTTATCTGGAGCGGATCAGAAACTCTTGACCTGTGAAGATTAGCAATATACGAGCTGTATTTTTTAAAATTTTCATTTTTAGAACACAGGCACCTGACGTTATATATTTTTCTCATAATAAAAATATATACCTTATACCTGATAATACACAAAAGTGTATCATCAGGTATAGGGTATGTATTTTTATTATGAGAAAAATTAATCCGAGATTCCTCTGACTCTAATTCCCGCTTTTATATTGTGACGTGCGGGGGAGAGTCATAGCGGAGGCCTCTCCCCCGCACGTCACAATATAAAAGTGGGGGTTAGAGTCAGAGGAATCTCGCATTAGCGAAAAAGATATAGCGTCAGGTGCCTGTGTTTTAGAACTTATAGAGTTTATAGATTAAAAGCAAAAGGGAAAAAAATCCTACAATAAAAATGCAGCTCATATTGATTTAAGTGTTCGTATATTTTTTTATTCACATTTCAAATCTGAATCTGCCTTTTGTAATCTCTGATCATCCTCTGCATGCTTGATTAAATATTTTAGCTCTTCATCTATAAGATAGAGCAAATATTTTTTGAAATAATTAAACTTCCCCGTATATATAAAGTTAGTAAATAGGAGCGCATATAGATGAAAATAAAAAGGGGGCGGGGCTTCACACATCACTGCGGCCTGAGAAGGTGTGCGCCAGTGGGAGAGGAGGGCCGGGGGCTCCCTCAAAGTATACGCTCCTGGCCAAATGTTTACGTACATTCATTGATTTGAACTTTCTCCACATGCTTCATACGGACGTTAATGTATGCATACATTCGAGCTACGGGGGCCAAGAACAGTCATAAAGATGCTAAGAATGGTTAAGAGAAGACAAAGAATACAAATCGTTCTTAATAAAATAATTCTGTCATATTCAATAAAAATCTCGAAAATGTTGTAGTTCGAATGCTTAAAATTGTATTATCTTGTAAGTTATTGTAAGTTACCTGCTAAAATAGTGCAATGCATCAACATAATTTTTAGACCTTCTCGGCTTCCGTAGAAACATTTATATCCTGGGAGCTGGCCACAACCCCGAGCTGGCTAGCTGCATTCTTCTCTACACGAAGGGTACATACTTTAACAGTGAACTGTGTACACCAAAGTGCCTTTATCGCCGCCATTCCAGTTACTGTATGCAGCTGTCCTTCATATGAACGTAAAGCATGTAAATACATTGTCTGGACAGCTTCTTAGTGAACCGTAACCAAAAGTTGAAAGAAATGAAGATAGAATTTATCGAAGCGGTGTTTAGGGATGACTATTCTCAACCAAAAAGGCTGTACTTTCCGGGCCAGACTGTCAGTGGAACTTTAAAGTTCCGAGTGTCCGAGACATTTACGGTAAACAGTAAGTATGACAATATATAATCAATGCATTCCTATCGACAAGATTCAACTGACCGCTGTCTGACCCCACTGCACTGGAATGCTAGCCATAATACATTTCCAAGTGAAGACCTATATTGCATACGAACTCAGCAAACGGAAAGTCTGTTAAAAGTTGTACTGTGAAGTGACGAATTGATGATTGCAACTGATATAATTCATGGATGTACATTGCACATAAATTACGAACCGGTCGTGGATTAAGACGAATTCTTACACTAGGTTGCATGTAATACACTTGAGAATATGATGTGTCCATGTTCTATTTAATTCCTTTACATGTAAATATGGTTTGAGTGTATATATTACAGTAAAGGAAAAAAAAAACCAAACAAAAAAATGTCTCGGGGGTGAAAGTGTTAAGTTATTGCCTATACTCTGATTACTATCAATTAATTATATAGGTCTTAAGTGATTGTGATGGACTGATCTATCGACTAATCTCAGGACCAAGGACCAACAGACTGTGCAATGCCCTGTTCAGATTTTGAAGGGGGAAGGGGTCTGCACATATATACATGTAGTAAAGATTGTAAAGTTACCTTGGGCACCCCCCACCCCCCGGGAAAATTTTTCTGGGTCCGCGCATGATTGCTTTAATTTTTCATTATAATATACTCATACATTTTCAACAAAAATCAAGACTGTTTGCATAATTTTGCACACAATAAAATTCAAAATTCAAGTGTCACTCTATGATTAATATTAAGCACTTTGTGAAGGACTGAAGATCTGATTCACAAGCTTACAAGCTTTGATGACTCTAGGTACTTTTAGATGTTGATGTATAGATATTTCTCATAAGCACTCTCCATCTACATTTACATCTATTTTAAAAGGCGTTGTTCTGAAATGCAAGGGGAAAACTCACGTGGAGTGGTCAGATACAAACTCTAAAGGCGATGATAAAGAAATCGATGTCGATGAGATGCAGCTAGAAGATGTCCAATATTTGATAGGATCAGGTATATAACTTTACAGTCAGGCGCATGAGTAACATGATGTTAAAAACATTTTTTAAAACTTAAGATGAACTCCATATATTAATGCAGCATGGTAAAGGCGTGTGATTGCAATGTTTCATAAATGAAAGTACTGAGAATACTGAAAGAGGGATTGGAGTCGTGTCGTTGGCTCGTATTTTTCTGTGACACTCTAATCCTATAATAAATAATGTTACTTCATAACAACATGCTATTTTATATTAGATATAATTAAATAAAATTTTAACCTTAAAACTTTGTAGTATATAATCCAGATTTAATATTTTCTTAACTATCTAACAAACCTAACTTTACATAATTGTCGTTTCCTATCATGACAATGCCCATGATTTCGATTAAAATTATCAACTTCAACACATATTTTTTTAAGTTGTTCTCGGAAAAACATGTGTATTGTAGCATTTGTTGCACGAACATAGGTTAAACAGTGATTAACATTAACTAAAATATACATCACGAATAGTGTCTATAAGCAATAATATCTAATTTTCGTAGAGTATGACAAGAATTTTCGACAAGATCTACATCTTGGGGAGCAAAACCACGAATTCTCGTTCAAGTTACCGGAGAGGCTGCCAACATCCTACGAAAGCAAGCATGCCTATGTACGCTATTACCTGAAGGCAAAGTTTTACAGACCAGAGTGGACGAAAACTGACTACGAGTTCAAGGAACACTTCACTGTGATCAGTCTTATTGATCTTAACGGAGAACATAAGGCTATGGTAAGATCATCGTATCTCTGTGAACACTTCGTAAGGCCATGGTAAAATTATCGTACCTTTTTTATTTTATAAAACAATACTCTACAGGCTGTGTCATGTAAACATTTTTATCAGATTTGTTGAATTTCTTTAAAATAAATTCTAGAACATGTACCTTTCGCAAAAGAACATTTGGAATCGATCGCTATAGAAGGGAAAATAACAAACATTTCTCCATTCAAATGTCCCCTCTTTTCATGCGGAAAAATTGAAACGAATGAAAACAAGTTTCTAACAGTGATTAATAATGCAAATCCATTTGGAGGTTCTCAAAACACCTGTCCTCAAATAATATTTTCAACATCAGCAATGCAAAATCTTCGTAGACTATTTCCTTTGTTTTGAAATATGAAGCGATAGACTATATGAAATGGTTAACCTTTATCCAAGTTTAAATATCTGATTCGCCGTCATTTCGAAGATAGATATAGATGATTGAAGTAATTAACAATTAATTTGAAGGATAGAAGCTATTTGAAAAAGTCGGGTATTTTAATTACATTTTTGACCTGCTTTGTGAACTTATCACCTTTACCGATAGCAACCGGTCAATTCCACCGACACGGACACGGTTGGATGTTGCTGCTGTGCTGAAGGACCGATAACCTCGGAGTTCAAGCTGGAGAGAACCTGCTACGTACCGGGGGAGTTCATCAACATACGGGCACTGATTGACAACAGAACCTCTAAGAAAATGAGTGGCTCAAGGGTGGAACTCTGGATGGTAAAATTTCTAAGTACCAGTATAAATTAACGATGATTAATTACAAGTTTTCTTTAACATGCATTTTTGTCTTCCTTACTAGTATGTGTACTGTAATTTTTTTTAAAGGTTAAAATTTGATATAGGAATAAGTTATTATTTTTTAGTTTTATTAGGCGATAAATTTGGTCGATAAAATTGGTCAAATCCAATAACGCCCAAAGGGCTTCGTGATTGATTAATGTTATGATAGATTAATTTTCAGCAACTTTACCATCAAATATTAAATTATTGATATTTTTACGTTATTTTCATTCTTTATAATTATGCCAACCCCGCTTGCGCCCAACAGTACGCCATTTGCGTCATTGATGATCTTTATCAAACCATATGTTACAAATTTGTAGTGTTACCACACACAGGAGAATGTAATGTAAATATTGAATAATACACTGAGTTAGTGGCCTCAGTTTCTTTATTTTAAAATGAGTGTTAGTGCGAGGCTTGGACTTCAGAAGGCCTTGGGAACGAGGCTAAGCGCGATGTTAGATGAACTGTTATGAATATGTACATGTATTGAAGGTTAATTGATATTTTTTTTTGCAGAAAGAAAAACTGAGACATAAAGACTATTCGCATACAGATAAAAAAATGATAGCTGAAGTGCGACACGGGGAAACTCAGGCGGGGGGTCAGGATATATGGAGTACAGAGAGACTTCACATCCCTCCCTGTCCCCCGACGATGGAATCAATGAGTTCCGTCATGGAGCTTACATATTATCTACAGGTGGGCACGCCATCATTAACCTCTTTGTAGATATTTTACATCACAGATCTACAGGACTGACTGCAAATGAGAAAAAAAGGATGATGTATTTTTCCTTTTTTATGAATATACAGTTTATAAACATAAGTCTCCAAACGTTATAGCGTTTACGATCAAACTAGAAAATGCATTAAATACACAAATCATATTCAAACTATCAACAAAACTAGGGGATACTTTATCAAGGAACTGACAGTATTCAATTTGACCAATAAGATCATGTATTTGAAGGCAGATTTTCAAATTCTTGAGTTAATTTTGAGGTCCCCTAACACATGAACTTGTTTCTGCGATAAAGTTTGTCCCAAAGTATACCAACACAAAGTGTTACATTGTATTAGAGCCATTTTAACAAGAGCTTGGACTTTGGGTTGTTGTGTCAAACAGCAATGTGACGTTGGCCTGTCTATTTCCTTGTTGGCCACTCAGCCATGGCTCTTTGAAATCCACAAGATTTGTCTGGCTTTTGAGCTAAGACTACGCAATCTGTGTATATTTCACTTGAAACCAGCGTCATATTTAGGGTCTTCCGTTTTCAACGGAAGACCCTATTGTTTTCGTTAGGTTTCTTTTTCTCTATTTTTCACTATTATTAAGGTCTTCAGTTTCCAACGGAAGACCTTATTGTTATTGCTTTGTTTCTTTTCCCCTATTATTAAGGTCTTCCGTTTCCAACGGAAGACTTTATTGTTATTGCTTTGTTTCTTTTTCCCTATTATTAAGGTCTTCCGTCTTCAGCGGAAGACCTTACTGTTATTCTACTGTTTCTCATTCTTCTATATTATTTAAATTTTCTTCTTGGTAGACACCCTTAATTTCTCAGCCATTTCTCCATCGATTTTAATGATTTTTACAGGGATGATGTCTTAGGTGAACCTCTCATTGCATACAACTTTTTGTCTGAAAATTCAACTCCGCTTCTGAATTATCTCCCTTTTTCATGTATTTTGGGACATGATATTGTCCACGCATCTCCTCAAAAACCGTTATAGTTAAAGACTTGAAATTTATGTGCAAGATAGAGTGGTTATGGTAGATTTGCATGCTTGTTTTAGATTTGACTAGAAGTCATTGTCCTGGAAGCTCGCCTGAACCTGAAAATGTTGATGTTAACTTTTTTGACAGTTTTTTGGGAAATTTGAGATTTGATCACGAATATCTTTCTTGTCATAAATATTTTGTTAACATATGTAGAACATTAAAAGTTTATATAAACAAGACCTTTCAACTGACACCAAGCAAAAGGGGCTGACCCCTCATATTAGGGGCCCAGAAGGGTCTAAAGTCTTTCATCTATATCTCTTTAATAAGAAACATTTTGTAATGTGATATAGAAGCAAAAATGTTAATCTTCTAGCTCTTTATC
The DNA here is from genome assembly GCA_033439105.1 of Magallana nippona. NCBI lineage: Eukaryota > Metazoa > Mollusca > Bivalvia > Ostreida > Ostreidae > Magallana > Magallana nippona. The sequence continues at coordinate 9,790,266 of CM065923.1, forward strand.
TACGCATGTTAAAAGTTTTCGGATATGTTACATAATTAGGGGTTTTGAGGGGCTAGAAGTCCAATATTTTGATCATTTATATCTTAAAAAGGAGAAATATTTTGAAAAGCATTATATAAGAGAAGATGCTAAAAATAGTGTTTGTAATAAAATTTAACCATCAAAGTTTCGTCAAATGGACCCTACAGGGAGATAAAGGGTCGGCCCCTAAAGCAATCTTTCCCAAATATCTCAAGAACGATAACACATTTCTGAACACTTAATGAACAAAATGTGTTTAAAATAATAAGATCTTTCAGTTGATATCAAGAAAAAGGGGCTGAAAAAAAAAAAAAAAAAAAAAAAAAAAAAAAAGGAAAAAAGATAAAGAAATAGAAGAAAATTGTCTGTTCAGAATCAAGAGATCTTTTTTTTTTCTTTTTACAAATCATTTAGCTGGTAAATAGCAAAATAAAGGTCATACATGTATCTCAACTTCTAAAATTGGAAGGAAGACCTCCTCGTTGCTCGCAACGAGATCGTGTCTAGTTATTCTTGTTTTTTTTTCTTACGCATTTTTGTGCAGGCGATTTCTCAGAGATGGCTCAATCAAGTTTCACGAAACTTTCAGATCCGATAGGTGTTCATTCAAACTTAATACATATTTTTTTTTTGATGACGTCACTTCCGTTTTAGAGTTTTTGATGTTTAAGCGATTTTTAAAGGGTCAGCTTGTCCTGGAAACTCCTCCTAAACCATAAAAGATAGCAAGTTCAAACTTTCAGGGATTATAGACAAGGAATTGTAGATGTGTCATTAGGCATTCATTTTTGTCTGGCTCAAAAGGCGTTAAAGCTCGCCTGGACCTGAAAATTGAGAATAAAATAAGTTTCGATTTTTCGTGGTTTTCTTTGTTTATCTCTTTTCTTAAAAATATTTTGTTAAGACATGTAATGCAAATAAAGTTTATATTTACAAGAGCGTTTGTTTGGTATCAAGAAATAAGGGCTGGCCCCCCAAATTAGGGGCTGAGAGGGATCTAAAATCTTTTATTCATAGCACTCTACTGAGGAATATTTTGTAATACATTATAGAAGCAAGAATGTTTATCTTGCAGTAATGTACCTAATCAACATAATGATTTTGTCATGTGTTGCGTAATTAAGGGGTTTTAAGGGGCCAGAAGTCCAAAACTTCTATCATTATTAACTCAAAAAAAATAATTATTTTGAAAAGGAATATTCAGTAGAAGATGCTTAAAATTACGTTTATAACAATAATCAACCATCAAAATTTAGTTAACTGGCTCCGATAAGGAGAGAAGGGGTTGGCCCCTAAAACGTTCTTTCCCAAATTGCCCAAGAACGGTAACGAATTTCTAAACACTTGTTTAACAAAATGTGTTTAATATCCAAAGACCTTTCATTTGAAATTAAGAAAAAAGGGCTGGTCCTTCAAATAAGGGGCCAAAAGGGCTCTTACCTTTTTCTTCCATAGCACTTTATTGGTAAATATTTTGTAACATGTTATAGAAACAAAACTGTTCATCGTACAGATATTTAACCATACATGATAAAAACTTTCTCACGCATTACGTAATAAGGGCTTTTAAGGGACCAGAAGTCCAAAACTTGTGATCACTCATATCTCAAAAAGGACAAATATTTTGAAAAGCAACATAGAGAAGAAGATGCTTAGAATGATGATTTAAATAATATTCAACCATTAAAATTCCGTTAAAGGGCCCCCATAAGAAGATAAGGGGTCGGCCCCTTAAACGTTCTTTCCCAATTACCTCAAGAACGGTAACGAATTTTTAAACACATGTTGTACAAAATGTATTAAGTATCAATAAACCTTTCATTTGATATCAAGAAAAAAGGGCTGATCCCTCAAATTAGGGGCAAAAAGGGCTCTAAATTCTTGCTTCCAGAGCACTTTACTGAGAAATATTTTGTAATATGTTATATAGGCAAAAATGTTCATCGTACAGTTCTTTAACCATACATAATAAAACTTTCTCATGCGTTACGTAATTAGGGGTTTTAAAGGGGCCAGAAATCCGAAACTTCTATCGCTTATATCTCAAAAAGGATAAATATTTTAAAAAGCAATAAAGAGAAGAAGATGGTTAGAATGATGTTCTGAACAATATTCAGCCATATAAATTTCAATAAATGGTCCCGATAAGGAGATGAGGGGTCGGCCCCTAAAACGTTTTTTTTCCATATACATGTATGCCAAGAACAGTAAAAAAATTCTAAACACTTGTTGAGCAAGATGTGTTTAGAATCCAAAGACCCTAAATTTGAAAGGGGCTTGCACCTTAAATTAGGGGCCAATAGAGATCTCAAACTGTTCACCCCCAGCTCTTACTATAGATACTAAATAACCTCTGACCATTTGAATGAAGGCTGTGCCCCATTTTAGATCAGGTTTTGTTGTCGAAAATTAAAGTCAAGGTTTTATTTCACACTCTAAAAATCGGACGGAAGACCTCCTCGTTGCTCGCAACGAGATCATGTCTAGTTATTCTTGTTTTTTTTTTTCTTACGCATTTTTGTGCAGGCGATTTCTCAGAGGTGGCTCAATCAATTTTCACGAAACTTTCAGATCCGATAGATGTTCATTCAAGCTTAATACACAATTTTTTATTTTGATGACGTCACTTCCGTTTTAGAGTTTTTGACGTTTAACCTATTTTTAAAGGGTCAGCTTGTCCTGGAAACTCCTCCTAAACCATAAAAGATAGCAAGTTCAAACTTTCAGGGATTATAGACAAGGAATTGTAGATGTGTCATTAGGCATTCATTTTTGTCTGGCTCAAAAGGCGTTAAAGCTCGCCTGGACCTGAAAATTGAGAATAAAATAAGTTTCGATTTTTCGTGGTTTTCTTTGTTTATCTCTTTTCTTAAAAATATTTTGTTAAGACATGTAATGCAAATAAAGTTTATATTTACAAGAGCGTTTGTTTGGTATCAAGAAATAAGGGCTGGCCCCCCAAATTAGGGGCTGAGAGGGATCTAAAATCTTTTATTCATAGCACTCTACTGAGGAATATTTTGTAATACATTATAGAAGCAAGAATGTTTATCTTGCAGTAATGTACCTAATCAACATAATGATTTTGTCATGTGTTGCGTAATTAAGGGGTTTTAAGGGGCCAGAAGTCCAAAACTTCTATCATTATTAACTCAAAAAAAATAATTATTTTGAAAAGGAATATTCAGTAGAAGATGCTTAAAATTACGTTTATAACAATAATCAACCATCAAAATTTAGTTAACTGGCTCCGATAAGGAGAGAAGGGGTTGGCCCCTAAAACGTTCTTTCCCAAATTGCCCAAGAACGGTAACGAATTTCTAAACACTTGTTTAACAAAATGTGTTTAATATCCAAAGACCTTTCATTTGAAATTAAGAAAAAAGGGCTGGTCCTTCAAATAAGGGGCCAAAAGGGCTCTTACCTTTTTCTTCCATAGCACTTTATTGGTAAATATTTTGTAACATGTTATAGAAACAAAACTGTTCATCGTACAGATATTTAACCATACATGATAAAAACTTTCTCACGCATTACGTAATAAGGGCTTTTAAGGGACCAGAAGTCCAAAACTTGTGATCACTCATATCTCAAAAAGGACAAATATTTTGAAAAGCAACATAGAGAAGAAGATGCTTAGAATGATGATTTAAATAATATTCAACCATTAAAATTCCGTTAAAGGGCCCCCATAAGAAGATAAGGGGTCGGCCCCTTAAACGTTCTTTCCCAATTACCTCAAGAACGGTAACGAATTTTTAAACACATGTTGTACAAAATGTATTAAGTATCAATAAACCTTTCATTTGATATCAAGAAAAAAGGGCTGATCCCTCAAATTAGGGGCAAAAAGGGCTCTAAATTCTTGCTTCCAGAGCACTTTACTGAGAAATATTTTGTAATATGTTATATAGGCAAAAATGTTCATCGTACAGTTCTTTAACCATACATAATAAAACTTTCTCATGCGTTACGTAATTAGGGGTTTTAAAGGGGCCAGAAATCCGAAACTTCTATCGCTTATATCTCAAAAAGGATAAATATTTTAAAAAGCAATAAAGAGAAGAAGATGGTTAGAATGATGTTCTGAACAATATTCAGCCATATAAATTTCAATAAATGGTCCCGATAAGGAGATGAGGGGTCGGCCCCTAAAACGTTTTTTTTTCCATATACATGTATGCCAAGAACAGTAAAAAAATTCTAAACACTTGTTGAGCAAGATGTGTTTAGAATCCAAAGACCCTAAATTTGAAAGGGGCTTGCACCTTAAATTAGGGGCCAATAGAGATCTCAAACTGTTCACCCCCAGCTCTTACTATAGATACTAAATAACCTCTGACCATTTGAATGAAGGCTGTGCCCCATTTTAGATCAGGTTTTGTTGTCGAAAATTAAAGTCAAGGTTTTATTTCACACTCTAAAAATCGGACGGAAGACCTCCTCGTTGCTCGCAACGAGATCATGTCTAGTTATTCTTGTTTTTTTTTTTCTTACGCATTTTTGTGCAGGCGATTTCTCAGAGGTGGCTCAATCAATTTTCACGAAACTTTCAGATCCGATAGATGTTCATTCAAGCTTAATACACAATTTTTTATTTTGATGACGTCACTTCCGTTTTAGAGTTTTTGACGTTTAACCTATTTTTAAAGGGTCAGCTTGTCCTGGAAACTCCTCCTAAACCATAAAAGATAGCAAGTTCAAACTTTCAGGGATTATAGACAAGGGATTGTAGATGTGTCATTAGGCATTCATATTTGTTTGGCCAAAAAGGCGTTAAAGCTCGCCTGTACCTGAAAATTGAGAATTAAAAAAGTCTCGATTTTTCGTGGTTTTCTTTGTTTATCTCTTTTCTTAAAAATATTTTGTTAAGACATGTAATGCAAATAAAGTTTATATTTACAAGAGCGTTTGTTTGGTATCAAGAAAAAAGGGCTGGCTCCCCAAATTAGGGGCTGAAAGGGATCTAAAGTCTTTCATCCATAGCACTCTACTGAGGAATATTTTGTAATACATTATAGAAGCAAAAATATTTATCTTGCAGTAATGTACCTAATCAACATAATGATTTTGTCATGTGTTGCGTAATTAGGGGTTTTAAGGGGCCAGAAGTCCAAAACTTCTATCATTATTAACTCAAAAAATATAATTATTTTGTAAAGGAATATTCACAAGAAGATGCTTAAAATAATGTTTATAACAATAATCAACCATCAAAATTTAGCTAACTGGCCCCAATAAGGAGAGAAGGGGTTGGCCCCTAAAATATTCTTACCCAAATTGCCCAAGAACGGTAACGAATTTCTAAACACTTGTTTAACAAAATGTGTTTAATATCCAAAGACCTTTCATTTAAAATCAAGAAAAAAGGGCTGGTCCTTCAAATTAGGGGCAAAAAGGGCTCTTTCGTTTTTCTTCCATAGCACTTTATTGATAAATATTTTGTAACATGTTACAGAGACTAAAATGTTCATAGTACAGTTATTTAACCATACATGATAAAAACTTTCTCACGCATTACGTAATAAGGGCTTTTAATGGGCCTGAAGTCCAAAACTTTGTGATCACTCATATCTCAAAAAGGACAAATATTTTGAAAAGCAACATAGAGAAGAAGATGCTTAGAATGATGTTTTAAATAATATTCAACCATTAAAATTCCGTTAAAGGGCCCCCATAAGAAGATAAGGGGTCGGCCCCTTTAACGTTCTTTCCCAATTAGCTCAAGAACGGTAACGAATTTTTAAACACATGTTGTACAAATTGTATTAAGTATCAATAAACCTTTCATTTGATATCAAGAAAAGGGGGATGATCCCTCAAATTTGTAGCCAAAAGGGCTCTAAATTCTTGCTTCCAGAGCACTTTACTAAGAAATATTTTGTATAATGTTATAGAGGCAAAAATGTTCATTGTAAAGTTGTTTAACCATGCATAATAAAAACTTTTTCATGCGTTACGTAATTAGGGGTTTTAAAGGGGCCAGAAATCCGAAACTTCTATCGCTTATATCTCAAAAAGGATAAATATTTTGAAAAGCAATAAAGAGAAGAAGATGGTTAGAATGATGTTCTGAACAATATTCAGCCATATAAATTTCAATAAACGGTCCCGATAAGGAGATAAGGGGTCGGCCCCTTAAACGTTTTTTCTCAAACTTTTCACCCCCAGCTCTTACTATTGATACTAAATAACCTCTGACCATTTGAATGAAGGCTGTGCACCATTTCAGATCAGGTTTTGTTGTCGAATATTAAAGTCAAGGTTTTATTTCACACTCTAAAAATCGGACGGAAGACTTTTCTTTAAATTCAAATATCTCAGACCTGGTACAATGGATTTTTATGAAATTTTTGTAGATTATTTTATCACGTACATTTTTGTCGATGAAGTCACTTCCGGTCGGCCGATATGTTCGTTTTTCTTTTTTTAAAAAGTGATTTTGTCCTCCCTTTTTCTCAAAAACGATTAAAGATAAAAAATTGAAAATTTCAGAAATGATAGATGTTTGAATTCTTAGATGCCATCAGGTACAAACATGATCGTCCGTCACTTCCGGTCCGCTCAAAAACGGCATTTTCGAAAAATTGCGTTTTAAAACTTTTTCAAATTTAAAGATTTGGAATTTTTTTTCATCAAAATATATTCTAAACGCATCCAATTTTAATATGAACAGGTCATCCGACACTTCCGGTCGTCACCGGAAGTGATTTCAAAATTTCGATTTTTAGAATTTGAAAACACATTCATTTTGTAGACATTTTTATGCTAAATACGAAACTGAAAACCGTTTTAAAATCGGACTATGCATTGCAGAAATATTGCAGTTTACAAATGACTTTCCAGAAATCTTAATTTTGCAATCCAGGTCTAAAAATCTGCCTTCACAGTCGTTACAATAAAATTTTGTTCGGGTATTGCGTAATACGAGAGTAAAAAGCTTGACCTAATTGTTAACACGTACCTGTTTTCATGTGAAAAGTGCATGTTTTTGTCTGCATAACTGACACAAGTTACAACAGAAAGTGTAATAGCTTACCTATATGTCGCTTTAATTAATTACAACAAGTGAGTATCTAAAGTATGTTTTTCTTACAGGTGATACGTGAGGATCATTAGTCACTTTTGTTTAGTTTTTGTAATGGACAATCATTCAAAACCGCGAAAGAGAAAGTACATAGTCGCGGACATACATTCTTATTCTATTCAAGTGAAACACGGAACAACTCATACAAAAAAATGTTTAAAATTTGTTTAAAAATCATTTTTAGAAGCCTGTGTTGTATGTGAAATCACGTACCAATTCCTCACCCGCGACCGAAGAGATTATTGATCGGCTGCTAGCTAGCAGCCACCGGTTATCTAATACACAACATTCGCGTCTTGCATACATAAGTTTATTTATATAGCGGCTTACACAAAGAACTATGGTATAAAGATATATTAAGTGTAAATTAAGGAGAAAAGAGTAACCTCTTAACCTATAAATTTAATGTTAGCTCTGTTATTTGAAAAACGGGGTCTTCATGCGTATAACTGACATAAAGCTAACGTAGACAGTGTACCAGCTTACATACGGAAAGTGTATAAACATTCTCATTCTCTTCTAGTGAAACACTTTATGTATAAAAGGACTAATACTATGCAATACATTTGAGTTGCATTTAAAATCTAGCTGGATTCCGAGCTGTGTATGTGAACAATTACGTATCCGATCCAAGAGATAGGTCGCGGCTGGACTAGCGAGCGGTCTGCTGTTATCCAATACACAAGATTTGCGTTTTGCTGTGATGCACACATGGGTTTATTTATTTAGCTGCAAACACAAAGAATTCCGATTTTAACGATATTAAAGAGTAAATAAAAAAAATTATACCTTAACCTACGAGATTATGATGTTTTAGTTTCGTAATTTAAAAACGATATATAGTATGACTGTCATTGAAAAAAGGTGTTCTATGTGATCTTGTCTATGTCATAAAATAAGTTTTATTGTAGGGAAAAAATCCCGTTATCAAACTGCAAACATTTAAATCCCACCATGTTGGGTGTACATTTATGTAACACATCAATCGCACATGGCCGAAGAGATACCGCGCTAGTGGACAAGCGATTCGCTGTGGTCTAAGACACAGGCTTCTCGTGTTTCTACGTTATCACACGTACAGTTCATTGCATTGTTTTTATTTTCAATTATATTGGTTAAAGATGCATCAAACTTTTGATTTAGCATTGATTTAAATCACAGTGCGTAAAATTAAAAGAAACTGCTATCAATGAATATAATACAACGTTTTACAGTCGTACGAGTTCAAAAATAAATTAGTCTATTTCTGACATTTTTGCTGCTGAGAATTTAATGCATTTACACTTCCCACATCTAGGCGATATTCACAACATGATTATTCCAAAACAAACATCTTATGTATCTGTAACCTGTGATAATTCATTTGGCTAACACAATATTAGAAGTCTTTTTATGAGTTATGTGTGTGTGTGTGTGTGTGTGTGTGAGAGAGAGAGAGAGAGAGAGAGAGAGAGAGAGAGAGAGAGAGAGAGAGAGCATGCATGAATATAGCAGGATGTAGTAAGTAAAGTGAGTTGAAAACGCGTTCGAGATGTTACAATGTTACATGCTTGCGGTAGGTGCAGACACGATAAAACTTACCGATGCCCGCTAATACGGAAGGAATTGAAAAAATCAGTAATTATTTCTTTAATATACCAATGAATTTTTTTAACAAGTTTGATTTACATTCAGGCCGTAAAAGAATAACGGTCACACGAACACTATTGGTTTAACCTCTTCTGAATGGCAGTCCGATTCATTAAAAAGCATACTCATTGCTGATTTTATTCTTTCATTTAATTAAATTACATTTTTTTGTTATTGATTATCAAAGAATATGTGAGTTTTAAAAACAGTTTATCAACATTCGGTAAGTAAAAGTTTTGTTTAGATTCGGACAGTCGAAGAGCGAGTAGAGGACACATGGTTATAAATACTACACTGTACTTAGTAGATTACGGAGATTTTCAAATCGACCGGACTTCTGCATATGCGTTGCACGTACACTCGAATACTTGACACATATATATTTTAATAAAACGTCTGTATGCTGTATTATTATTTTCTGTCTGATCAGGACTGTTCTTCCCAAAAAGAAGCGCACGGCAATCGCGTAATGAATGTTCTGTATATACATGCTTATATATATTTTTAAAAACTTTTTTAACGTTTAACTCAGCAAAATTGTAGAGGTCATGGAGTCAAAAAGCAAATCAAATTAATTTGCCAATTAGGCAATAGTACTTATCCAATGCCTATGATTAATAACTTGAATAAATATGAATTTACAAGCCCCCCGCCCCCCTTGTTAAGAGCTTCCGTGTCTTGTAATCGTTTTGTTCTTTTATTAACGATTTTTGTGCACGCGATTTCTTGGAAATGGCTCAAATTTTGTTAAACGGCCCTGATAAGAAGATGAAAGGATGGGCCCTAAAATTTCTTTCTCAAATATATCAAGAACGGTCTCAAATTTCAAACACTGGTTGAATAACATACAACTCATTTTGTGCAAATTCTATATGTATGAAATGGCAATTTTCTTGTAACTTAAATGATTTTTTAAAAAATAATAACAGTATAATTTTTTCAATAATTACGCTTTGTGAAATATAAAAAATTTCTTAATTTATCACTAAAATTAATAATTTTAGACGGCCCATGCAGTAAGTATTGCTAACCGAGCCTTTCGTTCAACAGCACATTGATTGTAAAGATTCCAGCGTTGTTTACAACAAAAGGATAAAAAGACCACATATTGTGACATATTTGGCTGTAAAGGGTTTGAAAGAGATGGATATAAAACACAAGTGCGAATATATCAAGTAAAGATAAAAATGATTAATCTACATTTGTCATAAATACATCATTTTATCATAAGAATATTTTAACATTTAGATCCGCCGAAAATTTCCATTTCCCTTCATTGTTTGATGCCTGATTTGAAATAACGTTTCGATGTCGTACCAAGTGGAGAAATTTCTTAAAGCTGCATATTCCGATTTTTCGGCCATTACAGTATCAAATAATGTTACTAAGCAAACCAAATGAATTATCTTAGAAAGTTATAGACTTTCGCCTATTTACACAGAATTTATTTTCTTTTTAACGTTAGAAATAATCAAAGTAAATAAAAATAATTTTGGGGGCATACAAAAATACCCCAAAAATACATCATGGATATGTTTAAAAAAGGTAACCGTTTGATTTCCTCCCCCGAATGATTGGGTTTATTCAATCTGCATGTTATGCATCGATTGTAAACAACGTAAACTTCAGAATTATTAGTGAATAAATGTACATTGCTTTATTTTTTCAAATAGCCATGCTGTTTATTTTATTTGTTAAAATAGATCATATAAAAAAGGACAGATGTCAAAGTCGTAATACAATCATACTCGCTTCGACGTATGGGGCGAGTATAAACACGAGGCGAAATAACGCGAAACCCTTTTATGTCGTTTATTTTGTAAATAAATTTTGTACATTGTAAAACTTGTCTTATCTGGCGGAGTTTGGTTCTGAAAAATTAGGGTAGATTAGACAACATCCGGTTTGGAGGACATTGTTGCAAATTAATTTCAGTATTTAATGCATTAGGTCTTGATCGTCTATTCTTGCAAAATTTTCAATTCTTCTGAAATATATTAGACCTAATCGATCGTGATTACGGTACCAATTTTCATTTTTTTCTTGGAAAACAATTAGTCCATAAGGGAGTACATACAATGGTAATACTTTTTCAATCAAATTATCTTAAGACTGCGGAACATTAACTGGCAAGATTGGAAATATACAGCTTACGTCAACTTCGCCTGTTACAGTCAAAACATTTGAAATGGGCGGGACAAATTGACGCAGACGTCTGAGAAAACATTGGATTGAAACTGTAATTAAAGGAAGTGTATTTTCAATCCACCTCAGCGTTTCTAACTTGCTATAAAAGTTCAAGCGATCGAAAAACATATCATTTAGGATCAGCAAAGCGATTGAAAAACCTTTTATTTCATCAGTAAGTATTTAATCAACAAATATGAGAAGATCCCAATTCGGGAGCGATTATACGCAAGGCAAAGCATCGTCCGGTGACTTCAGAGAATCAGTCGTCACAAGTCTGAAATCAAGTGGGGCCATTGTTGAAACGGGGTTTATTCCCAGAGGAGAATATTTTATGAAAATTCCGTTACTGATATAAAGACCGCGGAACATTATACAATGTAGTTTTAACGTTAACTTCACTCAACTTTAATTATAATAAATATATTATTGTATAATTATAAGTGAAATATAATTATTCTTAAAGAACAACTTTCACGAAAATTATTTGGATATCTTTAGCTAGACGACCGGAAGTTTTAAGAAAATTCACCAACATTGCACAGCTATCTGAAGTTTAAAAAAATATATACACTTTCTATAACTACAGTTTCAATCCAATGTTTGCTCAGACGGCCGCGTCAATTTGTCCCCGCCCATTTCAAATGTTTTGACTGTAACAGGTGAAATTGACGTAAGCTATATATTTCCAATCTTGCCAGTTAATGTTCCGCAGTCTTAATTGATATTTTCAAGCATTCGATTAACCTGAAAAGTCCGACACAAGATAAGTGCATGACATTGGCCAACAGGTGGCTGATTACGTAATGGCTAGGTTGAATATTTATATAGATTAGAATTTAATAAAGAATGGAGCATTTTAACAGAATAAAATGTAACTCTGTAAATGTAGCCATACAACGGGGATAACATACGATATCGGCAGTCTTACTACCGCGGTATCCTAAATCACGGCCTGAAAAAAAATGGGATGAACTATAATCTCATTATCTAATTTTGGCAAAAAAAAAAAATGCGTATTTATTTATAACAAGACTTAACGGTATATACTGAAATGAGTTACTAGTTTGGATCTACTATAGTATATTCACAGTTGTTTAAATCAATAGCAACGACAGGAAAATTGCCGATCGATCGATAAGTGGCTGGATTACGGGAGATAACTCTCACTAATCATAAGCAGTCAATTCTCTACAACGCGGCCGGTTTACAGAATAGACAAGATCCGGATTGCACAACATTTTTTAAACATAAAATGCTAGGAAAATGCCAAGGGACTGAATAATGTCGCCGGATTAGACAACATGCCGGAATGCACAGCATACGGATTCAACACGTTTTAATATGTACATCAGTTTTTCATTGAAACAGAGACAATTTCAAATTTTAAATTTGAGTCGATATGATAAAACATTTTGAATTGCGGATCATCTTTAACACGCAATTTGCAAGCTTATTTTTTTTGCCAGTAAAAAGATTCAAACTTTCAGTTTTTATGCACATGTTCAATTTTTTTAATTGAACTGTTTTTAAAATGAGAGCCCAGAATGGTCTAAAGTCTGTACTTCGTACCTATAAAATATACATGTAATAATATTATTATGCTATGTTGTTAAGGATTTAAAGGACTAGAAGTCCAGAATTTTGATCATTCCTTTTTAAAAAAGAGAAATATTTTTGAAATTGTTGTACAAGTAAAGATGCTTAGAACTATGTACATTTATATATACTATGTGTATAACAATAGACAACCCTCAGAATTTCGCTAAAAGGAGAAAAAGAATCGACCCCAACGTTCTTTCCCAGATACATGTATCTCAATAATGGTAACTGATTTCTAAACACTTTTTGAACCAAATGCATTTAAAACAAAAATAAATTTCCTTTTACATAACCAAGGTCTAGTCCTTTAAATTATGAGCCAAATGATTTGAAGACAATCATGGCTTTTAATTTCTGAATATTTTGTAACATGAATGATGTATTTAACAATGTACAGTCATCAAAATTGTTAGATGGCCCGATAAAAAGTCGGCCCCAAACAAGTTCTTTCCCAAATATCTCAAAAACGGTCACTTTCTCAATTTTTGTTGAATAAAATTTGCATCAAATAAAAAAAGTCCTTTAATTTGATATCAAGAAAAATTTACAAGCCCCTAAATTAAAGGTCCAAAAGGGATCTAAAGCTATTCATCAATAGCTCTTACACTTCATACAGAAACGTCTCAGATCCTTTAAATGTAGCCCCACCCACATTTCCATGTTTCGTTTTCGAATAGCAAAAGTCAAGGTCTTATAACATCTGATGAGAATCGGACGGAAGACCTCCTCGTTGCTCGCAACGAGATCGTGTCTAGTTTACTTATTTTATTGCAAGAAAAAGATAGTTACATTCTACCGAAAGCCCAAGGTATTGTTAAAATGGTTCTATTAAACTTTATGGTAAACTTTTACTACAGAAACAAGCACCAGCTGTGACACCAAATTAATAATTTTGACAGCTCACAATGCTTGAACCAGACACTTGTATCAATAATATACTATAACATTTATTCATCGTTTTCAGTTTATCGGCGACATTGGTTTTCTCGGGGTTCTACACACTGTCCCTGTCACTATCGGCACTATCCCCCTGACCAGCGTCTACTCTATGCCTAGTAACTGGAGCTCCATGCCCAGCCCATTCAGCTCGTTCTACCCGCCCCTGCCAGCTTCCGGTACGATTGCCGATCCAGCGGATATATCCCTCAATCCGATCACGTCACAACCTGGCACACTGCCATCGGCACGTAAGTGACGTCATCAAAGACACTTTGTATCAGAAAATAAAAATAAAAGCAGCGCTTGTTTGTGAGATAAAGCCTCCAGATAGGGAGAATAGTAAACTTTCAGGTAAAGCAAAGAAATATTGAGTTTTATTTTGAACATTTCCAACATAGAGAAATTTATACTCAGTTTCCTGAAAAGAAATGTTAAGTATTGAAGGGTTATTTTTAAAAAAAATGATAGTTTTTTTTTTTATACGCATTGTGTACGTAAAAATGTTTTATTACATTTGGATGGTGTTGTAAGTTGGCGAAGTTAGTAATTGAGAATTATTATGCACAAAGAATAGTACACCTTAATACCAGATCCAGAGGTCCTTCAGATAGATTTAATATTGAAGGGTTGTATTAGGCCTATCTCTCAAATTCTGTAGCTTTCGTTTAACCGTCTTATTTTTCTATCTTCATTTTCTTAAGTTCATTTCACAAGTTTTTTGTGTGTAAATAGTGATTCTGTTTACCATATCAAAATATGTGTACCTGGTACAAATTTTCTTTATTTCGTCAAAAATCCTCTATGCTTTACCAACATATACTAGTGGTAATAATGAATTTGCCTTGATACAAGAGACCTGTCAGCTAATTCATGAATACCTAAAGCATTAGTCAAGTATTACATGTACTTTTTTGTTCCCTTAATATCTGTTCATCAAACTCTTTACATCATTTTCCCTAAGACCAACAGATTTGGTATACAATGTTGAGATTTTTGCTTAATAGATTCAATAATTCAATAAGATAAAGGCTGAATGGAAAAAAAATGAAGTCGTCAGTCCAAAATAACATTACCTACAAAACAAAACTGTACACAGCTAAATATAAAATGTTTGTAACTTTTGAGTTTTCTGTTACAGCTCCCCCTTCGTTCCATGAAAGTGTGAACTTCACAGGAACCATTGTGACAGAGAAAAATGAAGGGAAGAAGAAAAAATCGAAATTTCAGCCAACCTTCATCTATTATAACTTTGGCGGGGATCCCTTGCTCCCCAAAGACATGGGTCTGAGTTGAGAATGCCTTGTGTGATTTTATTTGTTGATCTACAGATTGCAAATACTGAAGTTCGATGCATGGGTATACATTCTCAATTTTTCTGATTTTTATTCAGAAAAGTATGCAAAGGTTTACTTTCTCAATTTTTCTGATTTTTATCCCGAAATTTTAAAAAGATTGTTTTATCAATTTTACTCTTTATCAATATCTGAAGGATTTTTTTAGATAATGATTTTATTCATTATTTTTTACTATGTATAATATACATGTAACAGTATGGGAATGGTTTAGTTTATGGAGTTAAAAAAAAAATCAAATGCATGTGTATTAAAATATGTACCGGTATTTATAAGCAATAACCATTAAAAGATATACATTTTAAGTAAAATTTTGTTATATGATTGACTGCAGATTATGTTGATTTTAAATGAGGGCCATGGGCAACATTGCTTGTCTGTGCATCAAAACCCAGCTGTGATCTACATAATAACTGTATCATTAGTTTTCTTTCATCAAATCGTTATAGAAGTTTCTCACATACAACAAACCTGCAATTAATGGTGCACAAAAACTTGCACTAGCTTTAAACTGATTAACTTAATTTACAAATACTGGTACATTCTGTGGAAATACTCAATAAATATCTTCATGCATTTTACAACTGATACATGTATTACTCGAAATGTATAAAAACATATTTTTTTTCTTATGTCTATTCATTATTAGGGTGTGCATTTATCAATTAAAAATAATCTTTCCAAGGCTAAACCCATTTAGTGCCAAGTATAGCTAAATTCACATGAACACTGTGAGCCACATTTTTACATGTAAACCGAATCACAATCACTTTATGGAGCTAGTGAGTGTGTATCTGTAGTAAAATTTTTGACAAGTATTTTAATATCAAATATTTGCACAAAATTTGTTAGGAAATAAAATTAATCAGTCTAAAAACTTGTTTGTATGTGCCATAAATTGCAATTTTTTGTGAGTAATGTCATGCCAACCTGAATTTTCCCCAGCTTTTGCACTATTTGTTTCTATAATTCAAGTAACAGCCCATACTCAATACTCAATAGTTTATGCTTAACATGGAAGACAGGTATTAAATAAATAAATTCAACAAAAAAATAAATTTACTATCTTTTTTTACTTGCATTTTTATGTCTTAATTACAAAATAGTTCTAAACTGACAAAAGACAGAGAATTACACATGGATATGTTCCCTTGTTTTTTCTGTTTATTATATCACATTCACAGTCAAATGACAATTATATCATCAGGATGTTTCTACTTCTTGCTTACAAGTTCAGTCATTTCTGGAACAGCCTGAAAAGCAATAAACAGCTGTTGTACAAATACAAAAGGAACAAACCTATTACAGACTGTATATATTAATATGAAAATTTTATATACATGTATTTACATAATTCAAAACATGAAATATTTTTGTCAATAGTTAAAGCTTTTGCAATGCACTTTTTTAAATGAAATAATATTATGAAGATCAGGAAAACAGTGTAGTTCTTAAGATTCTCATTGTTGGGTATGGACCTAGTCACACATTCAGTCAATGCTATAGTCTGTCCCAAGTTATTGTTTCCGTCATTTTTCAGATTTTTAATGAAAATACACATACCTATCAAAGAAGTACAATTGAAAATGATAAAAGGGATAAAATCCAAAATTTCTTCATTGACACTTCATCTATTTTCTACCAGAGAAATTTACATGAATGAAAACAAATTTCTTATGGAGATTTATAATGGGAAATATTGATATTTTTATCATTCAGAAGTCACTCTGAACACCTCGCATAATTTTTCAACATTATCACCAGGTACTTTTATGTCATTTGCAATGCAAAATCCCCGAAGACTTTTATTTTCAGCTGTGTATTGAAACCCGACAAGCTAGAGGGGCATTTCAAGGGAGAAATCTTGGGATATTTTAATAGTATTGAATGAACATTGTTTGAATTCTGAGGTACTATTTATGAATATCAAATAATTTAAGAAATTGTGGTGCATAAATATCTTAGGACAGAGTATAGTACATGCATTCCACTTCATGTCTAGGATACTGGTATAAATGCAATTATGAAATTTTGGAGACATATTTTGAAAACATTTTGAAGAGATATTCTTGACCTTGAATATGCTTTACTGACCTTGAATAAGTCTTGCACGATTCCATAATCGGCCACCTGGAAGATGGGGGCCTCGGGGTCCTTGTTTATGGCGACGATCACTTTACTGTCCTTCATGCCGGCTAGATGTTGGATGGCTCCAGAGATCCCCACAGCTACATACAGGTCCTACAGAGTGCAAGAAATGTGTCGTAAAAAATCCATAAACTAACTTTCAAGATGAAAATAGATACTTCCTCCAAATGGCACTAACGTGTATAGATTTCTCCAATAAATTTTCAAATATTGAGATACAAAGTGCAATACTATCTGTGTTTCACTTACGTTGTAGGTAAGTGAAGTAGAAATATTCCTACATGAAAAGCATAATTATCCATAATATTTAGATTTACAAGTAAGTAAAAACCCGATAAATCTCAATCATCAAACACCTGGCAGAACAAATAGATTTTTTGTATTCATACAAAAACTTCCAGACAAATTTTATTATAATTTACTTTTGAAAAGATTTCATAATTTTCTTCATAACAAAGAGTGAAAAGTTGAAAGCACAAGACAAAGAATACTGTAAACAATACTTTTGTACCGGTACTTACTGGGGCTACGATTTTGCCGGTCTGGCCGACCTGCATGTCATTAGGAACAAAGCCTGCATCAACCGCAGCACGTGATGCTCCAACGGCTGCTCCCATTTTATCAGCAAGGTCATACAAAAGCTTAAAATTCTCTCCATTCTTCATTCCACGACCTATTTCAATATAACACATGTACATAATATATATAGATATATATACTTGTAGTATGTGTATCAATATTAAATTCATACCAGTCTTACAAGTAATATACAACCCTCACTGGAATAAACTTTTGCGTGAAAAAAGGGTTAATCCCTAACAGTGAAGGGAAAGCTTTGTAATTGAAATTGTTTAAAAAACAGTCACAGAAAACACAGCACTGGGTCAAGTGAAAACATTTAACAGAGGAAACCAACAGCTGACTGAACCTCAATTTTTTCGTCTGATTTTAGCAAATATCCCACCCACTCACCTCCAGAGATGACTGAGCTCGCACTGGTTAGCTCTGGTCGGTCACTCTTACTTAACTCTTGACCCACAAACTGACTCAGGTCATTCTTGGCATCACAGGCTGGGGCTACAGTAGAAAAGTACATCTACCAACAGTATATTCTGTACAGGTCTACATAATCAAGTTCATTGCTACATACAGCTAGATTTCATTTTTGATGTACTTGGATAATTATTCCTATTGGTAACATGTATTTAAATATCCTGCATATGACTTCAGATAGATAAAGATCTACATATGCCAGTACATTGCTTTGTATTCACTGTTTGCCTATGATGTTTTTTTAACTTGGACACTTTTTCTACTAGCTAGTACAATATATCGTGTTTAATAATGTAAATTCCTTATTTTACGCGAGTACTTAATTCCGCTGTTTTGCACCAAATCACGAGAATACAAAATTGCGAGCACCAATTTTCTGTTATTATTTCATTTAGCTCAAAACTGTCTGAAAAATAATAGCGAGATCTTAAAATCAGCGAGGACTGCTTCTCGCAATTATACGCGGATATATAATTCCTCGCATTTAATAAGGAATTCACAGTACTTTAGTCAGGCACATATTTATACATATAAAATTGTTGCAAAAGAAACTGACCATCTTCTACTGCTCCCGCTCCCCCTTCAACTTCTGCTGCCTCAAAAGCAGTCCCTCGTACCGTAATCACCTTGATATCATCTTTAGATTTCAGGGTTTGGATGGCATTACCTAACAGGTGAAAAAGAAATTGTCAAAAACATGTACTCTAAACCAACTTTAACTTTCCACTTTATTTTGTGATTAAGCAGTGATAAACTGTTTAGCACTGACTATTTTTGCAATCTAGAATATAATGCACATCTGAAGATGGTATTCATGTCAATGTAACGAACAAATAGGTACCTGCATAAATTGTTCTGATAAAGGTATCTTTATCCTTGATTCCAATAATGTCTGAAATGGGGGACACATCCAATTTTGCTGCCAACCTAGGAGCTACATTCTGAAGGACAACATATGAATACATATCATTTTATTTGTATGTCCATCTAGACAATTTCATTGTAAAACATTACATGTCTGCTTTTTATTTTCTGTGACAGTTATCAATGGAAATGACATTATTTGTTTGCCATCAGTGCCATTACTAATAAACTGAATTGAGACCTATGTACCCATAAAGATTCAACATATCCAACCAAATTAATCAGTGAAAAAAAGAAGTTTTTGTAAGAAATCTACCTTTCCAAAAGCTGTTGCAGGTGCTACAATGTGAGAAAATTTAAACTGGTTCTGGGCTGCCAACAGCAATGGAGTCAAAGCCTCTAAAAAAGACAAAACTTCCATGTTGAGTTCATTTTATGCATAATATATAATATTGATCAGTGATGTAAATACAACTTTTCAAATGATACATTATGAAAACAAAATCCATGTAACAGCTAGCAATGAAAATACTCAATATTTTTGCAATGGCAATAAAACCTTCAACAAACCTGGTAGAAAGCCTTTGTATGCTTCATTGTCAGCTAATATCACTTTCTTAACCCCTTTTACTTTTGCCACTTCAGCAGCAACCTGTAAGAGAAAGGTCAACTGATGAACACATGACAAACAGAATTTTTCATACATGTAGTTGTACTAACACATTGTACATGTATAGATAGATTTTTAATGATGGCAATCCCGTGAATGATACAGTTCACACTTCACAAGGTCTGACTTTCTCTTAGTCTCTCTAGGTGATTCATTTGATTTTTGAAACTCCATGCCTTGATATGCAAAAGCAGATTATCAAAAAATTCAGTACTTGTAGTTAATATCAGCACATACTTGAGCACATTGTGTTCCCGCTACAAGACAGGTGACTTCGCCGAGACTGCTGGCTGCCGTGATTGTATTCAGAGTGGACGGAATCAGCTTCTGGTTATTATGCTCAGCAATCACAAGGGTACTGTTATTTCTACATAATGTAGTAAGCTGAAATGAAAGGTGGCACACATTACTAAACATGATGAAACCTTGCACATTCCTTTGGGCTGAGATACCCTAATATTCATTGGGCTGTTATATATACTGTTACAGAAGTTTACAGGAAAATGCAAATTTAATTCATATGCAAAAGCCATGAAACATATATTTTCAACCTAGATATATAGTTTTATCAAGGAGTGCATTAAATGTAATAAGGTTTTAGTGATAGTTCATCAAATTAGCCTACCGGTAGGTATTTTAGAAACTAATGTTTAAAAGTGTTTCTCATGCTGGTTTTATAATTAAAAAGGCTGAGATTAGACTGGTTCTACCAAGTTCATACCAGTTTTGGGCTATGCATGTTTTCTGTCATAAAGGTTTATTTAACAGCGAGCAATGTGAGCTATTAATGCTGGGGGAAAAGAGTGAGCTACAGTTTAAAGAGGCATGGTCACGATTTTGGTCAAAAATTATTTTTCTGATTTTAATATTTACAATGCTTCAGTAAGACATTTTTAATAGGCAACAAAAATTTGAGTGCCATTCGTTGAGTTATAAGCGAGATACAGAGTTTATATTTCTTTGCTATGTAAACAAAGCTTTTGTTTACATTTTGAATGTTGAAGAGAAAATTCCAATTTTAGACCTAAAATGAATGTGTTAAATGTTAGGAACTGTTTATTTCTGTTTAAAATAAAAAAGAAGATAGACAAATCAGCTTGAAAAAAGATATTTTTACTGGTATATTGAACCTATGTAAACAAAAACAGGGCACAAGCCTTGTTTACATGACAAAGAATTGTGAGCTTCTTTGTATCTCGCTTATAACTGAACGCCTAACTCTCAAATTTAATTTGATCATTAGAAATGCATTCTTAAAGCATATAATAAAAACAGAAAAATATTATTTTACCAAAATCGTGATCATGCCCCTTTAATAAGCTACATATATAATTATATTTGTTCTTCATCAAAGAAAAATTTTTTTTGCATGCAGCGTTCAGAACTTTGTTGATTTGAACATATTTTAAGAATTCCTACATTTTCATAGTTATAGTTTAAGCTATGAAAGGAAAACAAAATGTTTATCGCACAGATTAATAAGAGCCAGAGAGCTTTTTCATTCCCTCAGTACATGTATATCCAAAGCTTCTTGGGCTTATTGGAAAACCTGGGATGTATATATACACTGTAAGTTATATATGTCAATGGGAAAACTTGCTAACCAAAAGTAATTGCATTTGATATAGTTTATTATACATTTATGCAGATTTATATAAAAAATTAATTTTTTCTGCACTTCAAATTCGTGAACAGTTAAACTTATAGAACTGAAAACCATTTGCTTGTAATGGCCATTGTCAACGAATTACTTGATAAGGTGTTCTAACAAGATTAAATGTTATATAAAAACATTTTTCAGGGCAAGGGGTTCAAAGTCCACTTAGAACTCTGCAAAATATCGCTATACAGTCGTACAACTTTATGCAAATACAAAACAGCTTTAATGTTTGTGTTTTAAGGTATCAATATGGGTGTGGTTAAACTAGAATGAATAGACAGATACTTTGTTCCAACAAAACCTTGTCAAAGTTATGCAGAAAAACTAGTCTGAATTTTCTCAAACTGACATTACTTTAGGCAATTGTCTGTGTTGATTATGTCTAACTGATACATTAATTTTAGAAAGATTAATTGATTTCGATAACTGTTTGTGTAGTACTTACAGTTTGACGAAGAAAATTAATCTTTTTCGCAGACGAAAACATCTCGGACTGCTTACAAAACTTCTGATAAATATTTACAGAACCCCGAACCCGACCTTCAAGGGGGGGGGGTGATAAATTTTAAGAAATAAAATGCTTTTTGCAAGATTTTTGTATTTTACAACTTTTCTTTATATTCTATAATTTTTTTCTGTCAAGTTTGCTCCAGAATTTCTGAACATGTGATTTATACATGTAACATCACGTCATAACGCACCATGCATTATTATTCGGATATATATATATGACCACTGACTGCAAATAATGATATTCTTAATTTTCTGAATTAAAATTGAATATATAATATAATTTGATCAAAAACACTCATGCATGCATTATTTCATTTTTTAATCGAATGTAAAATTTGACATTTGTTACATAGAGTGTGGATATTTTTAATTTTATTATTTTATAGATGGTAGTTAGTCTAAAGAAGGTTTCTTGTCTGGCTATAAAATAATTTTTTTTTAGGATTTTTCTTAATTTTTATTTTTGAAAGGAATATTTGCAAAGAATTTTCTAACAGGTTCGTAGCATC
The DNA here is from genome assembly GCA_033439105.1 of Magallana nippona. Classification (NCBI taxonomy): domain Eukaryota; kingdom Metazoa; phylum Mollusca; class Bivalvia; order Ostreida; family Ostreidae; genus Magallana; species Magallana nippona. The sequence goes on from CM065923.1 coordinate 9,812,500, forward strand.
GGGTAGGGTGGGTGGGGGTGGGGGAGGGGCAGCCCCCTCCACTTTTTCTTTTTACTTGTATTATCATATTATTGTTTTATTATATAGCCCCCCCCCTTTTTGGAAGCATGTAATAAGTGGAAGTGAAAAAGATAAGAAAAAATAAGGAAGAATATAAGGCCATTTTATTTCCTTTTTTTTTTGGCTTGTCAAGATTGTTTGGATGAGTTTATAGACAAGGCTGCCCCCCCCCCCCTCCCACTTTAAAAAATGTGTTTGGATCTCTCCCCGAGATCGATTATTGGTCATATACAGAGAGATAATATGTGAATATTTTGCAGTGCATATTTATATGATAATATTAAGCATATGATTTTTATTACTGACAATTTTCTAGAGTCATTATCTGCTTTTCAAAGTCAATATACATGGGCATCTTATCCGCTCTGCTCTCTATGACATATATTTAAACAGAGACATAAATAACATTTATGTCTCTGATATAAATGAATACACTTTGTGTATTATTTATATATATTTCATAGAGAGCAGAGCGGATAAGATGCCCCTGTGGATCTCGTAACTAACGCAGACAGAACATTATGACTGATCTACATATATGCTCGTCGTAGTAAGATTAAAGATATAATATTAATAAAAAGTTTTGCTTTAATTCCGTGATCTGCTAATTTGATCGGGATCGAAAGCCAGTGACGTAGTCCGTTAGGCGGAGCTACTGTCGCCTACTTCCTGATTTGATCTGTCGATTGACGTGTTTCACTTTGAAGAAGGCTGTGAGTTAACACGGGCCGAGGTTGAAAATTTTCTTGAACATGTCTCTTTATTAGTGTGTGATTTACTCTTTGTTTTTTTTTTCATCCGCCATGGGTTTAATTTCTGATTTTGGACGGACCAAATTTTCAGCGTTGTCGAATGTCAGTCGGGGATTCAGTTTATTTTGTTTACTTGTCATTATTTCGTGTCAACAATCTAAGTGCACCTATTTGAATCAAATAGCCGTCCATATAGAAGGGGGAAGTCATATAGCAGACAGAATAGCTACAAAACATGGATATACAAATATTGGACAGGTATGTATTCCCATAATTATAATTTGCCATACATGTTATTGTTTATTTCATAAAAAGATCTTCATGAAAGTGGATTTAAGTTGGATATATTATTTGATACATATACTAGTTATCAATTGTGATTTGTATCCATCCTCATCTCAAATTCAATCACAGTAATTTCGTTTTAAAATAAAAAACTACTTTCTGGAAAATTTACTGTATTTAAAATTTCTATTTAAAAAGTTACACTCAGGAAGCACAGGAAATATGTACAATTATACATGTTCTTTCTAAATTTAAATGTATACCGGTAGTTATGATTCATAATATGAATGTGGAGAGTGTAGACATACATGCACCTTTAGCCATCAATTTATTCTGTATGAAAAATTCCTGGTTGTTAAAGACTTTCTTTCTCTAAATTTGCTCCGTGTATATTTGAAAGATTTGCAGGAAGAAAGTACTTTGTAGAATAATGCTTGTGTCTATATGGATCATATTTATATGCCTAGATAACTCAGTGGTTAACAGTGCTTGAGATTGCATAGAATGTTAACAGAGTCCTGCATTTAATATTACAAGTGTCCTATTTTGTAATTTGCGTTATACATGAACAATGCCTTTTTATGTGTCAATTGATTCCAGGGTAGATGCTCTCCATTGTTAATGTAATTGTATTCTTGCAGTACACAGTTTTAGTTTCTATCTCCAAAACAAAAGATATATTTTATGAACTGGGCATATTTTCTTTGATTTTAAATTAGAACATTTGTGTGATATGATATATTTACAATCTATTTCTATAAATAACATTTGACCTCACTTTGCATACATCTTAGTAATACATACACTTTTCTGACAGTAAATATAATAATGGACAGGTGTTAGTTTAAGAGAACTAGGAATATGTATTAGTGAAAGACTTCATTGATTTACCATAAAATCAATAGTACTGGCATTACTATAAGTAAGGCTTTTAAGTTGTACAAAAAATCCTATAGTGAACTTGTTGAGTACCAGTATATAAAAACCTGCATGACATTTATTTGATTGTTCTTCAAGAAAACAGTCAATAACAATTAACAATACAGTATTTCATTATGTGTAGTCAAAATCAATAGCATCTGAAGCAGCATGCAGTCTTCTCTTTTGTAAATTCTCTCTATGTTTTAACATAAAGCATTGAAGGACATGTGATATATTTACCAGTATGTTTAAGAAAAGACAAATTTTGAATACGTAAAATGAAAACTGAAAATACACAGATAATTATTTTGTAATGTAAATATGTTTTGTATTATATTGCAGTGTATGCAAATAAGAAAAATAAAAGCTGAGCTCGTCATGTTGATAATTGAGGAAGCCTTTGCATGACTAAGATGAACTATCAACAACTGTCGGATCATTAGAAATTTATGAATATTTAAGTTTATGCGAAAGACATCGGACCGTCAGACCTGACCGATATGCAGTGCCTCTGGTCCGATGCGTCATTTTTTACACCGGACCGGAATGTCCGATGTCTCAGTCTGCTGTTTTGAGCTTCACTATTTTTACTTTTATCTTCCATCTTTTTTATTGCTGTCAGTTTTCTTTCCTTTCTTCGTAAATCCAAACTGCAATAATATAGGCTTTATTTTAATTTTTTTTTCCGCCATGCTGTCACTGTTTAATCTAAATCCTAGAGACGCTTTATTTAAACTACTCATCAATAAGTTTATTTCATCAAACATAATATTGACTGATATTTTAGTAAAAATAACTTGAACTTCGATCCCGATCAGTTACTAGACGATTGCTGACCAGAATTTACTCAGTCGCAAAATTGTGACATACTCTATTTCTAGTCGCAAAATCAAATTTCTCGGTCTGACAAAATTTGGTTCGGTTCTGTTTGTTTATTTATTACACAGGACCGACTGTCCAGTGTGGTAAAAAAAAACTTTCGCATAGACTGATATTTCAACCCAATGAGCATGTCTTTGATAAAATATCATTCTTCCAATTAAAAAAGATAAAAAATGGATGCATACAATTGTGTCCCTCAAAATGATAAATCTGCAAAACACATTTTACAAGTCATGATAAATTGAAGATTGGTGAATCCAGTGGACTTGAAATTCGACTTAAGTGAACAATTAGTACTTGTATTGGCATTTTGTTTATATATACCTGTAGTTTATTTAAGCCAAACTTGAACTATAATCATTTGAACACCAGTGTAGAAAAATAAAGTTAAGAAACGAAAAACTAATTTAATATTAATTGCATTTTCTTGGTTCACTTCCACAGAAACACAGATTTTTTTGCAAGTTTCCGGCACTGATAGATGTAGTTCCTTCATAGATTTGATGTTTACGAACCACTGGTTCACCACAATATAACTAATGTGAACTTTTTGTTCTGTTCATTTCTGAAAAATGAATTTCCACTTATTATGAATTAATTAATGACTCCAAGTCATAAATACTGCAGAATTCATTACTGAAAAACTTGTTTGTCTATTGGACCTAAAGAAAATTACAGAATTAATTTGGTTAGATATTTGGAGTCTTATATGCATGCATACACATGTACAACTTTTACCAATATATGTGCAAGATTTTATTATCATCTGAGATAGAATGAAGCATTAATTTTTAATGTAATTGATATTACATGTTGCACTTTGAGGACAATTCTCAATATAATTCTGGGATGTTGCCCTAATAATCATTTATTTATGTTTAGATATATATACTAATAATATGTTCTTTTTTCATGAAATTTTCTATTTTTGTAACTATCTTCCTCTGTAGGATAGGCAGCAAGATTCATACTGTAAATCCCATTCTGGGAATAGGCTTATCTTATTGATGTGAGCCATATTACAAAGTCTAATATACATTTACTTGTGTAATTCTTTCCCATTGCAATGTTGATGAAATTAACTTGAAACATTTGAGCCTATCAAAGCAAAAACAGTCTTAGTGGGCTGTTTTATTTGAAACTTTATCCAAAGGTTATCCAGACTTTCACGGATCATTTCCGTACTCTGATGCCTCACTGCCTCCCGAATTGAGTTTTCTCTGATGCAACATTAAGCAGTCTGGGGTTGTGTCTTGTTTCCCACATAGCACTAGTATATTTAACACATTATGAGACTATAATACACCCAACCAGGCAGTTTATTATAAATGTGTATTGCATGTTAATGAGTTTTTGTTTGATCTCAAACATTTTGACTGATTTATCAATTAATGATTGTCAGAGCTGTGATTTGTGACCAAGCAGTTTTTCATTATTTTGTTCTTCCTATTCAACAATTATAAAGCGCACATCTGTGATAAAAATACTAAGATTAGTTGTAATTAGCAGTTTTTCAGAATCATTTATGATACTGCAACTGAAAATTCTGACTAGTCATTTCAGTAAATGTTACAGTAGTCCTCAGGAAATGACTAGGGACTTTCTGCATACCATATAATGTGTTTTGATGATTACTTAATCAGAAAAGAGGTAAAATTATCATTAATTAGTAGTCAAGGCTGTCCCATATCTCCTAAAGCAAGCTCATGAATTTCCTGCATTTCATACATGACCGATGAATAAAGCAGATCATATAGCAATCATCATTAAGGAAATGCACCTCACATATTGAGTCATTACTTTCCACAAGGGGCCATAACTCTGTATAGACAGTATTTAAGTACTGTTACATATTGTTAAGATTTGGATGGTGGCCCCATAAGATTGCGTTATTATGATTTGATGATCCCTGGATGACTGTAGTGATTGACCTTTTTATGGCTGTTGTAGATCAAGTGAGGTCAATCGATGTAAAATCACAATATATTGACAAGTTTTATGATGATTTGTCAGTACCATTGCTAATACGCACAACTCATGTCGGATTGTTTAAGGTCACAGTCATAATATGTATGTAATCAAAATAAAGAATGTACTCTATTAATGTTTGTGGTGGTCGTACATGTACATTGAAAGTCTAATAAATGTACCCATAGCTTTTCTGCAGACTAAAACTATTATACATGTACTGTAAAGGAACTTTTATTCATGGCAACTTTATTTCATGATTTACCCGAGATCAACCCGGGATGACTGATTTCGTGACCAAGCGTTATTCAGACCCTTGTTATTATTACAACTACATGACAATGACTGGTTCGCAGCAAGAAATATTCACGATGATCAGGCTCTTGGATCTTTGCAAAAATTTCTCACACGCAAAAAAAACGTGGTTTATCATAGATCAATTAAAAAGATCAATTCAATTGAAACTTGTTGCTCTGTTAGTCACCTAATACTGATACCCAAAAATTAATTTTACCTTTTAATTATCACTGTAAAACTGATTGGGATGCTTTTTATACATTCATATGTAAAAAAGTTTTATTTCGATCAACATTAAAATTGTAAAAATACTGATACTGCAGAATTGTAGGAGTAAACTCAAATTATTAGCTATTAAATGTTGTAGTTGACACTTGAGATTAAGATCAGGAATATATATTCAATATTTTCAAAAAGGAAGTTTTACAGGTAATTTCAGTGTAATCAAATTTAATCTAATGTTCGATTATACGAAAATACTATGGAATATCTGAAAGGATAAGCTGGTCAGGTACAAGTGTACAGAGTACATGTACTAGGTATGTGCAGTATACATGTACAGTGTGTATGTAGTGGCAAGTAAAGATTGTAGTACATGTTATATGTGTCAGCCCTTTCATCAGTTCCCCTATGAAATAACACTTTATCATCATATGCTCCCTCCTTGCTGTAACAGTGATACAAATTTTGTTATTGAACCTTTTCGTGTCTTCTCTTTTTTTTCAGATAGGAGATTTAAAAGACCATTATTTATTTTACCATCCTCACATTAGTAAAAGATCGGCAAATCCAAGTCTGGAGCACCATCAACAGTTATCGAAGGAACCCGAGGTAAAGATGGGCGTTTTATCTACAGCACAGACACACACTATCATTAACAATTTAGGGTTGTCATGCAACCTGCATGTAGGCAGTTCATACAAATGTAGGTTGTCAGTGGTTTTAAATCTTGTAGCCTATCTTTTTCTTCGAACACCAAGTATAAGGAATAGATGAACAGCATTCATTCGTAATTAAGTTGTTCTTGATTTGTTGAAACCTTCAACAAATTTTATTACATCTTACTACACTTGTATCAGCTATTATCTTTGAGATCAGACATCAACTCTCTGAAAAGGGATGATTGCAAATATCGCTAACACAAAAAAGTCTCTCCCTCCATATCACTTGTATATAAATTTTGTTTGAAGAAATTCTAGGTAACTATTTATAATTCTTTTAAAATTTTTTTAAGCATCATTACAAGTAATAAAGTTTTATAGCACAGTTTTGTTCCTTTGTGAAATTTTTATTAAAAAGAGCAGTTTTTCTACTCTTACATAATACATGCATATAATTTTGATGTGTTGATTTTTATTTTTCTAAATAGTTCTTGGTACATGTACCGGTAGTCAGTGAACTATTTAACAATGTACTAAATGGCCATGAAACATTTATAAAAAACATAGTGTGTGTGATCAATATATGCCGCACTGGTAGTTTCAGATAGGGGACTGTAACCCTTATTTCTTGATATTTCAGATCCGATGGTTTGAACAACAGAGAGCAAAGCGCAGGGTGAAGAGAGATTTCAATGACTTCAATAACTTTAATGACCGCCTGTGGAGATCGCAGTGGTATCTGGTATGTATATTAACTGATCAGACATGTCAATAAGAACAACCCATAGTACCACATATCACCTGTTAGAGTCAGTATGACTGTCAATTGCTAACCTGTGTAGTCAGGAACATAGGTAAACATTAGTTTGATGTTCTTTTAACTGACAAGATGCGGTTGGTTTTATTTGCCCTCAGACACTTTGTAATGATGAAGCGTAGGTCTCTAGCATTGAGGATCCACGAAGTGTCCTAGCACTGCAGTCGGTGACAAACACATTCCCCTGTAGACAGATAGGGTAAAAGATATGTAAACTTGCAATCAGGATTCCTCCCAAACAATTACCTTAACATTGTTTTTGACTAGCTGTTAATGATGTCTGTCAGTATGTATGATGCTTGGTCAATTCATACTGGTAATCTGGACTAGCTGCATGGCCCTGCAGGACAAACCACAGCTAATGTTCACCAAACAGACACATTGACAGACAAGACTCAAAGCATATTGTTAGAAAAAAAATGTGGCTGCATGTCTTTTCAAGTTTTTTATGACATCATGTGGCCAGATTTTTAACCTTCAACTAAGACATAGGAGATCAAGGTCACTGACAGGATTTCTTTTTGCACTCTTAATATCTTTTGTGGTAAATTAATACAGGTTTACATCAATATCTAAACTTATCTGCATCAACTTTTTGCATTGTCCCCCGCTGCCTATAATGATCATGCTTGAACTTTTGAGACCATGCACCTCTGTGGTATCACCTAGTGTTTACCTGTAATGCACAAGCATTCTTGTTCGGAGATTTTGAAAGATGAATACAGTACTGCTATTTGATGATTTTTTATTTCCCATATTGAGGCTACAAATGATTGAAATATTGAACAAATGTATTTGTATGATTCTGACTTTCCTTCACCAATCTGCCAAATCATCACTTTCTACAGCTGTCTATTCTCATTTCAAAAATCATGGCTAAGCAGAAAAGCATAAAATTTCACGAACAACCTAGAAACCCATCTTTGCCATGGTCATCACCGTATGTAAATTAGATCTGCCAGAATTGATCAGAAAAGAATTGCATTGATTGCCTGGCCTGTGTGCGTCTGTGTCTCCACAGTTAGCAGTTGATGGAATAACCCTTATTTAGCACAATCTTATTCCCCCAACCTCTTCGGGAAAACACTGATCTCAGCTGTAATCGTCCTCCAGAAATATTGTACAATTATTAGTAATTGTGATTGATTTATCAACTTAAGTTACATTTCCTGGCTTCAAGTTGAGCGTGGTATGAATCTAGCAGTAATTTGATTCAATTTGTATTTTTCTAACTAAATACCATAATTTTCTAAATTACCATAAGTTGTACTCTCTGATTCGAGTTTTTGGTCTAGAAGTTATTAAAAGTACCTGGTAGTTAGTGTTAACCTGAACAGTGATTTATTGATAAATCAATTCAAATTAAGTTGAATTTATGTATTATTCACCATTAAATGATTGAAAGCATTTTTGAAATTTGAAAATTGAAGAAGGTAGAAAAGCATTTTAAGCAGTATGACCAGTCAAGCAACCTGTAATTTTAACAGATCCTGTGTCAGTGTGTCTTGATATGCATGGTTAACTCTTTAAATATGTGTACATCACAAGTACATATAATGTGTCCCCGATAACTTTCTGAAAATGCTTTTTTTTTTATGAATTATTAAGAATAACTTCTGTTAGTTCACATAAATTTTATTTGAATGGTTTATGAATAAATTGTAAACAGATTCAAAGAAGGAGGATTGTAGGGGTTAAATGGAAAAGGACAAAATAGGAAAATCTATAAAAACATGGCAATAATTAGTAGTGCATAAATTATGTTAGGTTGGGGCGGGGGATCTTATTCAGTTCTTGATCTATACAGTAGTAAATTTCCCAACTTTATGTGTTTCCACCAGACCACCACTGTGACCATAGCCAGAAAGCATTAATATTATAACAGCAATTTATAAACGGCAAAGTTAAAGCAATGTTAAATGTAGTACCGCTAAATAGTACTAATGAATAACCAATTTTTATTAAGGTTTTTGAATAATTGATGTGATTTTGAATTTCAGAATGGAGGAGGCCACAGGGGGAACAGTGGTAATTATGATATGTCAGTCAAGGGGGCATGGCAGATGGGGTACACAGGAAAGGGGGTGGTAGTCAGTATCCTTGACGACGGGATTGAGCGCACTCATGATGACCTGATTGAAAACTATGTAAGTCTCACACACACAGAGAGAGAGAGAGAGAGAGAGAGAGAGAGAGAGAGAGAGAGAGAGAACAGATTTTCATAGTAGAACTTGATAATTAGCTTTGACATTATGGTTTCTCCGAAAGGAAATATGATGAAGTTAAACTGATTGGTCTGCAGTTCTACAGCTAACTGACATTTTGATATTGATGTAGGATAATACCAGTCAGATGCATAATGCCTGGTGATTTATCTTGGTTAAGGGTAACCATGTCAAAAGAAAAGATGATATCTTGCTTCTGAAGAGAATTTTCTCGTTAGATTTATAAGCCCTTGATTTTCTGTTTCATGTCAAAAGTTAACACTGCATGCAAAGAACAAACCTTTAAAAGTCATGCATCTTGGCAAATAGTACTTTAAAAGCCTTGACATGAACTTGTAATGTCAGATTCTTGTTTCAAGAACAATTAACATTTTAACTTAATGCATTAAAAACAAATTTGTGGACTAGGATTTAGATGAATCATGATATAACAGCACTAAAACGTTTGTCATTTCAGGATCCATATGCAAGTTACGATGTCAACAACCATGACCCAGATCCAATTCCTAGATACGACCCGTCCAATGAAAATAGGTAAATTATTATGAAACATTCTCTGAGTTTTCAATAACAAGTTGAAGGACTTCTCAAACGCTTATTTGTTTCATCACTTTGAAATTTTTTGTGAAACCTGATGAGTTTGAACGTTTAGGTTTGTCTTTGACGAGGAATTTACTGGTAGCCTTTATATGTTTGTAATTCTTATATAACTGCAGTGATTCATGTTCTGATGTTTCATCAATTGATTCAACAAAGATGAACAAATAAATGAAAAACAGACAGTATTGTAAAGGAAAAAAGAATGCCTTGAAAATCAAAGTCCCCAATGCTGAGTATGCATGTAACTGATAAAAATTAAAAAATTATCAATCAATAAAAGATTAACATTACTAGTGAATTAGGGCACTTGAAGTCTAATTAAGGCTGTCCCATGCTCACACTTGGAAAAACACTAAAAAAAACTTTAAACAATAGATGTAAAAAAATAACCCCCCAAAAACTACATTTAGAGGTTAACAGGCAATGCATATTTTTATCTAGTGCCTCTCAGCAATATGCACTCTTTACACTAATCATTGACATCTATAAAAAATTGCAAATCTTGCTTTTTGGGTTTTTTTTTTCCAGTATTAAATGTTTCCCAAACCCACTTTTCAATGATATTAAAAATAAAACATTTATAGGTCTGCTTGTGATTGACAAATTTGTCATGTTTATTTTAATTTGAACCTCATGAAGTTTTCGTACCCGGTACATTAGTCTCATTTTTACACCACCATTTTTTTTTGGACATAGTGCTATAATAAGGCATTTTAAGTGTATTATTTACAGTATATTTAATGCTTTGTGTACAACAATTAAGGGATAAATGTCTAGGTTTTTTTTATTGATGATGTGTTACAATTGTTAAAGTACTGTCATAAACCCCCAAAACCTGAGGAATGCTTCCCACATATTTGGTTATTTACCATAGTGAATGCATGTGTTTTTTATTACTATATGATTGAAAATATCAGATATACAGGTACATATGTATTTTTTTATTGTGTATGTATCCAAACCTTAGTGGTTTATTGATAAGGGATGATTTATAGTTGTCATTAAGTTACCGCTATTCTTTTCGTTATACACTGTAACAGCTGATTTAGCATATGTTTATAAGTGCAGTGTAATAGATATTGGTCTGTCAAGAAACTTATATGGTAGTGATGTTTTACACAAAGACAAAGACAACTTTTACATCCAAGTTATGGTAATTTTCTTCTGTAAATTCTGTATGTATTTGTCTATAGACATGGAACACGTTGTGCTGGGGAGGTGGCAGCAAAAGCCAACAACAACAAATGTGTGGTGGGGGCAGCTTACAACTCCAGGATAGGGGGTGAGTATACTAAGGAGAATAGCCATTGGCTCTCCTGAGATTATAATTAGGAATTTTATTCATATTACCTTCTTTAAAGTCATGTGGTTCAGTTACTATGTTTGAAATGGAGAAATTGGCTTATATGTCAAATAAAAGCAGATTTAGATCAAATATTTGGGTCATTTGTACATGTATATTTGATCGGCTTCCATCTTTCTTCATAGCAGAGAATAACATATACATGTTTAATATAGCTACAATATGTATAGATATAGAGATATATCAAGTAAGTTTTGAGTGGCAGTGTTCCCCATCTGTCTGCTCTTTGAATGTCTTGAGTTATTTTGAATGATAGTTTTATTGTATACACAAAGTAATACATCAGCCTTATATTTCTGTCATCAGCATAATAATCACTAATATTTCTCTGAACTCTGGGATACGCTCTGTTCTGAGTGACAGCTGTATATAGATACAGTGATGTGAATAGAAATGGGCCTTATTGCTTCCACAAGAACCTTATTGCTCTTCTCCCATAAGATGTTAATAGTGACATTAAAACGATAGTAATTCGTTGAATATGAAATTAAACTGGTGTGCACTTTACTGCAGAATATTGTACAGCCTTACAAGATTTTTTCAACAAGTGTTAGCTTAGTGTTGACGCCGTGACATTAATTCTCTGTCCATCATCTACTGAATCAATATCATACGAACGAGAAAAGGAAATGAGTTTTACGAGGCGTGCTGCAAAGAGCCGTTGTTTAGTAGCCAACTGTGTGTCATTTTGTCAGGTATTGCGTGGCAAAAATTACTGGCATTTGTTATGGAAGTCTTAAACTTCAGATTGAAAATTACTGTGTATGACAGAATTATTGCAATCTCTGTCAAGTTTTGGATCAGAATTGCTGATTGGGTTATATCTTTGGAGGTTTATTTGATATAATGTCATACAACACCTAATTGGTTCAAGGAAAATTACATAACATATGAAAATATGAACTATGAATCACTAAGTATCAAATGAAGGAGACTTACACATACAAATTTTTAAGAACTGTTGAATCATAAGAATTTATCATGGCTCCAATTGAACACCCCTGACTATTTATTAAACACAATCATTTTTCACTCTATGGCAGCTTAATCCCTGAAAAAATTGTCGTACATGAATTTAAATGATAGATTAGCTGATTTATGAAAATTAATTTGTTTGTATGTTATAGAGTGTAAGGAAAAAGATAATTGAAAGAGCATGGTGTATGAATCTCAAGTACATACACATAATAATACAACTTCTACTTGAAGCATTTGTCATTTTAAATTTGGAAAATTTCCATGTCCACTTTGTAGAACATTTTTAATGCTAGAAGGAAGTGTAAAGTGGATAAAAAGAGATTTAAAAAACATTAATTCTCTTTAAGTTCTGGAAAAGGAAGTAATTATGTCTGCAGAGTATTTAAATTCTTGATCAATAGCATACATATTTTGGCAAATTGAGGGAGGTACTGGCATGTAGGGTTATTAAGTCAGGCACAGCAAACAAAAGCCGAGGTCCCATCTATGTTTATGGTAGCTCTTTCTAAAGTATTTCTAAAGGAAACTCACGAATAGTTTTTTTTATGTCTAGAATGAGGCAGAACTTAATTGAGTCTCCTTTGAAGAGATGCAGTAGGGAGTAGATTGGTCATCGTTTCTTGATTAGAAAATTATTGCTTTTCTTTTATTAATTAATAAACATGCATAATGGACCGAATATGAAACATGGGAAATATGATATAATCATGTTATTAGAACTTAATTCGTTTTATTTCAACCTTCCTAGGAAATATTTAATGTTGGCTTTGTATGATACTTGCATTGACATTTAATTTTAAGCTTGAAAAGACTTAAAAATGTAAAAAAATTCCCACATGGCCTCCGAATAATTTTGCTTAAAACAAAAGAGATTTTATCACTGTTCGTGCACCTGCATCTTTTAGATGTTTAGTCTTGCTTCCTTTTTTCCCTCGTTTTATTTATCATGCATTTATGTTAATTATGCATACAGGTGTTAGGATGCTAGACGGAGATGTGTCCGATGCAGTGGAGGCTGCCTCCCTGAGCTTTAACAGAACCCACATTGACATCTACTCTGCCTCCTGGGGGCCAGATGATGACGGTCGGGTGGTAGATGGGCCAGGCCCCCTGGCCAAGAAAGCCTTCATCACTGGCATAGAACAAGTTAGCCTACTTTATACTCTGTAATGGACATGTAAAAGAAAGGCATCTGAAAATTAGACATAAATGAAAAACATTATCAATTGTTTAGGTAACATTAATTGTATTATGTTCATATGAGGCAAAATTTTTGGAAAAATAATGCAATCTAAATTTTCTGTAAATATAGACACCTACACATTAGGTCCTACAAAGTTTTTTTTGAAGTTCTGTTCAGTAGTTCTAAAGGTGTTGCATTCACAGTCTGTTAAAAGTATTACATTCAGTATTCTTATTGAAAAACTAAACAAAACAATATCATGAACAACATTTTATTTTGATAGTCAATATTCATATACCTGTAAATTAAGTATGTGTTGCACTACTGTTAAGATGAAGGTTTGTGTTGACTTTCTGTAGGGTAGAGGTGGGAAGGGCAACATCTTTGTTTGGGCCTCTGGTAATGGTGGCAGTGCCTTTGACAGCTGTAACTGTGACGGCTACACCAACAGTATCTATACCCTGTCCATCAGTAGTACATCGGAGCATGGCCGTAAACCCTGGTACCTGGAGGAGTGTTCCTCCACCCTAGCCACCACATACAGCAGCGGCGCCTACAACGAAAAACAAATCGTAAGCTGCTTTTAATTACTTCTGTGTCCCTACATATAAAACAACAGTGCTACTATTCTGCTGTTCTTTGGAATTCCATCCATCTTTGTGTAAAGTATATGTTCCTGGAGGGGGGGGGGGGGGAGAGAGAAATAGAGAGAGGAGAGCGTACATGCAAGAAGATACCTAACAGGTGCTTGTTCAACAATTAAGAAAATCTATGAATTGGTGGTGTGCTGCAAGAGAAAGAGAGAGATCGAGATCGTAAAGTAAAAGCTATAACACAAATTTTACCTTAATCAATACTGTGTTACATACTGCACCTGTGGGACTTTCTCCAAGCTGTTAATGCATGTACAGTGTGCCATGTTTTGTACACTAATGCTTCTTTTGTCATATATATAATGGCATTTGCCTCGGTTTCAGATATATAAAGTAGACATAAATTAAGTTCTTTTTTAAGCATGAAATATTTAAAATTATAAATTAAATAAAAAAATGTGATTCTTAAAAAAGGGGGAAATATCTATGTACATGTAGTAGGATAAATGAGACTTCGATGTTTTTTAAAAATACCGGTGTGCTTGGCTAACTACTGGCACATGAAGTTTAATTATTGCCTGTGAGAAAAAATCCAGAGAATATTAGAATTATGAAGTATTTTATCGTGTTTTTTTTGTAATTTTGACCTTATCTTTTTTTTTATCTTTATGTCAACTCGGATTATTTAATCCCTTTTGCAATAAATGAGCAATGGACTTTTTGAATGAAATGTGATATTTGTAGGTACTTGTAAAGCAAATACACATAATCATATTAAAAGTTACCACCTACTAGTAGCTAATCATTTTGATGCTGGTCATCAGAAATTAAGTGCTAAGCACCACAAAACTATTGATTTAATATTAAATCTAGATAGCATTGGTTGATGTGCCAACATTTCTTCTATGTGTTGTCACATTATAATTTATATTATTACATTTACATGTACTTTTGCCTTAGTTCATTACATAATTGAAACCAAAAAATAATTGTTACAAAATCACAATGTATTCGGTATTAAAATTGTACTTGGAGAATTCATTCAACAAACCCCTTGAGACTTAAAAATCTAAACCATAGAACTTGTACTGATAGTACATTTAAACAATTGGCAGGCCAATGCATTACATGTTTTGATAATATACTGATAATGCAACCATTCTATATCAATACATTTATTTTTTTTTTCTACATTCATGAGGAGGAATGACTAGGTTTCAGATAATTGGTAGTATTCCTGATGTAAGTAATTTAGAAGAAAAACATGTACATTGTATCCTGATATCTCTGATATCACACATCTTGCTGTTCCAGATATCGACAGATCTCCACAACCAGTGCACCAGTAGCCACACAGGGACCTCTGCCTCAGCACCATTAGCAGCGGGGCTAGTGGCCCTGCTTCTAGAGGCCAAGTAAGTGAACCTCTAGTTCTAATAGGAAGTATTAAATATATGGGTGGTTTTCTCTGACGCTTTGATTTTAGTAGCAAACTGTATGTCATTTTGTAAGGTACATAGCATTAGCATGGCAACAACTTAATGGCATTGATTTCTCTTTGTTTTAAGATAAACACATGTAAATACAGCCTCCAGAGGTCTGTTTTAGGATATCGGACAAAAAAAAAATAAGCATCAACACATGCATGTGTAGAAAAATTTGATTTTTATCATTAAAGAAACTTTCAGTGACTGCTTTCAGCTATTACAAATGATGATTTCTTTTAATAGTCCATCCCTGACCTGGAGAGATGTTCAGTATATAACCTTGTTGACTTCAAACCCCGAACCAATGGAGGATGGTATGTGGATCACAAATGGGAAAAACAGGAAAGGTCAGTCTAATCTATGACTTAATGATTTTGATCCAATGAAGAAGGACTTTGTAGAGCTTGTCTGATTGATCTGTTTAATACTGTATGATTTTGATCCAGTAATGAAAGAATATTTTAGTATTGTTTGTTGATAAACCATTATGATACTTAATTTTAGCATAATGCTGCTGAAAGTAATGTTAAACACAGACTAATTCTGTTTTCAGTGAGCTTAAGGTATGGTTATGGGCTGATGAATGCTACAGCTATGGTGGGCTATGGACTAAGATGGACCAATCTTCCACCCAAACACATCTGCACAATTCTGAATGGGGACAGTAATGTGTAAGTTTATCATACAGTGTAACAGATAGCAGATGAAGATATACGTTCAGCTGTCAAAAATGGATCGCTTTTCTCTTTATGATTATATATTCATTTGACTTGCTGAATTATTATTTGTATCTCAACAGTAATGTCTTTCACAGCAAGACTTAGTTTAAATTTACACACTGTTCTCATGATATACAAGTAGACATTTTTTTTTACTGATTAGGTGTAAATTAAAGAAAGCTATGTTTTTCCGCTTAACATACAAATTATCTATGATTTTCTATGATTTATAAGACTAATTTACCAAAATCAGATACACATGTACATGTATGCCACTGGTTTTTTATGAGTTATAGTTCTTTCTATTTAATTAAATACATGTATCTGATTATCACCGGGTTAGTATGTATCTGATTTTTATAGGAATTTGATGGGTACACCATTCTCAAGCTCAGTAAATACAGATGGGTGCCAAGGTACAGCAAATGAGGTCAACTACCTAGAACATGTCCAGGCCAAATTAACCCTGACCTACTACCGCCGTGGTAACCTGGTCATCCACCTGACCTCACCCAGTGGTACCAGATCAACACTACTTCCAAAGCGACCCTCGGACATGAACAAAGGGGGCTTCAACCAGTGGGCTTTTCTGTCGGTCCACTTCTGGGAGGAGAATCCCCGGGGGACTTGGAAATTGGAGATTGAGGATCAGCACCCATCCTCTAGCTGGCCCAGACCTCCCAACGGGGCCAAAGGTATGGTGTTAGGGCCAAGTTAAAATAAAACTCTGAGTGGGAATGTGGAGTACTAGGTTCTGTATCATAAATTATCTGTAAAATTCGCAGACAGTTTAGGTACCATAAAGTCTTGTGTATAGCATGCACTCACAAAGTTGGGTGTAAAATGCTGAATAACCGCTGTTCCTACAGTCCCTGAAACATTCTACTTTCCCACTTGAACGGTGAGTGAACGGTGAGTGCACTCTGACCGAATGGTGAGCGCACGCTAAACGAACTTTGATGAGCACTTATGAACAGTGAGCGAACGCAGAGCCAAACGCAAGCGCAAAGTGAACGGTGAACGCACGGTTCCCTATGTGAGGTTTTTACTATGGGAGGCACTGTAGCTCCCAGGTTGTCCATCCAAATTTTTTCAGACCGGGAGCTACAGACCTGCAGCTATATGAGCATATGCTGAGCGCACTGTGAACGCACTGAAAAATGGGAAAGTAGAACTTTTCAGGGACTTATGTATAATTCGCACCAAAAAACGAAGAAATTTTCAGTTGGGATTTTTAAATAGACACGCATGTGTATGGGTTGATAATGTTTTTCAAACACTTAAAAGTAATTACGTCTGCAGATCAAATCCAAAACAACAACAAAAGTAATGAATTTATTGATAATTAGTCTAATTCTTGGATAATTGTTAAATAAAAATTGTGAAGAAACGTTTGTATTTCGGTTATAGTCATCAAGTTGTACAAATGATCGATCTATTTTTAACAGTCTATGAAAAGCAATAACGTTTAACTGCATAAGTTAAATCACATCCTAATTTTTTTTATTCTTTCTGCACTTAAATAACTGTGAACTCCGAAGCATGAGACAGGTGTATGCTTCACTGGAAATTGTGAACAAATATTGACCACTCGACAAGTCAACAGGTGGCTGGTTACGTAATGGCGAATGCACTGGCGAGAACTTGTTTGATGCATGGAACAGTGGTCTGGGTAGATAAATACTCCAAATACATGGAAATTGAATTAAGAATAAGGTATTTCTGACAAAGTAAATTAAGCATAGACTCATACAACTTTCATTACATGAGATACCAGCAGTCATACTCCCTCAGTATAAAAAATGGGGTAAAATTTTGTTTCTATGTTTAATATACACCCACAACTTTTTATCCAAGTTTGGCTGAAAAAATGTGTGTGTTATACACAAGTCTTTACGGTAATTGAATTTACAGATACAAATCAAGTACCTTGGGTACATTTATAATAAAGTGAACCATTGAAAATAAAATTTTATTTTCATAGATATGAAGATGATATTTAAGAGGTAAATGTATGTATGTATGAAACTTTTAGGAAATCTTGTATCCTGGTCGCTGATTCTGCATGGAACAAAGGACTATCCAATCCAGCTGAAGCAGTCAGATTCTATTACTCAACCGGATGTGACGGAAACACCATTCTTCACAGGAACTACACTCCCCCCTGTAAGTCATGAGTCAGTCTACTGGGAGAACTTTTTTAGGTTTCATCTTAAAGAGTTTGTTGTTTGAATAAAAGAAGGGAAATGAGACTTACACAGTGCCCTTTTCATGTGAATTTCACAAAGGCATAAATGGCTGTGTATTTGGTATACATTTGCTGTATTTGTGGTTTTTAGAAGTGTGATGATGAGTGTCTAGACACGTGTACAGGAAGTCGGCCGGAGGACTGCCGGGTCTGCAAAAACCTACAGATGGGGGACGAAGGGTACGTCGTTAAGTCAAAACTAGGAAGAAAGATTAAAAACATTGTATGTTTTATTAAAAGATTGAAAGTTATGTTACTTTAATCTAAGTTGTAACAAGCATTTCTTAGACTATAGATTGTTATTAAATATATATATATTTAGGACATCATAATTTAGATTCTGCAATCTAACACCTGTGAACAAAATTTAGCTTAGTAAGAAGTACATGTATTAACAGTAGATGTTTAAATGTTTTAAAGTTTCTATATGAATTTTACATGTGTAACTTAAATGGATTCAAACAAAATTTTTAGTGCTTGTGTGAAAGAATGTCCCCATGGAACCATGGAGTTCCAGAAGAAGTGTCTTCCATGTGACCCCAAGTGTCAGAACTGTACTTCTAAATATGGCTATCGCTCTCATTGTTACGCATGCAGGGATGGGTACTTCCTCTTACCGGAGGAGGGAAAATGTTCAGTGGAATGTCCTGAAGGATATTTCTTAGGTATTCTTCCATTCTGTTTGGCAATTGCTCTCTCTCTCTCTCTCTCTCTCTCTCTCTCTCTCTCTCTCTCTCTTTTCTCTTTGTGATTTAAGGTCTAACATTTTTAAAAACTTTTACAGAGAGTTCAGGTCACAGAATCTGCCAGAAGTGTAACAACATGTGTGAGACGTGTGAGGAGAATCAGGACAAGTGTTCCAGCTGTCCCAAGACCCTGACCCTCCTGTCCAACAAGTGCTACCTCCCCGAGAGTGTGTGCTCCAAGGGTTACTACAGGTTCAGGAAGCAGTGTGTTAAGTGTGATGAGAACTGCTTACAGTGTCAAACAAATGACAAATGTGTCCTCTGTGATCCAGGAAGGTAGGCATGAATGACCAGTCTCTTGAAATGGTCACTATACATGTAGGTCGACCATTTTTGAAGCAAGAGAACAAGATTGTGATTATGTTTTCTGCAGTTTCATTGTTTATTTGTTGAGCTCCAATATTCATGTATTTTGTTGTTGAGTCAATTTCTGTAATTGAATGTTCAAAGTGAGAAAGACAATATCAGTCATACTCCTTAAAATATGGTATCATCAAAATTGTGATATTTTTTTAAATGCACAAAAACTGATATTCATTTATATATTTATGAAACCAAAATATAGTTTTCATAATGAAAAAGACAAAGTTTTATATTTTTACACTTTTTGCACTTAGTTTACTCTATCACTGCTAAATGCAGCAAAATTTAGGCAATTAGCAGTAAATCATTTTCTCTTTGTCACAGTTATTTCCATAATGGTAAATGTCTCCCAAACTGCCCCAATGGGTTTTTACCATACGTTGTAAAGATGGATCAATCAACATCTCATACAGAATGCCACGCCTGTCAACATGGTAATTAGTTTGTAGTTGTAATTCGCTAAAAAATACTCCATTTAATAGTCAGCCAGTTTATGTGTGTTTTTCAATCCATTTATTTTACTTACTGTGTAAGCAGAGAACAAGAGAAAATTGACACTTGGAATTACCTTTGAATAATTAAAATGATAAAAAACAATGCAAAAAAGGAGTGTTAAATGCCCTTCAGAAAATGAACAGTATACACTGAAACCAGAGTGTTCAAAATTGTTAAGGACATATCTCACATGTACAAAGAGTTTTCTTGACAATAAGAATTGTATTATAAGATTATTCTTATCATCACTCCACCTTGTTTTTATCGCACATCATAACCAATTTTGTTTCCAGTAACAAGCAATGAATTAAGAAATATTTCATTATGGACTGTTTTATACATATTGCTCTGTTTCTCTTTTACATCTATAAACTATTTGCTTCCAGGGAACTGTAACAATTGCATCGGTGACTTTTTGAAGCGAGAGGGCACCTGCCACCAGCAGAGCTCTTGCTTCAGAGAACAGTATTATGATTTCATCAATATGGTATGTACACATACAGTTAAACATGGCTATGATAAATGCCAGGGATTAGCAATTTTAATTTGTTATAAAAGTGAATTGTTATATCCAATAGGCTAATAGGTTTAAAGAATACAATTTTAAGATCAGGAGAATGAAACTGACTTTGCTGTGAATTTGTTATAATGCTTTAATACTGTAACCATGTTTTACTGTGACTGAATTTAAAATTTTTCTGATTATTAAATAGCTGTGAAATGTCCTATGATCTTTGTATTTTAATAAATGCTTTTAAAAGGAGTGCCGAAATTGTCATTACCGATGCAAGACCTGTTACGGGCCTGGATCACATGAATGTTTGTCCTGTGAGCCGCCGTATGCCTATCACTCTTATCTACAAACCTGTGTTATGTGTTGTAAAGACAACGAAAAGGAGGGGTCATGCTGCAATTGTGACAGTCATGGTATGTAGCTCTACAGTATCCAAGAATGGCACTAACAGAAGAGAATGTTGAATAGCTGAAGATGTGTATCTTAGTAAATATACAGTAATAAAATCACGGCAAATATACAAATATCACTCTCATGTATTTGTATGCAAACTCACCAAATGTATAGAGTTTGGTAGATTTTAACAACTTGATTGAAATCTAGTTGTGGTTTTGTGTGTTAACATAAACTAACACAGCTTATAAGACCTTGCATATAGCTGTTAAAACAAATCTGGCTGCCTAATGAATTTGGGGGAAAAAAGGTTTCAGCAGTATATTTAAACAACCCTTGCTTGACTGGTGGGACACGATGCGGATAAGTAACTATTTATGCTTTTAGGCATGTGCATTCTACCCCAGAACAAATCGGCAGCGATGATACAGTCGGGAATGCTGGTGACCGTGCTAGTGGGTCTGATTTCCATTCTCATAGTCCTGGTTGTGCTGGTCATCGTGTACATGGTACTCAAAAAATCCAGCTGGTGGTCTAGAGGAAATGAGAATGAGAAAGGCATTCATTACAGTCCTCTACTGCAGGAGGACCTATAGAGGAGGCAGGGTAGGTGATTATTTTAAAAATGTTGTATTTTATCATTATTTACTTTTTGGTATTACCTAATATTTAAATAGGCAACAAGAATAATTCTTTTGATACAAATTTCTTAACTAGAGAAGTTGGTAATACAAAGCATTCATTAACTTTTAAAGTGACACATTGACTCAGAAAAGAAATTTTACTTTTTGATTATGACAACAGAAATAAGAAGAAATATAAAAAAAAATTATCATACAGAAAGTTTTGCACATTCCAAGTCTTCACATATCAGTTAATAAGTCATTAAAACTCATCCGGAATTACACATGTAAACAAACTGAGTTGAGTTGGACATTGATTTGAGTGTCACGTGATTGCTATTGCTGTCTAAAAATAGGTACAATTGAATTGACACAATGAGAACAGAATTGGAATCTGAAGTTATTGGATGTCTATACACATGTAGTAAAAAATATACATTCATAGAGGATACTTCTTAATAAATATACAAATAATATTAGTTCTTGGAAACATCTGGTGTCACTGAGAGCCTGCCTGCTCATGCTCTATGCCATGCTGCAGTATTTACAGTCCTCTGTGCTTGTTTGACTATGAAGCGGAGGGTAACTCAATATTTATGTGTTGGGCCGATGAATAATTCTTTTGTTCGCTTTTTAACCGGATCTATTTACATTTGAACACTGTAATTTTCCAAAAGTTCATCTTTTCATACGAGATATAATAGTAGTTAAAATATATGGAAATCATATAAAAATTTGATATTTGGTAAATCATGGGTTTGTGCGTCAGCATGTCTCTATAACAAGTGATTGAAATTAGAAGTACCCAATTGTTATGCATGTGTATTTCATGAAACTGATTTTCTTCCTGATTTCACAATATCATCTCATAATTTATGTAAGACGTACATTGTAAGTCTCAATTGCATGTGTCGTATATGAAATATCAATAATGGATTATTTCTTTTGTGATTCTGCAAATTTCTCAAAAGGTGTCGATTTATGTGGTCTTTCCATTTTACAGCAATCTCTAAGACCCCCCAGTTACAACCATAATCATCAGCTGATTGACAAGAAAAAGGAAGGGCAGCACATTCCAGTTGTACTCGTATAGTACAAACATGCGCAGTCTCCATTATCAATACCACTGTTAAGGATCACAACATCCAAGACAAGGGCAAGAACTCCTTACGATTTAGACTTGAGTTGTTATATGCAATGTTATGTTTGACTACATTATTTTTTTTTTCCTCCATTCTTATATCTATCATGTTCTACAAAATATTTTGATAGACTTTTGTTATCATGTTTCAAACACTTATGTTTGCTGGTTATCGACTAATTCATTGATAGATTCATGCGTGTTTTGTGACATGTACAAAGTAGCCTGGACTAACTTGTGATTACTGTTGAGTTTGAAAAAGGAATAATTTTAGATTGGTCACACTGGCTTGCGTTGACAGTTCTTAGATTGTTCTAAATTTATTAATTATATTGTCCAAAGGAAGACATAGACTTAATGCAGTGGAATTAAAATACATGTGATGTACATATAGCACATAGTTCTTCCTAATTCCTCCCTCTGCTTTTGTAACTGACCTTTACCTTTTCCAGCCCCTCAGGATTACCCTATAACAGATTTTGTATCAATCTGGAGAGATAAAATTGCAAGAAATATGTTCGTATTTAATATGTGCTTTTATAAGATTGATCGCTAGCATAGTTTTTGCTTGACCTTTGAGGTACATCTAGATGATGTTCAACCCTCTCCACGGTAAAGCATTTAGTTTACGTTAGGAGGTCATTGCCAGGTGTCTGCTGACCAGAAATACACATGCTCAAGCTCCATAAGGTGATATGTACATGTATATTTTTTTACACTATCGAAAGACGCTAATGTTTGTGCTGAACTGACATCACTGTTGGCAATTAATTGGACTAAATTGATATTTAAAGAAAAAAAGAATTAATCAAATGTTAAGTAGGAAGTTAAAATCAATTTAGTCCAAGATTTGTTATGGACTCTTTATCTGTGATACCTGTGTTAATTAATATCAAGAAAATTAAGTTGTTTTATGAATATGTAAATGTTGATGAGTTCAACACAATGTGTTCTTATGAAGACCAATCTGGGCATGCATAATCATGCATGTACATGTATTAAAAGAAATAAAATTGGTTATAGATGAATGCATGAAATGTATCTGATTTTTGTTATAAAATGCTGATTTTTATGATTATTTGGTATTATTATGAAAAGAAACTATATAGGAGTTTGAGAACAAAAATTGATGGTAACAGAATTTGGCCATAGTCAAATTTATTGAGTGTTGATATTTTCAAAGCACACGTATATATCATTATATATTTGAAGTTTTTTGTTTACAAAGAAAAATCAATTGTTTAATCATAGAGTCTTTTGATGTTTAATACATGTATTTATGATGACATTTATTGTTTTTCTCATTTTTCAGTTACTAGTTTTCATCACTGTATGTCTTAATCACCATGTATCTTAATCACCATGTATCTTAATCACCATGTATCTTGCAAAAAAGGGATATCAAACAGTTGATGCCATTTCATCACCAATGTTTTTGTCATTGGAAGTTGGAATATGTTTTGTTGATGAAATGTTTCATTTTAAAATCAGAATTTGACATTCACATTATTTTTGTTTGCATGGACATTGAATGTTAGAATGCATGAATGGAGAAAACAATAACATATGTAGAGCATGCCATTAATTTCCAGAGAGATGCATTTTGTTTTAAAGAAAAGAAAGAAGTACATGTACAAGCATTTGTTGACAGAAAATTTATTATGTAAATGATACATCGAAGAATTTTCTGCATAATATTGGGCAGTGTCAACTCATTTCGAAGTAGGTCGGACATTTGATGTGAAAACGAAAATAGATCAAAAGGGGGCAAATATTTAAGTTGAAATACATGTACATGTATATCTGTTGGTAAATGATTTATAATTTCATGCCTTATTTGAAAATGAAGAACAAATACAGTTTAAATATTTTAACCAGCATTCTGCTTTGTATCTGAAATTGTTATCTATTTGGCATTCATGTGTTGTATTTCCTGGGGTAAAACTTACAAAATGCACAATAACAGTGATAAGTATATTTAGGGAATCCTGCATCTTTTTTGTCTGACCGTTGGCTGTGATTTTCCTTTTCAGCCAGATGTGTGGTTAGAAGGCGGATATTTTTAGCGACCCCCTGGCGTTACCTCTACCCAGGATACCCCAACTGATCTCAAACCGAGGCTTAATACTGTTCTTGTTTAGTCTAGAACTTAATTATTTGCTGTAACATTTTTTTTTAACAAGATGTCCTTTTAGTATTTGCATATCATAATAAGTTTGTAATTCTTAATTTGTATGATTTATTTAGTAAGATTCCTCAGTTTATTCAGCATGATGTTGAACTTTTATGTAGTTCGATAATCGGGTAAGTAATGGCATTGAAACTTTTTTTCAGACACCCAGTATTTGTTCATTCTTCAATGATTTTCCAATCTGGTTTAGACTCTCTACTGGCATTTGCTTGTGTGTGTGTGCGTGGAAGTTTATATAGAGTGCTAGTGTGTTTTTTTTAGAGAAATCCATTTTGTTCAGTTTTTTGTGTGCCAATTTGAATGGACTTTGCTGCAAAATTTATGAAACAAAATTTCAGATAAAGAAAGAAAATGCAGAAAAGAATTCTAACCAGCCAGAACTTTGCGAAATAAATGGAGTTATCTTTCTTCATAATTTTTAAAATAATATTTATAAACTGTTCATGTTTTAAAATAAAGAAAGATTCAATTTGTTTATAATTTGTCAATACAAGTCTCCATGGTCTAGCAAAAGACCTTATACATTTAAGTTTAACTGTTGAATTTTTGTTGAGAATTTTTTTTTCTTATATTTTGATGTTGTACTTGAACTATGGCTTCTTTGACACATTTTTTCATGCATGTTTTTAAATATGAATTGAATATTATGTATACGAGTTACAAAATGGAATAAACACGAAGCAGTGGATCAGATTTCTGTGGATTTTTTTAGAGTCAATGTAAACTTCATATTATTTCAAGGGACTAATGCTCCAAGAAATCCATTAGAAATTTTCTTGAAAAATTGGGTGGTTAGAATATATGCTAATTGTGTGTTAAAAAATGTGACTTGACATCATTGATTTAAAGTTGCTGAATACACCTTGAAATAGTTTCTCAAATCAGCAGATAATTACTGGTTATGATAAATAGCATGATACATATGATGTATTAAGTTCAGGTTTGCGGAATAATATGGAATTTTGGATAAAATAAATATTTTCCAAAAAAAATATTCAATAAAAATGAAAAAAAAAAAAACAAACAGGCATATCCTTGTGATCTGTGGCTCATAAGACTCATACTTTAACCATTGAGCTATGGTGATATTAGTTTGAATCGCCATCTTGTGACGTGTCTTAAAAAGAATAAGTCGATGAAATGAGCCACCGAAACGGGTACATTTTACTTGCATCGAGAAGAGAAAGGTTGTTAAATTAGAACCATGCCGAAAAAGTTTTTCGATTTTGATATAGTTCAAGAAAGAAATCTATACATGACGTCACGTGAAAATTTGATTATTGATTGATGTTTGATGTCCCGACAACATGGTCAAGGTTTGATTCTTATAATTGACCTTTAATTGAGATGTAAAATTGAAATAATAATCTTTCTATAATGCGAACTAGTAAATGCATCCAACAGTGTTCAATTATAGTACTTATGTGTCAGGAATGGGCTTATGTAACGCTACAAAATATCTTTTAAAATTTCCTAAGTATTTCGTAAGTTTGAAGTACAATCGAAAAAAAGAAAATAGGTTTGTTAAAATTCCAAAATGGCCAAATATTGACGATGGAATAAATCAATGAAAAAAAAAATTAAATCTGATGGATCAATCCGATGACAGAGTACTCGGAACAATTAATTTGTGTTGATATTTCCTCCTGCAAAAGATATCGCCTTTTTTCATCAATAGAAACATACTTAAACGTGTAATTTTATTATAGTGGAATATATTTTGTGCAATGGCGAAATCAATTATTAAATAATCCCAGAAATATGATACCTTATCCTGACAAGTTTCATTAATAGCGTAAGAGTGTGATATGGCAAATACTGTTGGTCGTTTATAGCTCACCTGAGCTGAAATCTGAAACTTATGTGGGAGCATCTTCAGGTAGTGTAGATTCAAAGTTGTGAAAATCATGAGCCCCAGGGGTAGGGTTGGACCACAATGGGGGTCGAATTTTTACATAGGAATATATAGAGTAAATCTTTTAAAATCTTCTTCTCAGCAATCAATCGGCCAGGAAAGCTGAAACTTGTGTGGAAGCATCCTCAGGTAGGGTAAATTCAAGTTTGTTCAAATCATGATCCCCGGAGTAGGATTGGGTCACAACGGGGAAGGGGGGATCACATTTTTACATAGGGATATATTGAGAAAAACCAAAAATCTTTTTCTAAAAAACGTTTCCCTAGAAAAAATGTAACTTTAGTGAATTAAAGTCTTGAGGAGTAGGGTGGGGCCACATTTGGGATCCAATTTTACAAAGGAAAACATTTTAATTATTCACAAAAACTGAAATGTTATCATATATGGTTTTACTTATATGCAAGCATTTTGACATTTTGCTAATCCTATAAAATTGTTTTGACCTTGGCCCCTGGACGATTCTTGGGCCTCATAATGGGTCCAGAGTTTGATGTAGGTTTATATCCCATTTATAAACAATTGTTTAGGACCTTTTTTAGGATCTTTTTTAGAACTGCAATGCTCAACATGTGATATGACTGTAAAACCGTCCTGTTAGAAACGGATTATAAACATAAGAATATCCAGAAGTAAAAATTGATTTTATTTATACAGGACCTACATGTATTATACCACATTGTCCAGATATTTTGTATTATGGCTCAATTAAGCTGATTTTTATCATGCCTATTGTTACTCAGGTGAGCGATGTGGCCCACGGACCTCTTTAATTATTTGATATGACCGCGAGTCTTGCATGTGACACTTTGGAAATGAAACACGGGTCTTTGAAGGGATGATGGGATCAATAATTCTCGAAACTAAATACACGTGGGCCGGAAATAGCTTCAAAATAGAATATTTTAAGGAAGTGTGCGCAATAAATGAACATGTAAAATTTGAAGCGCTTTTGAAAAAAAAGATATATCGCTGAATAGTTTATGGACAGATGGATCGACTGATGGAAAATACGGACGAACAGAGAATGTCCTACGTGTTCAATGCGGTGTTATACAATATATATGCCCGCCCCGAAGATCGGATCGGTGGCCAATGCTTTTGTGTTGTCTGTCTTACTATGGAAGAAGATTTGTTTGGCCTTTAGTTTTAAATCTATGTACATGTATACGTAAACGTTATGATATTCAACTATTAATGCAGTGGCGTAGCTACCTTGAAGTGCTTACAATTTGTTTTTGAATCTCAATTTTTTTTAAAACATTGGTGGGTTTTTTTCATTGCAAATCCCGACAACTTTTTGCGATTGTGCCGGTGTAAAGCAGAATAATGACACATTGCACCGAGATATAGTTCTCATCACAACGAGTTACATGTATCTCATCATTACGAGTGAAAACACATTCAAATTATTCTGAGATACAAGCTGTGTAACGAAATTCTGTTTATTGGCGATAAAAGAGTAGACTTATTATTGGTCATCAATTAAACTTGCATTGACGTTTATAATTTTCCCCTACAACTAACTACTGGATATGCAAGTGCAGAACCCAGAATTCATAATTAAACTAGAACTATGACAAGTTTACTCCACTATTAGGAATGATTACTCGAATGATCTAATCTATCAAATTTTAAGCTCTAAAATATATTGTTCGCAGTCAAAACAATTTTTTTTCCGTTGCACTTAAAAAATACAAAAAATGCACATAAAAACAATTCAAAGCCGATATTGGTCTCTGTTTTGTGAAATCATATTTCA
Source organism: Magallana nippona (assembly GCA_033439105.1). NCBI lineage: Eukaryota > Metazoa > Mollusca > Bivalvia > Ostreida > Ostreidae > Magallana > Magallana nippona. Next base: position 9,840,899 of record CM065923.1, read on the forward strand.
AAAAAGATTCTTTATCGATCCATCAAATAAAATATTGATGTGTCAAGAAACCTTGAATCAATAATTCAACACTAGTTCTGCAATTTGGACAAAATCTATTTTCTCTACTTGTGTTATTATATCTATCAGTTTTGAAAAAACTGTATGATGATAAATCGGCAATTTTATATGATTCAAGAACTGTAAAGATTATTTCACAAAACCTATCAAATGTAGACCTAATGACTGCATTTTCAGAACATTAACAGATGAAACTACTATAAAGTCTTAAATTATCTGTTGCAAGTTTTAAGAGAAAATATCATACGTAAATATTTAATTAATGTTTTTGCTGACATCAATGGAGGAAAGGGGAAGAGCGTACAATGCCTGTCGAATCCCCCGCACCTAGGATATTAAAACGACTTATGTACACCTTATATAAAGCAATCTTACATTTGAAGATGTGCATCAGTACATGTATAATACAGAACCGCATTACCTGATCTTTAACAAACATACATTTATACATGCATTTTTCTTCTTAGTTTCATTTCTATGTTTATTTTCTTAACATTACAACGTGATCTCAAACAATCTCTGATTGTTGTTTATTTAACATTATTTGGACGGGACAATAACATTTTATATATTTTCCAAAATAATTTAATTATATATAAATTTTGAGAAAAATGGTTTACCTAAAAGGAAGCAAAAGCACAGAATTTAAAAAGAAAAGTCCACTATGATTCGAACACCCACTCAGCCGAGATGTAGTCTACGATCCTCCACTTATTACACGGAGCTACATTGACACATATCATTCATTGTGAATAACTTTTATAGTTTGACAATTATAAATAAAGATTTAAAGATTTTGTGATAATCACAAAGTTTGACCCATAATGGGTCTAGACTCCACTTCAATAAATCAACAATAAAAAAGAATGAAAACTTATCCTTTTAATAAAGGTACATTTAGGATGGATTCTAGACCCATTCATACCAAACATTTGCAATTTTGCGCAGTAAATGGTCAAAATTTAGGCATAAAACGTCATGTGGCGTAATTTGGAAACCTTAAAAGCTCTTGTGTTTACAGAATGAATGCTTGTTATTGACATGCATCGTGAAAATTATAGTATAAACAATGTATAGAAGCCAAAACCAAATATTTTAGCAGCACTTGAACAAGTTCTTTTTCATTGCTCAAAGTGTAATGCTTTGTACGCCCCTTTCCAGATTTATCTAGTGAAAACGCTGTTAAATATTTTTTATTTATGCTGAGGCTTAAATAATCGAAGAAAATTGAAAAACTGTATGATGATAAATCAGCAATTTTATATGCTTCAAGAACTGTAAAGATTTTTTCACAAAACCTATCAAATGTAGACCTAATTCGTGCATTTCCAACCCTCTTCAGTTTGGGGTATATCGAATCAATATTAAAAATATTATTTTTGTCGGAATGTTTTGTGCCAATTTAGCTACTGATTTAAAATACCAGAAAGTGGCATTGCATATCAACACAAACACGAAACGGGATGCGATTCAAAATACCACAAAATGACTGTACTGGTATCTCATTGAAGATTACTCCTCATCCAAGCTTGACATACATGTATTACCCTGTATAGAGTGTCCATGTAAATTATCAATGTTATTTATTTTTTCTCATCAAGTATTAAAGTGACTATATTTTGTAGTATAAAAAACATTCAGTATACAACAGTGTTTAATTCTGAAAACTCATACATTGTAACTCACACTTAGTGGTTCATCATGGCTAATGCATTTTGCTTGATGACCACTTTCTTGCCCGACAAGTTTCGGCGGTTTACATCTTGAATTCAACGGTTATCAATACATGGTATATTTTACAAATAATATACAAATATTGACTGGGGTTGAGGGCAACATTGATTATATTAGCCCCTGAGGGACGAAATATTGCCTGACGCGAAGCGTATATATAATATAATTATATCATATATATAATATATATAGGATCTCTCATGATTTGCGATGGTATATGATTTTTATCCAACGAGTGTGAAAACACACAACGAGTTGGATAAAAATTATATACCATCGCAAATCATGAGAGATTCTTTTTATCACATGTTTTACCACTTATTTTGTTAAACCTCAATCTTTTCTATAAAAATTATAAATGGGAACCGCACAACACATATACTACAAGACGTCAACAACTTTACGCACGGAAAAAGAGTTCCTTAAAGATTAACAAACAAACATTTCATTTTCAAGCATATTTCTATCAAATGATGAAAAAAAAAATTAAAACAGCATTAAATACTTCACATTTACAACTCTACATTTTTCAACTGAATTGTTTTGTTACTTTTTCATTCTACGTCAATCATCCGCCTGAAGCTAAGTAATGCTTAATTATGACGTCACGTGGCGTAAGAACACACAGTGGAATATCAAAAATTTATCCCATGAGTGATATCCACCGCATATTGAGATAAACATGTGATAAATATTTATATGTATTTCCAAAAGGCAGTAAGTCAAACAAAAGCACTACATGTACAACATTTTTGCAATAATCACCAGTTTAAAGAAATAAATAAAAATGTTCATGACCAATTTGATGTTCAGGATTAAATTCAAGAATATGGATGTCAATTAAAATTAATGTGCTATTATGCAACTTATATTGTAACATAAACTAAATGTAAATAACAATTGCAAATAGATTTGTTTTATTTATTTTCTGTCAATGCCCTTCACAGGCACTGTGATACTGATTTTAGCTATTAAGCAATTATCTTACCTGGTCAAATTCCCGTTTCGCACACATTTTTCGACACCTAATTTTCAAATGTGTACAAAACGGGAACAAACCGATCAAATCTATCATAGAGCCCCGAGGGCTGGATTTGACCACGCCCCGACCAAAATTATAACCCTAACATACACAAAGAATGATTCCTTATTCCTTACATGCTATTATTACGGAAGCCGATTGGTGCCTGGTGAAAAAATAAATCAAGGGACCGATGAAAGAACATTTTCGATAATAAAACGTACATAGCTATGATTTCTCAAGGTGCTTAAGTGTATTTTGTTACTTGATATTGTTTATAAAGTATTGTATTTATTTACAAAATTGTTTTGAAAAATTGTTTCAACAGGAAACGTTTTATAAATTTTTATTCATATTGTCAGAATTAAATTTCGAGCAATATTTGTGAAAGTGATAAGCAACTCTTGTTGCACTGGAAATATTGAAATCATTGAAAAATTAATAAATATACTGGTCGATTTATTTAAAACGATGTCAAAATATACATATTGAATGCAAAGTTGCATAACTTGAGCGAGTTATTCCACGGGAAGAAATATCACATCACTGGGCCAGAAAGAAGGGGCGTAGGCTTTAGTGTCGAGCCGGACAGACCCCGACCCACGAAAGGCGTGCGGATGAAAACCCCATGTATTGAATAGGGATAACATGTCTTCGCCGCTTTTTTGTCCTTTGTGTGTTTCCCATGCTATCACTATTCCACGCGTCCTTTTACTCATAAGAAGAAGTTTGCTTCCTAGTATCACAGTATGCTCACTGCCGTCAGTGTCTATTTTGACTAGAACATTTCGGTTGGACAAGGACAGGACCTTGTCTACTGTTATAGTATGCGGATCAGCCTTATGCTCGTCTGGTAGCACACTCGTAAAGTCTTCTATTCCCACTGACTGGTAAACAATTGTCATATTTTCCATGACTTTATTTTCTGCCACAGACATGCATAGTCCGCGGACATTCTCACTGTCCGATTCCACAGAAATCACGTGATGACCTTTTCGCGCCATACGTAGTGATGTCACACCTACACTAGCCCCTATGTCAATAAAAAATGTACGAGGGTAATTTTCTAAATACATAGAAATGAAGTCATCAACTTTCATCGAAAATCGGTAGCTCAGCTCGCTCATTTTTCTGTACAGACTTTCATTTTCTTTACTCCCAACGCCGTACAGAACAAATGGAAGGTTGCCGGAGTAAAGTCTATAAGAAACAACACTAGCTGGAGGATGACTGGAATCACACACCTCCACGTTTTCAACCCACCGACCGCTCCATTGTAATACTTTGACGTTATCGCTGCCATCCAACATTTGATTGACTCGCCCAAGGATCATCAAACTATTACCACCCGTTATGTTTATGCGAAGTCTCTGACGAATCTGACTCACCTTGCTCTCATCCAGAAAAATGAAGACAACGGAAAGCACTAACAGCACAAACATGCTGTACGCTATACACCGGCCAGATCGCAAGAACCTCGAAGACACCATTTTTGATCTCTGTTTCTTCTTGTCTTCTAGTATTTAAATGCCAGGAACCAAAAACCTTGTCCCTTTTCTAAGTGAACTTAATTTCTCCATTTTTAAAAGTATACCCAGTGTTGAATGGATTACACTGGGTCATTCGCCTTCTCATTTATACTAGGGATCAATCAGTTTGCTGTTTTATAATCCAGTGTGGATTTAACAACCGGAAAAGACCGGTTATTTCAAATGAGAAATAATTTTAAAAGGCCAATTTTCATTAATGTATAGATCAAATCGATTCAATGAATACATCATTCAAATCTTTGTTTACAGTTTTATGAAAGGATAGTTTAATTGATGTGTCCATTCATACAAATTCAAATTACGTCAGATCTTTAATTTCTATTGTAGGTACAGGTACAAAACTTTTGAAAATGTGTTAACAAAAAAAAAAAAGGGAAAAAGAGGGGGGGGGGGGGGGTATACAGATGATGGCATTATAATTAACACACGTATGTGAATTACTATACATATAATGCATCATTACATCAAACATTCAAAACTTTAATGCACAAATGATGTACGTTTCCTCCAATTCTAAGATTGTTTACCGTTTGTTCGTGAAATTTTAACATAAATCAAGGATTCAAAATAAGGGGCCGCCTTTGAGATATTTCTGTAGTCAGTCAGTACCAAACATAATAACTAATAATATTCCCTGTATATTCATATGATACATGTATGTTTCACTGAATTTTATTTTTTTAAACTGTTATGGGCATTCAAAACAGTATCATAATTTATAGATCACCCTCTAATTCATATATAGATTAAATATACAATTAAAACTTCTGAAAGATTTGTGAAATATTGAACACATTTAATTTTATTTGATTAGACAAAACATTTTTGAAAACCAAATTACCTTACTATTGGCAAATACATGTATCAATGTCCTAACCGACATACTTGCTTCAGTATCGGGGGGGGGGGGGGGGGGGGGGGGGGGGGTTAAAAAGGACAAATCATCCGTTACCGCCTTAAATTCTCCACAGTAGAGTTAGTTTTGTGAACAGTTTTGATACATCGCATTTTTTCCATAGAAATAACACTTAAATGATAAAAACATCTGCATAACTGTACATACTCGTTTATCAGCTGGTCTGTACATATATGTCGTTATCAAAGCATTATAATTTTACCAAAGCTGAAACAGTTGTTTATTTAAATATGAAAAGTTATAGTTTGTGTTCCGGAATTATATTGATCTCATGGTAACTTTTCTTTTGTGAAAGTTTATCATTATATGAATGTCATAAAAACAATTTAGAGTTGAGCAAATCTGTGTTGTCAATGAGTGTGTTGGTAATATTATTGCGATCAACCCGGCATGCGACTTCACGCATAGTATACATGTATTGCTGTTGTTGTTGTTGTTGTAGGGGTGCATCCTGTTGTTCGGTGGCCCCGCAGTTGTAAACAATGTTCTGACCACTGTGGCAAATAATTGTCAGAAAATAAGCCATTATTTTTAATATGCTGCGTTTTTATTCAGACCAATGCGGACAGGTGAACATCCAGGGAAAGATCTAAGAACAAATTTAATACCAAGGTGTTGACGATATTGTCAAATTAGTTGTTACATAATGTATTACAGTCTTTAATAGAAACATGGCCAAGCATTTTTCAACTTGCTGGAATGAAAATTTGGACATTTTGCACAAAAAGCACCAAAATATTGTACTTAAATGTGTGAAAAAGGCTTACTTTTTAAACTTACAATACTATTTTTCTTTTTTATACCTTGTTTCTATCGCAAAAACATTTGAATTTCATACATTACAAAATTGTTTTAAAGTTAACCATTTGAACTGAAATTAGCTAAAAAAAATTCACATTTTAAAAAGATTCAAGTTACCAAGGTAATAGAATACGGATCACACCACCAAAAATTAATGACAATATCATATTTCGTTTCAAATTCAAAAGCTTACAATGTACATTGTACTTGGTGACGGAGAATTCATATGATATTCTTTATTCTATGGACTAGGTGTATGGCATGTCAAGCGTTGCGATATTAGATCTTTTACATTTGTATTGTATACTTTTTTATCTGTATTCTATAATTTCTTCTTGTATTGTTAAAAATCTATTTGTATTGAATAATTTTACATTTGAATTAGATAATTTTACATTGGTATTGGCACATTTTTCATTTGTTTTGTATAATATCCATTTATATCGTATAATTTTCATTTGAAAAGTTATGCCTATACAAATGAAATATATTACAATGCAAATAGAAATTATACAAAACAAATAGAATTTATAATGAAAAATTATACAATACAAATTACAATGCAAATTGAAATCCTTTAAATCAAAAATCAATGAGAGCGATATCCACACTCTTTGAATGCTTCTTTGTTTATAAATGATTTAGTTTTAAATTCAATAATAAAATAGAGTCTTCTTTTTGTATTTAAAAAGTAACAAAGAGTTACTTTCCTTTCACCGCACTGAATGTGTGTGCATATTTACTTTTTAGGAAGATAAAATAAGATGGAAAATTACACACAATCGGTTCTGACGTGAGTTTTGTTTTGTTTGTTTGTTTTTGGTTTTTTTATTTTTTATTTTTTTTTTTGGCAAAATAGGTAAACATTATTTTCAATAAGTTAACCTATAATGTTTAAATAATATTCACTTACACTTCCAAATACAATTTACGATTACTACTAGACAAGCCAAACTTTAATATAGGTATTATTTAGGCCATTTTTTAATAATATTTTTTCAAGACTTTTTTTCCCGAAAAATTTGGTCGAAAACAATAAATACACATTTTTGAATAAATTTATAAATATAATAGTAATACCAACACCAATTTTCACCACACATCCAAAAAGATTGAAAAACATATCAAATGCAAATTCCCTCTTTGAAAACTTTATCAAATCTTATTTTATATATACTGATTTTCTAGTGATAGATAAATTCCTTCATCCAACTTCACACACAAAATTTTATTTTTGTTCCCATTTCTAAAAATTTTCGTCGGTTGGTCTTGAAAAACAACTTATGAAAAAGTGACCTTGTAAAAATATCACGTAGAGAGAATTTTTGTGTAAAGATTTATGAGAGTTTTAAACTGTTGAGAGCATGACTCATATTGAAATGCTTTTAAAAAAGGATTTCCATTAAGAATTATTTATACTTACCACAAGAGAATTCTTTTTTAAAGACTAATTCTGGTCTTCATGGCATCAAACTTTTCATTAAAACTTTCGTTTCAGAAGTTTCGGCGACATTTGGCGACGGAAAGACTTGACCCCTTTTTATAGTTTTAGACTTTGGAAGTCGTGCGGCAATACTCATCAGATAAAAAGTAAATGTATGTCTAGCAATATCATGAGTATACATAATTCAAAATCAAAAGTTTGTTTGATTGACAGCAACCCCGCTGTAGGGAAAAGCTATATTGTGAAAAAAAGACAAAAAAAACCCAAAACACTATTTATTAACGTATCACGTTTGAAAAATCAGTAAACTGATAAAGATACCATACAATTGAAAGAGGCGTACAGGCCTTGACAGTCACCTGAGTACCATAGCCCTTAGACTGACATGTCAGAGGGTTTCATTTCTGCATTTTAAGCTTTATTTTTGGAGTCTATACCCTAATCCGAAACTCCTCTAACTATTACCCCCACCTTTTATTATTTGATGTTTGAGAAACATTTATTCATAAAAAGAGGGGGGAGGGGGCAAGAGTCGGAGGAATATCGGATTACCTATACCCTAGCTCCAGGGGCTAAAGATTGTAAACTTTTGGTAAAAAGAGACGTTCAGGCCCTTAATGCTCAATCTTTTATATGCATACAGCTTATTTCTACAAGTATTCAATGCACAAGAAATTAAAGTAGATTTCCTAAAACAGAACACATATTTAATTTAATTTGGCCAAGTGACAATTTACCTTGTGGTTATCAAGATGAAGTTAAAAGTTGAAAATTGTAAACGGACGACAAACAGAAATAGGTTACCCAAGTGAATCAGGTAACTTTAAAAAATACATATTAATCTCTATACGGCCATATTTGTAACCCCCCCCCCCCCACCCAAAAAAAAAACAAAACAAAACAAAACAAAAAACCATCAACCCCTGTCACATGTGCAGTGAATTTCATACTTTAAGAACAGGACACTATGTACATTATAACAATGCATTTAGTTTATCTCCCACGACTCTGACAGTACAGATAAAAATGTATTATAAAATTCAATACATTTTCACGTCATAATAACAGACTAGTATAACCATGCATTCAGTTTATCTCCCCCTGCTGTGAATGTAGAGAAGAATATTTTTAAATATTAAATTTTTTTTATTATATATATATATATATATATATATATATATATATATATATATATATATATATATATATATAGCCATATTGGCCCCGCCCTAGGGTCTGAATCCCACACAGGGACTACGAATTTCATAATTTAGGTGAAGGGCTTTATAAACATCAGATTCATCAACTCAGTTTATCTCCCACTACTGTGGAAGTAGAGAAGAAGAAATTCTGAGATTTAATACATTTTCACTTTATGGCCATATTGACCCCGCCCTAGGGCCTGAACCCCTGACACAGGGGCCATGAGTTTCATTATTTAGGTAGTAGGCTTCACGGACGTCATAACCATGCATTTGGTTTTTTCCAACACATGTGCGGGAGTAAAGAGAGGATCTGTGAAAAATTGATTACTTTTTTGCTTATTTGGCCCCGCCAACGAGGCCCTGGGGGTGGTATGGTCATAAATTTCACAATTGATATTCCTCTTATCCTAAAATGTTTCGAACCAAAAATAGTAACACTTGGCCTTGTAGTTTTCAAGAAGTTAAAAATGTAAAATTGTAAACGGACGACGCACGACGGACAACGACCAATTGCAAAAGGTCACCTATGTGACTCAGGTGACCTAACAATACTTGCAAGGTACCAAAAAAGTGCATCTTCTAAGTAGTTAAACTAATGTCATTTTAAGAATTAAACCTTAAGACAGAAATTTCTGTAATACCCAGGCATCGTTTATTTAAAGATGAAGTTTGGTACTCATTAAAGTATTCAAATCATCTAAGTAAATTTGATGTTGGTCATTAAAAATATATGTATTATTGATTGAAACTGAGCCACTAAATTAGCTGTTAAATTAATTATTCCTATTCGTGTACTCTGGGTTTCGTGATTTTATTGTTAACACAAATTTCTATTATTTATGAAACTTTACCCTATTCTGTCAATGTACATTAATTATGAATACATCAATACACTTCAAAAATCTCACAATGGGCAGTTTTTCTTTGTTTGCTTTTTATCTGTTCTTTACGTTTTCAATAATCATTTCAGTGCTGCTATTTGATTTAGATGAACATTTTTGTGTTATAACAGGTATTGAAAGATTTCTTTACGATTCTGAAACAGTAGTTGAAAAAGACAACAATCATTTTGTTTGCCATTTATTTACAATTGGTTGCTTTTAAAATAGGATGCACCTTGACCTTAACGATTCACCTGAGCATAAGTATACTACATCATTGTAAATGATCTATAGAACGGTTTATGGTTTGTTTGATACTGTCCATTGTATCATTTAATTGGCGTCAATGTATGACAATAAAGATATTTAGTCAGGGTGAGTGAACTTGGTCTTATAGTATGCAAGATATGATTCTACCATACTATATGTAGTATGTATACATTATAAAGCTATAAAAACTTTAACAAAAAGAACATAGTCAACTTATAATAGGGTTGCGACCCGCTCTAATCCCGATTTGCATCGTTTGACTAAAGCTGAGGGTTCTAGGCATCAAAGTGCTCAAAGAGTCCTCAAAGCTCAAACACTTGATGAAAATTTCAAATTAAACTCTGCGTGTCACTTCTCACTTTCAGTATCTTACAACGAAAGACGCTGTGAAGAGTTACTTTTGACATTCCAAAACAGTCATCTACACCAGGGTAAGACACTTTATTGTTTTTAAAAGAAAAAAAACTTTAGTTAGTTGGATCTGCATTTCTAATACAGACCCACAGCCTCTAACAAGCTCTTGATTGATAGAGCCTAACGTTGTTTTAGACACAAGACAAACTTTTCGTTTTATTTAATACTAGATGATATCCCGCGCAAGCGCGGGAATTAACACTTTATACACATTAATATGATACAATGTTAATATGTTGAACCATATTTTTTTGTTCATTGTTGTATATACTGTGTCCGAATTTTTTCTTAATTGCTTTCTTTACCTATTCTTTAAAATTAAAATAAGAAAAAAAAAATAACTGCATGGCTGGATATTTGGAGGAGCGGACAACGGTGAAAAATCTAAACTGAAATTGATGTTTTATATATTATATATATATTAATTCTTTTTGTTGCAGGATTGAAATTTTTTTATTTTATTTCAAACAAGTGAATAGGTATTTAGTGCGTCGTATCTCTAAATGTTGTTCTTTAGGTCAAATTACATTAGAATTTTTATCACTGTTCCAAATAAGAATTTCAGATAAAAGATGTTTTTTTAAATTGGGGGGGGGGGGGGGGTCACCCCCTCCCCTTATTCAACTTCCCCTTTTATGCGTAACAAATCTGTTCTTTGTTTACAAATTAATGTCTAAGGTTTACTACCAATCTGTCATGGTATAAAAATGTATGAAATTAAAAAAAAGCTTGTGTAGGCATATTCAGTTGCATATTTTAAACCAAAGTTGTCAGACTCGATATATCCCAGTGAACTTGAAGTAAAAGATACCACAGAGTCTGCGTCATCTGTTTCATATTTGGATATTTTACTGGAAATGGACATTGATGGTAACCTAACAACAAAACTTTATGATAAACGCGATGACTTCAATTTTTCTATAGTCAACTTTCCTTACTTATGTAGCAATATACCTTCATCACCTGCATATAGTGGTTTTGTCTCTCAGTTAATTTGATACGCAAGGGCATGCTCTTCGTATGAACAGTTTCTAAGGCGAGGCAAGCTACTGACAAACAAGTTGATAAAACAGGACTATCAACAAGCTCGTTTGAAGTCATCTTTTCGTAAGTTCTATGGTCGATACAACGACCTTGTCAGCAAATACAATCATCCACTGGGTCGCATGCTGACTGACGTTTTTCATACTAATTGTTAGACCATAATTTATCACCTAATTGTCTACGGACTTTTCCGTTTTTTCCCGATTACGACAAAGAGCACACGGCGGGTGCGACCGGTCAGCAGAGGATGCTCACTCCTCCTATAGGCACCTGATCCTACCTCTATCTTTTTGGAGGTCTGTGTTGCTCTGCTTTGAATTTGTATTTCGTTTTATGGATTTTTGAGATGGTTGACGGTTTGTTATTGTCATTTTTTCATCCAAAGTATCTACCCGATGGTTAACTTGCGGTACACTTTCCGCCATGACGTTAATTAGTCAACCCGCGTTCCTAGGCCAATCCGTTCTGAAAAGTTTTTTTCATCAAAACTAAAATCGCTTTAAATTATTCCATTTTTATTTATTAACTTTTTTGTATTAACCATATATGTCCGATCCAAGGTAACTGCCCACTATGCATGATAAACTCGTCCTACACTTTTCGCCATGACGTTAATTAGTCAACCCGCGTTCTTGGTTACCCCGTTCTGGAAAGTTCTATCGTTCTATCCATCAAAACTAAAATCGCGCATTCAAGAAACGAATTGGCTCATTTTGTTTGTTCAACATTTGTCAAATCTTATCTTCTATGTATACTCTAAATAAGTTACCAGTAAATATATTTGTTCTTTACATAATCATTCAATATCATTTCATTGCAAGTATATATTTTGATGCAAACTACCGCTGACTTGGATCCGCCAAAGCATGTCCACCACCTTGCTCTCATATTTCAGACTTGTTTATCGGAAATGAAAGTAGGCTTTTGATTAATTTCACAATAATTATTTATCAGTTAATATTCAATTATACCTTATAGACATCATCTCACACGTGTTGAAATACCAAAGGTGAAAGCAGTTACTCTGGTGCAGGCATTTTGTAGTTTTGCAAAATGTCTTAATTTATAAGTATAGATTGATATGACCGTGACGCAAGTTAAACGGAGAATTCGCCTGATTTTGGGAGAAACGAGTCATGGTTAGCACTGTGTCCTAACGGCCTCTTGTTTTTCTTTATGTATCAGAATTTAATTTATTTTCATCTCTACCTTTGTATACCACTATTTGATGGTTCTGCTGAATACACGGTTAAAGTGATCACCTCCAACCGGAGATATTTTATTATAATAAATAAATGAAATAGCAAATTGATTATCAATTGTGTTTTAAAATTATATCTTTTGACAAACTAATGGTTTTTATGAGCTCATGTCTTTCTTATTGGTGTATTGGATGTTTTGGATGTCAGTTCTTTTAAGACTGGTAAAAATAAACGGGTTTTTAAATGTAGTTAGAACAATGGTATAGATTAAGGTTATTGTGCAAGAAAGGAAAATCAAACTCATTTACAACCGCCCACACTAGGACTGGCTATGAGAAAGAAGTGACATCACATCAAATTTGACACATTTTTGTATGTCTAAATAGATACAGATACAATAAAAAAAGCTTGTTGTTTTGTCATTTGAAAATCCACAGTTGCTCCTCCCATTGGCTATATCAAAAAGAGTTCTTTACATCGGACAGGATACAAAAGTAGTTTCTTGAGAGAAACAAGAGGCCCACAGACCTTGACGGTCACCTGAGTACCATAGGCATTAGATTGACATGTAAGAGAGTCTCATGTTTGCATTTTAAACTTCATTTTGAAGTCTAAAATCTAATCTGAGACTCCTCTGACTGTTACCCTGCTTTTATTATTTGATGTTTGGGGGGTCAAGAGTAGGAGGAATCTCGGATTATCTATATCTTAGATCCAGGGGCCAAAAATTGTAAACATTTAGCAATAAGAGACCTGCAGTCCTTTAATGGTCATTTTTTAATATTCAAAGTTTCATTTGTAATGCACACAAAATGCATTCATTTCTACAAGTATATAATACACAGGATATTAAGGTACATTTCCTAAAAAGAACACATACTAATTAATTCAATATTGCCAAGTGACAATTGACCATGTAGTTTTCAAGATGAAGTTCAAATTGTTAATGTATTACACACATCAATTACCTTAAGTAAAAATACATGTTCAATATATGGTCATATTTATCATCCCCCTCCCCCCCCCCAAAAAAAAAGCCTCAACTTCTGCCCGATGGCCTGGGCAATGAATTTCATAATTTAACATTAGGAAATTATGAACATAATAACAATGCATGATTTATCTCCCACGACTGTGATAGATCAGAAGAAAATATTATTAATTCAATATATTTTCATTATGTGGCCCCGCCCTAGGGCCTGAACCCCTGACCTAGGGACCATGGATTTCACAATTTAGGTAGAGGACTTCGTGGACACCACAACCATGCATTTAGTTTATCTCAAACATGTATGGGGGTAAAGAAGAAAAATTTCTAAGATTTAATACATTTTTACCAGGCTTGGGGTAATGCTAAATGTAATGGTAATGCATTGCAATACATTACATGTTTTCAAAGTAATGCTAGTAATGTGTAATGACACAAATTTAGCATTACAAGTAATGGTAATGTAATGCATTACTTCCCCAAATCTAGTGTAATGCTGGCATTACATGGCATTACATGGCATTACTTTGCGTTACTATGCTTTTCTATGCATGTTCATTTTTCAATTGTGATGAAATGAATAACTGAAATTGCATTTGATTAAAAATTGGTTTAAAGAAGAAAGAAATAATTCTTGAGATAAAAATATTTTAGTTGCTTGATTAAAAAAAATTAAAACTCCATTTTTAAATTGTCAATATAATTAGCTATAACAAAACAAGTTGTGCATTCAATGAATTCTTTACTGTGAAGAATATGTCAAAAACACACAATGCTCCCCAGGATAATATAAGTATCAAAACAATCTATTGTTTTAAGAGGTGCTAAACACCACAATCCCCACCCTTCTTTTGGCTGTGTTCCATTAGAATAGAGAACAGACATACACCCTTAAAAGGAAAAAGAAATGCACTGTCCAACCATGGTCTCTAGAAGGTTGAAAATTACTTCCAGTATTATAACCCATTTGAAAATTATTTATCTCTCTCCCCCCTCTCTCTCTCTAGCTCTCAATGTCTGTGTTGTTTATTCAGTACAATAGTTTGGACTGAGAGAAAATTCAAGATTCGTGTATATTTTCCTTAGATTTTCAAACCTGATAGGATGCAGTTAAAATATGTAACATTTAAAACTTTGATGGTCATAAAGGGCAACAACACTCTTGTAAAAGTCATTAAATTTGAACCTGATGGTGAACATGAACCTGTAAATATGTTTAAGTGTGTTTTATATATGAAACATTTTCAAAAACACTTTATTTAGCTTTTGAATAACTTTTTTAAAACTTATTATTGACTTTTCACAAAATTATGCTTATGTTAATGCATTACTTTACTCAAGTAATGGTAATGTAATGCATTACTTCAAGAAAATTAAGTAATGGTAATTTAATGCCCAAATTCATAAAGTAATGGTAATGTAATGTATTACTTTACAATGTAATTCGCTCCAAGCCTGATTTTCACTATATGGCTATATTGGCACCACCCTAGGGCCTTAACCCCTGCCCCAGGGGTCATACATTTCACAATTTCAGTAGAGGGCTTCATGGACACCATAACCATAACTTTCTCGAATATATATGGGAGTAGAGATGAAGAGTGACTCAGGTGATCTAAAAATGAATCGAATATGGTTCTGCCATACAATAGTACTAGTACATATTATGCTTATCACTAAATGTACAGTCACTACTATGTTTATGCTTTTACGATAACAATCTATTTAGTTCTTGCCTAAAAACTCTCCAGGCAATGAATTTACAATAACATATAATAACAAGAAACCAAATATAAATTTATAACAATTTTCATCGTCCATTTTAAGGACAGAATGGTCTTACCGAACAATGTACAAAATGTACTAAAAAAGGACAGATATACATTTTATAGATAAACACGTTCGAGTGAAAGATATATTGGTGGAAAATGTGTTGCATTAAACAGAAGTAATAAAGAAGTAACACATTAGTGTTTCCCTATTTTGTGCATCGTCAGTCGAGATCTCTTTTTTTGTCGTCTCAGGATGCGTCGGTGGAGTGTTAATGATACAGTGCACGATCATTCTGCCTTGGTGAGTGATCTGGAGCTCAGAAATTGATTTGGCAGAAATTAGACAGACGTTAATGAATGAAAGCAGGGAATATATGGCAAGACAACGTAAAGAATTGTGTTTAGACATGAACCTATTGGTTATTTACGAAGGATATTTTCGAGACACCAATATCGCAAGATAAACACATGGCGATGTGTGTCACCGGTTTGTCATTTTATAAGTATATATGGAAATTACATGGCTAACGTTCCTACTTTTGGCAACGACCAAAGGTCCTTTTGTTATTTGAACGATTCTCACGGGTTTTGCAGCATGCAAGTTGGTGTCCAATAAAGTTTAAGCAATAAAGGATACATGCATGGAGCAACCATTGCACAATTCAATACAATTTCATAAAATGTTAAGAAATGGGAAATGCTCAGTGATCTGTCCTCGATAAACCTAAAAGATGTGAAAACGCCAACAATCTTTCCTAAAATGGCATTAAAACAGGAGAATTTATTTGAAACCGTGGCATCATGATAAAGAAAGATGCTAGTGCTGTAAGCAATCCTTGTGGTCAATGTTTGGTCTGAATTTCACTAATCAACCGAATTTCAACTCGATACAAAAGAATATTAAAAGATAGCATTTTAATATTATTATATACTCGGTTATTTCGTGTCAAAAATCTACACTCGCGTGCCAAAAGTATGTCATTTTTTTCTTTGTCGCTATATATTTCATTGAAAACAAGACTTATTTCAAAACGGTTTTCTGTTGTTATTTTTTGTCATATGTTGAAGAAATTTAAACTTATTAAAGTATATTCAATTTGCATTTTTTGACATACATTGAAACAGTTTTTTCAGATAAAAAGTTTTTACTGTAAACAGATATTTCAAACAAAACACAAACATATTTTAAGAGCTCTACTGTATATCTATTGCAATATGTAAGCCGAAAAACCTTCTTTTGGATTGTGAATGACTAATCTCAGGAACTAGAGGTGGAGAAATATTTAAATATGGTGCAAAAAAAAGCTAGAGAAATTTTGAATTTATCAATTCAAGTCTTTTAAAAATTGGTCCATTGGTTACTTTTTAACGAGTCTTTGAAAAATGTTGGTTTTCAATGAAATGTATAGTGAAAAGAAAAATATTGACATACTTTTGGCACCTGAGTGTATATATAAGCTATATACAAATATTCTAAAGGTTATTTAATTTCAATACTGGAATGGGTATTAAATGAAACGATATTTTTCTGGTTATTTAAAACAACTTATTTGGTACTGTATGGGTATCAAATATAATGTCCAACTCTAGCTAGCAACTGTATAATTGATATCAAGCTACGTATTTGAAGCTACTACTATATTACAAAACACTAGAAAATGTATAAATGGGTTCTAACAGACTGAGTTTTTTATCAATACGCGTAACCAGCTCCAAGACTAACCTACTTTTAGCTACTGCTCCAAAGACTTTTAACTTTGCATTGGTTTTGTGCAAAGCTGACTGGGCCCTGATATCAATGCACGTGTTTGATAACTTGATTTTAAATTCTTTAGGAAATACTCTGCTTTCATAATCATGTACAAGTAGATATCTGACGGTAACTCATTTTGTTGTGTGCTTTAAATTCGCCAAGTCTTTAAACCCATTTCTTCACATGTCTTTTTACAAAACTTCTTAAGTTTGCTCCTGTGCCTAAGACAAAATACATGCAGAACATTCCAACAAGTAAATTAACCATGTAAAAGTCTCTATAGCATTACACGTTGGAAAGATCTATCAACCAATACAAGTTAGAATTGTTTAAGAATTTGAAAGTGTTGAATCAGTGGTAATACATTGATGGATGGTGTCTCTGTCAGTATTGCAAATCCCAAAGTGTGCCGTGTTAACTGACAAATGCAATGGACTGGCTGTAAAAAAAAACAAATAAATGATTTAACCATTATGTATAAAAGGATACATTATTTATCATAATTATCAGTCACTTAATTCTAAAATTGTTGTATTGTGTCTACAAAAATGTTGAAAATTTTAATTTTTCTTTGTTCTAAATCAAATACAGTACATGTATGGTCAAAGTACTAGGATATCATTTTTCAATTCCATGTGCAACTCCTATCATTCTGATTCCAGAAGATTTGCTCTCGGATACTGTTCTGTGCATTGGTTAGTAGGACAAGTGCCTGACACTATATTAGGTAGACTAGTAAACTTAAAAAAAATTGATATACACACATACTGTAACATTAACACAGAAAAGTTCCCTACATGTATTATACATCTCCATACGAAATCCATATTCACTTTTGTCAAATCTTCAAGTTACACTAAAGAATGACTCGATGAATAAATTTGGAATTTTGTACCTCATACCGATTTTTTGGTGATACGTGTATTTTATTTTGGTCAACATTAATGGAAATGGGAATATCAGTAGATAATTTTGAATACCTAACACTGCTGTAAAGAAATCATATTGGTCTAGAGGTACAGTTTTATACGTACTTTTGCACATTTTACGTCATTGATTTCTTTATGATCAACACCGTCGTAGTTATCTGTCTTGCTGTCTAGGAAATTATTTTTACATTAACACTAAAAATTATGAATATCAGTAAAAGAAATCGACTCCCATAATTTTAGTTTTTTGTACAGACCCTGTATGTTAATCGATTTCAAATTCGACGCCTTTTGAATGTACTATATTTGGAAGGTATTAGCTAAATTAAGACGTAATGATATAAACTTCCGCCAGCCTTTAAATAATTGCATTCTAAAGACAGTAGATGCAGAATAAAGACAGTTCTTGGGGGTTGATTTTAATCAACTCGCTTATGCAGTAACTGAGGCAAACCGGAAGTGAAACAGTGTTTGGACCTAAGCACAAATCATAACCGCAGACAAGATATAAAACCTTGAAAATAATCGATAAACGCGATGTAATGTATTCAGAAGCATTGTTTTTTAAGGAAACTTATTTATAAATACCTTGAAAATAGTCATATTTTAAATGGTAAGAACAATTTTGATATTTTTTGTAGTCGTTTGTATTCCTACGCCAGAGTTGAAGACTGGTTCGCTATCATTGATTTCTGGTAGCGTTTGGTATCAAGGGAAGACTATCCAATCTAAAGATAGAACCATTTGGGTGTAGACTACGTTTTTATTATTATTTGTTTGTTAAAAATTGCTTGGATACACTTTTTCAGAAATATTTCCATTACTGATACATAATGCATCGTAGAATTTGATGGCGTTAAATTTATCTTTAAATTTTTATTACACAGCATGATTCATATGAGCTTTTCCGTCTATAGCTCGGAATTCTTGTGGGAAAAGCCCGAGAATTCATAGAGTTAAAAAAGTGCGTTATAATTCAAATACAGCTCCGAAACTAGGTCTGACCACAAGAGGATCGATAAAATACTCTAATTATAATTATTATTATTATTATTATTAAGGTTTAGGCGTAAAGTCAAAGAAAAAATAAATTATGTCAGGTGTCAAATGGTTCTTCGTGCTTCTTATTTATAATTACTGTAAATAGAATTAAAGCATGCCGTAAGAAATTCTGTAGAGATATAGCCATTTTATTCATGATGGCAATTCTTCATAGATATACGAGTGGTATGATGATGAAAATAAATTGCAATGAAGTTTAAGCGTAGAACCCTTCCCCTGAAATACGATTAAGAAGAAATACGATTTGAATATTAATTATATCATCTCTTCATAGTTTGTTTCAGTCGTCTTAAAGCAAAACAAACATTTATCTCGTGTATCCTTATTAATTAGAATTAGTTGGCATGTCACATAAATTGCTGACTATGGAAGGTTTTGTAAACGAGTTTTAGCTTGACAACGGTAGAGGATTGGTCTGTATCTGGAAAAGAGACTGATAAATGGAACCCTGGGAAATAAAAGTAGAAGGAGAACCGAATCTTTATAAATGAATCTACATGTTTTGTCAGAGTAGAGAAACTATATCTATCAGAAGTAAGGGATGAAAGTTTTAATCAGCACGGTGGACGCGGCGCCTGGGCTTTTCAATTACGTAGAAAGCGTACTCTAATATTAAAGTGATAGGGTAATCAACAATGGCTAATGCATCCAGAAGAGTTCTGTTGCTGATTGCTTCAGATAAGAAACGAGGTATTCTGGAAACTTTACTTTAGCAACATTAGCTTGGCCTTGCATTTATGCCATTCTTTATTTGGACTGCAAACGGATTATCATTACAAACATGTGATACCCTAGCAAAGAGCACGTGGATATTTTAACGTATTTGGCGCCACTTGCCTATAGTAGAGCATGATACTCATCAGAGTGTTACGATGAACCGTTTGCATGAAATTTTACAAAAGGGCATATTACTTGAAAAAACTGCATCTTTTTATTATGTAATATTGGCAAATTATTAAATAGTTTCTATTTATATTATTTGTGACACTTTGTTTTACTAATTCAGCTAAGATCATTAAGCTGATGAGTTACTTCAAATCATGATAAGTATTACCATTTAACACATTTATCGAGAAAATGGAATAGGATTGTTCATCAAGTATCTATTGTATTAAGTGTCTATTGTATTTGAAGATTTATTTAAGTGAAGAAATTATAGCACTGAGAAGCGTTTAGCTAGCCTTGCAACTATTTTCCCTGCATCTTCATCATTGTTTTGAAAATGTCAAAAATCTTCTGACTTAAAATCAGGACATAGTTCTAAGTGATGTTCAAGGTTTTCGCTTTCACTACAAAATAAAATTCTGTAACTCTACATACCGAGAATATAAAAAACAGATGTTATTTTCTATTACCTTGTTGTAAAGGGACCAAAGCAGCCTCGCTGGTTATTATGTAATATTATGTATGTCGTTTTCTTTCTATCGTGCAGTTGATAATAATGTCCCATAAAAATGTAGTCCTTTATTCCTTTATCATGGTTTTTGTGATATTATCGAATAACTTCCGGTTAGATAAACAGGTCCTCTATTAGGCTAGAGCAGACCTCTAGACTAGTTTTGTGTTCGAAATTATCGCCGCTAGATGCCATGATCATCGATTTCCCTGTTTGCAACTGATTTTATTAAACACAACCATTACTACATGTACATGTATCTAAAAACTTTAACATGCATACTTTAATCAAATGCGTTTCTCCTAAAAAAAAAATTAATTACATGTACATGTATATTCCGATTCATTGTTAGAATTTTGCGCGATTCCATCACTTCAAGTTTTACATGCTGTATGTAACTGCTCCTTATCAAAGTCACGGCGATAACTTTACACTCGTGATGCGAAGTGATAATAACGGCGTAGGTCAATGATTTCAAATCAGCTGTTTTATTGTTAAGTTGAATTGTTCTTTGTTTGTATATCTAAGGAAGATCGATGGTCAGCTAATTTTCTATCAGATCTTTCTTACAATTTTTAAGATATATTTTAACCATAAACTGTCATTTTATAGAGAATCACAAATAGTTCACCTTTAAAATTTGAAGGTTTTTTTGTCTTTATATAGAGCTCTTCTTCTTTAGGAGATTAAAATAGTCCAAAAATGATCACGACCATTGAGCCCTCTTAACCACTGGAAGACAACTGGCTATTGGATGCTGTGATTTGTATAAGAGAATAATGTGTATACTTTATCCACATGATTGTCAACTCTATAACTAATACATTTTATTTAATTTGATAATTGTGAGGGTGTCTGCAGAAGATGTGGATAATAAAATGGCATAATATTTAAATAAAATCCTCATAGCCTTGCAAATATAATTTTTGACGGTTTTTGAACAAAGAAGTTGGTAGTGTATTAATTCAGTTTGTATTGATTATGTGCTGTCACCACTAAATGTGTGTATTTGTTATGCATTTCGAAAATTAATACAAAAACAAGAAATCTCAAAGGATGGGCCCAACAGACCTTTTACAAAGGATTCATCATTCTCTCATGACAATCAAATATAGCTTCAAAGTAGTTAACGCATGCTTAGCAAAAACAAACAGCTTTGTTATACTGTATAAAGGAAGTAATGGAATATGAATTTCCGGAATAGGGGTATTTGTCTTTTTCCTAATTTTAAAGAAAAACAAAGTCTGTAATTTTGATGCTGATGTGATTTTTCCTCTCTGATCACAGTCACGTATTTGCAATCATACTTTTAATGTAAGTGCAGTTTGGATGGATCTCAAGAGATGATAATTTATGTAAACGAGTCTAGTCTAGTATCGTTGCTTATAAAGGAGCGTGGGACTTGGCTAATTTGAGCTTTTCTATTAGAGATACAGATAAACTGTAGCACAGATATATTTAATTAAAACTGCAAATGGATAGACATTTGCACACCCTAAAGTAGAGCTGTATATTGGTACCATGATTGTTGAATACACCTATTCTATTCCATGGCCTTTTTAATACTACAATACATCACAACTTTTCAGAAATGTGATTAAATAGGTCCAAGTTTCACGTTTAATGATATCGATTTGGAGATGTTTTATTAAGCGAAAGTTTGAAGAAAGAATTCTGGGCTCTGTATATCGCTTGTAACTTGATTTTCGACATTCAAACTTTGATCATGCATGAGAAATAACATAGTTAACCATTAAAGGCAATTGAAATGACAATTGAAATTTGAAAAAATGTTAGCTGTTATCGTGACCACGCCACTGTATTATTTATATTGAATTTTCATTACAGCCCAATTCCAAAGTTCATCAAAAATAAACAACTCGATCCTCAATTTTTATATTTTCTATTCATCATTAAAGTTTTTAATGCCCTTTTAATCTAATGTTAATTAAATAGTTAGAAGTTACGCCAAAATGGTGAAAATTGCTTTTTATATATGTATATCATTGAGTTTCATATAACTACAAGATGGATATTAAGTAAGTGTTGAAAGGACGATTTTTTTTTCTTACGGAAACTTACTTTACAGAAATATTATGGGGGTGGGGGAATATATACTCGTACATGTAGATTAAAAAGACCTTGAAAGGACTGAAAAAGGAGCTCTGATTGAAGATCTAGATAAATATTCAAAATCAAATTTCAATGCTAAATCTTTCAAGTTTATTCCAATATTAAATACTGTAAATAGGGTTATTTTCTCCCCGTGTTATTTTCGCCCTTCACTTCCAAACAGTTTCGCCCCGTCTTGAATTCGACCAGACATAGTTTTGTTTAAAGAGACAATTTGAAACATTGGAATTCGCCAAGTCTTAATTTCGCGCAGTGAAAACGAGAACGAAAGGGGCGAAAATAAAACAGGGGTGAATATTTCCCAGTATACAGTAACAATATGGCTAAAAAACAATGACTACTTTAACTTTTAATTGTAGGTGGATCTAATGAATAATTTGCTGAATAGTTATCCTATTCAAACTCGCAAGCTGATTTTGCATACGGGTGGACTAAGTCACTTTAATTGGATAAAAAAAACCTGACATTCTTTTAGGACTTTGTTCACCTCCTATTGTTTTAACTTTAAATGCCTACATCGACATCCCAAACTATCGATTGTAGCAAGCACCGTCTGATTTCATTTATTGTGCAGACTATGTATGTATAACGTGAATGGCTTCGGAGGCTGAGTGGCTGCGCTCTAAGATGGACCTTTTAGTCTGAGATTGGGGTTATTCCGTGACTTTCTGGGTGTGTTAAATAATGGACTTCCGAAGGCGTAAGGAGATCCGGGCACATTCATCCATTATGAATGACAACAAGGAAATATCGCCCTAATCAGTTTTTTAAAACTCATCAACAAATGAGGAGCATTAGAATTTTCAAAAACATGTTTTAAAATCAAAACAAATTTACCTTCAGTATTGTGAATGCCTTCTGCAAAATGAGAGAATGGAGAAGAGTCGTGAGATATTGGAAGTTTCAAGGATAGCGTTTCATGTCAAAGTCCTTTATGGATGTTTAATTGTTCATTTTGCCGTGTCCGTATTTATGGCAGTTACCTTATTTACAAGTCAAGATTGTGACCAGACTCCTAACGTCGTGAATTCCACCGACCAGAAAAGGTTCCAGGCTTCACATAAGACCAAAAATACTTACATTGAGAATACAGAAGAAAATCTTAATCGGGTCCACCGTTTTCGGAGATCGTATTATGTGAGTAACTAGTAACTTTCATAAACTTTCATCTTTAATCATTATGTATGAGAAAACATTGTTAACGGCTACTCTAAAATCAAATCATTGAAGTTACCGAAATCACACTTAATGCACTGAAAACTCGTGTATGTACATTTTGTTTTAGAATCTTATAAATTTTAATTCCATTATTTTTTTTTCTTGTATTGATTTTTCATCAGAGAATTGACTTTTAGGCAGAATCTGAATTCCCTTATTAAAAAGGGTATTGTTGTTAATGTTGTATTCAAGGTTTTCCATCAGTCATGATTTTTCAGATTGTTTTTTAAATTGTTTGTGTGTTCAAGAGAAACTGATTAGATGCATTGTACGATGAGTTTGGATATCAATGGTAGCAAGAAGACTAAATTATTACTAGAGAGTCCTATTTTCTCCTTTACAAACTTAAGCATGGAAGCAGTGCGCACAGTCCCATTGGGATTATCGTTTTTTTGTTTCCTTTAACTAAACGAGAATTTATATGAGGGATTTTTTTTTCTACCTTTAAGATTTCAAATTGAAGAACGGCAAAAATGGTTGGCATATACTTGGCTTAACAACTTTACATTAACATTTTTTTGTTCAATATGAATAATTAATTACAGTCATTTATCAATCAACGCATCTGTCGATTTCATCAAGTTCACGTTTTACTGTTCTGATCATTTCTACAAGAAAAATTATTTATTTCTCATAAAAAGCAAGTGTTGTAGTTATTTTAACATACAATTAAAAAATTATTCTGGAAGCTCTTTTTTAACAAAATATTCTTTCCAAGTAAAGTGCCATATTAATGCCCGCCGATCAAAAATATCAATAATGCCCTTAGATAATTATATAATGTTTTTGCGTGTCCTGTCATCTTTTTTTGCGCCTGTCCGTCTATCCTTCTCATCAGTATTGCACAACTTAGAAAACGGGCATATTTTGATTGGCACTCGATTGAACAATTACACATCTGTATATTACAATTGTTTTTAAAAACACAATAGTCTCCACATATATAATGCAAGCCTACATGTACATATGCAGTATGCACATTTGCAAGAAACGGCCGCGTTTGAGGGTAGTTGTTTAACAAACACGTTTTGCCCCCCCCCCCCCCCCCCCAATGGCATTGTGTTTACGTCTATGATAAGTAGCAATATGAGTTAATATACCTCTTACTTTTTTATTTCATAAGAAAGTCCATACTTGTTTCGTAGTATAAAAAAGTTCTTTTGGTGTTGTTGAATTAGGATAATTAATTGAACAAAAGAAAAAAAACATTCGCTACGTATCCACCCTATAGTAAATATAAAATTATGGGATTAGTATATTTGCTTAATATTTACCGTAATATTGAAAATTTAGAGAAGTATATACAAATTTACACGGACAAAGCGATGACCTAAGTGCACTTTTCAGCGTCTGGTTTTATCGTGGTACAATATCAGCAACTTGACCGAGAGTTGCAGAAATGTTCACCTAAGTAGACCGCAATTAGACTAATCGAATACCGCCTTACATCGGACCAATCAAAATGCAACAAAATCAATATTAAATGAAGTTGATTAGCTTTCTTTCGTCGAGTACCGTGTAAATTCAAGAATTATTTAATCAAACCTAATCTTTAACTAATCTTCTACTCGTGGGAGCGCATTTTCCGGAACAAGAATCCAAATTGACTCAAGTAAAGTCAAGACGCCTTGTGTTATGACAAAACAAGGTTCTTGCTAACTTGTCTGCTCACACACAACAATCTTGACATTCTTTATTAAACTGCTGTTGTTCCGAGAATCGTGCTTTGCCTTGAAAATTGACCTTTAATAACAAAACAATATATATAATTTTGACGAGATGGCATTTAAAATGGAACATATTGGATAGATAATTTAAAATTTACAAATTGAAATGTTTTCAGTATCGTATCGTAGCTATTCATTTTAAACTGGTGCATACTTAAATTACATTTTTTGGAAAGGTTTCATTGGGTGAGGCATTCACAAGACTTACCTTATAACAATCTCTTTATTAGAATATGTTTAATTGTCTTAAACAGAATTGCAAACAGTTCCAATGTGCCTGCAGTCAAAAACTTGACACATAAAAACCATTGAACTCTCTTTCGCGGTTTATAAAGCGTAAACTGTCCCAAACCATTTTATATCGTATAAAACAAATAAATATTGAATTCATTCCTTAAATAAAATAGATAGAACATCGGGAAACCATGTACAGCATCACAAGATGGTGGTATTTTTCATTTCATGATATAGAGGATAAAGACAAGGAAAAGAGTCGTTTGACAGGGAAAATATATATGGATAATTACATGTGTAAACATTGGACCACTGGTAGTTTCTTTATATCCGATCTCCGGATATTAGGGCTAATTTTTCGTGATAGATGGACGCTAAACCCTCGTACTCGCAAGCTAATGGAATCCAGTCTGTTTTCACACATCGAAGATCATTCAATTCGACGTAATGGTGATATTGATACAGTCCAGAATGTCGCATAAAAACATGGGGTTGCTCAGCAAGAACGCCATCGCAAAAAGTTTAATAAAAAAAACCTGCCAAATACCAATTACAATTGCCTACCATCAGAAGTGTGGATTTTTGCGGTTCTTTGCGTGTAACATCGAATTAATTTCGTTGGATCAAATGAGTTTCTGGCTATGTTCTTACAAACTTATATCGATTATCAACGTGTCAGCAGACCTCAACCTGAAAAGAAATAATTTTTCAGTCTTGAGCGAGTGGCAGTGTTTCGCCAAAATTATTTCAGCTGAAAAAGTCCCTAGTTTGCTTTGTTTAATCTACAAGAATGCCTAGTCAATACAGAAAATCGGTAATTACTTACACCATGAAAAGATGGCTGGACGCTTATATGTTTATGCCTCAAGATATTGTAAGCAGATTCGTCACAGAATGGTTACTGCATTTGCTTGTGATTTCCCGTCATGGAAAAGATTCCTACATTATAATACATAAAACGGCAAATATTCTAAAAGAGCCATTAGTGTACTGTAAATTATAACGCACAAATATGTGAGCGTTGAAACAACGATAATTATTTCAATTTATTCATGATCAGCTATTTTACTTCTCTACAAACTCTAACAGATAAACATAGTTATCTGAAACTCATTGTGATTTTAAATGGCCACGAAATAAAATGCTCGGAAAAGAAATATTAACCAAGCTAAATTTACACTTTTGCAGATAAAGCTTTTAAGAAAAAAGGTTTGGAGTGTAAAAAGACAATATAATGTTGAGATACTGCTTGTTTTAAGCTCGGGTCGGCGTGAAAGCGGAAGTGAACATTGTGTGCCAACAGGTGCTCGCAGTGTCAGACTATTTGCTGAAGCAATCAAACCCTGCTCCACGTCAATAATTCATATTAACGGGCTTTGTGCCAAACCGTTCCTGTACTGTATGAAAAAATGAACACTTTATGTTCTTCTCATCCGTATAGTACCATTTCATTGAATAAATCCACCGACTTTTATACATTTTTTTATACAGTATTTTAAGAGTGATGGACCGTTATGAACGCTATCTAGATTTCACAACCGTCTGTAAAGCCTTTAGATATCTATTATAAATGTACTTAATTGTTTCTTGTCTGGCTGCAAATTGAATTTAATGAAAATACTGCAATTACATATTCGTTTACAGAACTTATGCATTTAAAATAACCATCTGTTAACTTCAAGATCAGATCAGAAACATTATCCTACACAAGGTGGCCTCGGTTCAAGTAAAAAATACTTTATGTAGAGTTTTGTGTTCGGAGTTCCCCGATATAAGACCTCCAGACCATATATATGTGTCGATTTTGTAATCAAGTCTTGACCATGGAATCTCGTTCCGTTTAACATTACTTGATATATTACTGATATACGTCCCTTCGAGAATTTTCATCCCATTCATCACCAGTGTTAACACCGAGTGCACCAAACTCCAAGTCCAACTGTGACTCTGGAGTGATCGAGATTAATGGTTTCATTTGTTTACAGCTTCTACAGGATGAAAACTGCCAAACATTTCTCCGAGTTTGCCGCGGTTCACTAGGGGGTAAGTACATAGACATGTATTTTAAAAACCCTTCATCATTGTCTTTATAACGAAAACTTTATACTTTGATTAAGCTTTTTATGGATAACTGATAGCTAGCTAGGGTGGTGCTCCGTTTGACACAACACAATGTATATACAATAGTACTGTTTAAAACACAAACAATCCAAAAGTTAAAATCACAGTACCATAATGATGACCAGAATAAGTAAAAAAGTACATGATCAAAAAGATACAAATGTAGATTGTTAAAAGCTTTTTAAAAATTCTTTTTTCTTGCTTGTTTTTTGTTATCATTTTGTATATTCGCACTTAATGTCGCATAAAACCTAATTTCCTTCCTATTTTTAGACTCTTTTTTGATCAAAGGAAACAAAGGTGATCGAGGGTACAATGGATTTTCTGGGGCCCCGGGCAATCCAGGGCAAACTGGACCCAAAGGTGGGTAATATAACATCAGAATGATTAATACGTGATAGGAATATGTAAGGACGTTTTTATTAAATATAACTGTGTCCTTTGAAGAAGCAGGCAAATTGTTGCATCTATTGGTCTGTCAACCAAGAGTGCCCGCTCATTATCTGGATAACCCTTTCATAGACTTCAAATCTGTTACTCTGGTACACCATAATGATATAAGTATCCTTTATATCAAGGGTCAAACTACTTTTGAATAAGAAATGCTTGCGTCATCCGCTTAATATCTTGATAGACATCGGAGTATCCTCTAAAGGCAAACTTAGGGATAGAACTGCTTAATGCTACAGAAAATGTTTCCTACTCGATACCTTTTGAACCCCTTGCGTGACAGACCTCAAACTAAGAATACTAGAAGTAAGAACCCTCTAAAGTGTTGTTTTGCTCTGTTTTTAATATACTTGTACTCCCCCGCCAATCTCAGTAGAAGAAAATTATCGTTAGTTTCTTCAAAGTCACCAGGTCTGATGGTCACGACTCACTGATTGGCTATTTGTAAAACATAACTTATTATTCTGACAACTTTTTAAAAAAATTATTATTTGTTTGTTTCTTTTGTTACTCCCAAAGAAATTGAAAATTTATATGTATATATAACAATAGACTTTAAAGTATAAACTGATATTTACTCTATTCCTACTTAGGATACCTATAATTTTTTGTTAACGTTGAATCAATAAATCAATCTATATTTTTTATATTGATTAAAAAAACAAAGCTCTATCGATATGAGCGGATCAATGGATAACATTTTGAGTTGACAGTAACAACTAGTATATTTTAATCTCTGCAAATGAATATTTGGGAAGTAAATAGGAAAAACTTTGTCTGCCCGTATACACAACATAATTTGACGGACGGACTGTCTGTCAAATTATGTTGTGTTGTGCATGTCGGAACAGGAGGGGGTGGCGGTCGAGGTCGTGAGCTTCCTCAAACTTTGATTTTGATATGATTCATAAAAATCTGTATTGTGAATTGTTCCTACCTTACAAAGAAATGATATTAAGTGATTTAAACTTTTCCCAATCATTATAGGAGATATGGGAATCCCAGGGCTTGAGGGTCCTATGGGCCCAAAAGGAGAAGAAGGTCTCCCGGGCCTGCGAGGTCTACCTGGAGAGAGAGGACATCAAGGGGGAGAAGGTACTGTTACGAATTATAACCGCAAATAGATTCACAGCCTTTGTGAAAAACTAATGAGACTAATGAGATACATTTGGGATTTAAGAACTCGGTCTTGCATGTCTGACGCATATCATTTGAGAATACCCATGTTTGATATCGTGACTTTACAACATTTAGGACGGCCTGGACTTCCAGGGTTAAGAGGTGCCAAAGGAGATAAAGGAAAACAAGGCATTCTGGGATTTCCCGGGAAAATGGGGGAACCAGGTCTGTAAACAACAAACATGATACGTCGCGACTTTTCGAAATACTGTAGTCTACGATTACATTTATGGTTTACACCTTCGTTAAACGTAACTTCTATGAAGACTTGAAAATATCCAAATTAAGTGGTCACAAATTACCCATCAGATCTACCCAAGTTTTAAGACATGGTTGTTCTAAATATAATCCTATAATTAGTAAAGAAAAAAATCAATATAATTTAGATTAAAAACAGCAGTATTTTCCCCAGAGCCGCGCATGTAAAGAGATTAATATAGTTTTTAAATGGCCACGTCCATCAAGCCCTCTTAAATCTTTTTATGTCAAAAGCCTCTCGTTGAAGAAATTCTTTGGGATAACTATTCCTTTTCGGTAACTAAATGTATATGTACATGT
Organism: Magallana nippona; assembly: GCA_033439105.1. NCBI lineage: Eukaryota > Metazoa > Mollusca > Bivalvia > Ostreida > Ostreidae > Magallana > Magallana nippona. Next base: position 9,870,961 of record CM065923.1, read on the forward strand.
ATATAAATTCCAATCCCCTCTCAGGGCCCCGGGGTGACAAGGGATTTACCGGTGAGAGAGGCCTCAGTGGACCCATGGGATTTGATGGACCGTCTGGTCCACCAGGTCAGTATCCATGGATAAACAAAGCTCCAATTAAAAATAAAACTTACGCAACGTGATTTAAAAGAAAATGATATAATTCAAAATGATAAAACTGCTAAAAGAAAACGAAAACAAACATTTTTTTAATACCTGTACCGTTTTCTTTGAACTTTTAATCAAATGTTGCAATCGTAAAAATTAATCAGTTGTGTCTAAAAATATGTAACCATTACCACTCTTTGGGATTTCAGGTCTAACTGGACCAAAAGGAAATAAAGGTGACAAAGGACCAATTGGCACCAATGGCTACCCCGGAGACAAAGGTAAGAAACTATGGAACGTGAATGGTCGAACAAAATAATACTCTTTTCACGGATGGAATGTAGCGAAACTTCACATTTTTCTCCGATTTACTTGCAAAAAGCATGGGAAAAACATTTTTTATTTGTTTCATCAAGTTCAAGAGTTATTTCCTTTTAACATGTTTAAGAAACTTTAACCATGTTTTGTCGATTTTTATTCAGGTCAGGACTGCGTATAAACACAGAGGTTTCTTTTTTATTTGTAGGAGAGGTTGGTGAGAAAGGCGAGAGAGGTAATCATGCATCCATTAATGAAATTTGGCTTCTCTCAGAGTAAATTAGAATCGATATTCACATCAGCATCGGAAGGCTTTCCGGCTCATCAACGCGTCAAATAAAGCTCTTAATTCAGACAAAATTTAATAAAAGGCATTGAAGATTATATATTCTGAGCGGGCAAATTAGTTTAATATACAATGTGCTCGAGACGAGAGAAAATACTATAAATATATATTTTTGCTTATTTATCTTTGTAAGACGTGAAGCTATACACTTTATCACGTAACTATTTGTATCTGGTTATTAATCATGCACAAAGCATCGACATTTGGGTAAGTTGCGCGATGAAAAAAAAAATCCCCCTCCAAAAAAGTCGAATTGATACAAAATGTATGCAGTGGCGCGCGCGAAACCTAAGAACGCATAATATATTCATTTTGTTTCCGTTTCTGTAAATCAAACCATAGAAATCCCGACCTTGTTCAATGAAGTCTGTAGAGCGTTAAAAAGAGTTTAACACAAAACAGTCTCCTTGCATATGAATAAACATGTATGTTTTCGTATGTAGGGCATGAGAGTAAGTATACAAGTATCTTGAATTTCAAATTACGCTAAATTTTCCCAACGCAAATATAATCTGATACCCACGCATTGATCTCTTTTACATTATTCTTATATTACATTATCATGCAATGATCGACTACCATGTGGTTATGTTTAGGTTACCCAGGATACCCAGGACCAATGGGATTTCCGGGACCCAAGGGAGAAAAAGGAGAATGTCAGGGTAAACACAGTTTTCAACATAGAACCAAACAATCGTTCTACGAATATTATGGAAACACACGTGCACTTTTTCCGAAAAAAACCATATGCATGCACACATTTTATTTTAATGCGACATATACAATTTTTATGCATACAACCCCCCCCCCCCCCCCCCCCCCGAAAAATATAAACCCCAAATATCAATATCCAACACTTCTCCTGAAAAATCCATTCTCAACAATGCTCATTTATCAAAATAATGACTTTAGGCACCGTGATAATTTATAAATTTAAAATCAATATCTCAACTTTACCATCTAGTCTCTGGTACATGTACAGTTTGTATTAAGCCTAGGTTTTGCATAGTAGTATTTGTATGTTTGTTTATTTGACTGTCAGTAAAAATTTATTTATTTCTTTGCAGTTTCAACTTTTAAAATGGAAAACTTAAAAATGGGAAAAGATGCCACAAACCGTCCAGGTAAATATTAATCTCTGGTTTCTAAAAAATAAATTAACCAAGTTTGTTGAAACTGGGAAGAATGCTTTTAAGGCATACTTATATTATTTGAAGAGCACTGGTGCTGGTCTTTTTGTGTCCATTTTAATCGGAATAATTTGATTTGACTATAACACGTTTTCTTGCTAAAAAGGATAAATTACGTTAACTGTCATCATTGAATACTTGTTTGACATTTTAACATCGATATCATAATTGATAATATCATCCGACTGCAAATGCATTCTAATTTACCTATATATTCACACTACTGGATAAGATGTCAATGCACTAAAATGTTCGATTGTTCACATCTATTAATTTTGATAAATAAACACATTCAGGGTTATCAAACTATTGTTACTGATATAAACAAAGATAAAGATAGATTGCAGGATATGGAAATACACAGACCATTTTCAACTTCCAAAATACATTTTTAAATAGTCTTTTGTTTTTCAGCTCGCACTCCTCAAAGGAATACATATGGTAAATATATTTATGATAAGTTTATATAAGAATTTTAATTTTAAAAAAAATTGATCGATGTTTGGCCTTGTTTTGTATGCATGGTGGTGCCTTTTCACAGGTAACTATTACCTAACTACATGTATAAAGATTACCTAAATTGGAATTCAGTCATAACACCAAATTTTTATTTTTAAATAAAAAAAATTTCGGGAAGACAGTACCAAAATATACTAGTATCGCAAATAAATACATTGCTGGACTTAAAATTGATGTCCTGACCATAGCACTCGGTTTGCCATTTCACATTTGTGAATTACCTCATCAGTGGCATCAGATTTAAGAGCAAGACGGGCTGTCGGCTCGTAATGAAATAATCATTTTCTGTGTTTATTGATTCCGCACGGTACTGAGTTTGGACTTATAGTTATCACCCCAGAACCCGGGAGGGGACGTCACCTGAAGCTGACCCTGGGTTTATGGACAGCCTTTCAATGATTCACAAGGTGTCTGTTAGATTTTATTTCTGATTGGATCATCATATAGGAGATTTTATTTCAGACCAATGCACGACCTTGCGTAGAAATTCTCAAGGAACTCCAAATTTATATTAGGCTGTAGTATATTTTACAGTAATATTAGAAAGGTACTGAAATAAAATTCGATGTTTTATGAACAATGCTGTCATAATTTGTTTATGCAAACACTGTAAAATAGTTCACTGTTTCTTCGACATTTGCAGCATATTATAATCGTTTGATGACAGTATTTGAATATTGAGGCCTACTTGCATTTCAATGATACATGCAAACAGTGCTTTTTTATTTACATTTATGGTATTGATTAATGCAAATGGGGAAATATCCAATTAGTAAATTCACCATGGTATTAAACACTTAGATCATTGAATAGTTTAATTATGTTACATATTGTGTTCCCTGATATCAAGATTCTTTAACAAGCTAAGGTCTTTTCAACATTATATTCAAATCCACTGACTTCTTTAAAATACATTTGCATTCATTACTTAAGAGTAATAAGTAGTGCCCAACTGAACAGATCCTGTTAAAATGTATATTTGCATTTCATAAATAAAAATTATCAAAGGTCAAGTTTGATTAATGTAGTGTTACAGAGTGGTCAATAACACTTCTTTTGGATAATGTAACGAAATGTATTTATATATGTTTTTTTCTTATTCCACATAGGCCATTATTGTTACGACCATTGCATACAAATTTTACATTAATCCTGCAATGTTGCAACCGCATTATCCCGTCCGAAAAAAGGGAAAGCATTTTGTAATTTTTAAATTAACACCTGCCTTTCGGACGTTTCGTTACCGATGTGTTTAGCAATTTCCAATTTCCGAATTCATATGGTACATCAAAGTAAATTCTACGTCAAAGCAATTAATTTCCAAGTGTAATAAATTGAACTTGACCATGATTTTCGATGTCAAGGGTTTCCTTCAGTTAATACTCTTACGTCTGTATGATATATGTGACAGTTCAATGTCAGTAAACTGTTTTTGGATCATATCTCCAAGCTATTCACCTTTCACTCATTTAAGATAATTCTTTAAGAATGAGTTATGTTTTGATTTTATAATTTTAAGCAGAAGAAGGACATGTTCATTATAAAATGAATACATGTTAATTTTAAAATGAATGCATCGTATGTAAAATCTTATATTCTATCTATTTCACGTATGAAATCAGATGTACATAGTAATCATAGTTTAAAATAAAATTAACATACGAAAAGAAAACAAACCAAACACGAATTTGTAAAACCGTGTTAGTGTGTACTCTACAACTCTTATGACAATGCCACCCCCATAGTCATTGTATAGAAATTGCCAACATTTGTTCGTTTCAGCAGGGATTTCGAATCAAGATGGCGAAGTGCGAAACGGGACAAAGTCAACAAAGAACACTATCTCTATGATGCTCTATTCATTTATTTTCTTCTATGCATTCTGTTGACATTTATTCTGGTAAGTGTCTGTCATTAATTCCCTGAAAGTATAATAGAATATTCACGTAAAGGGTCACATAAAGGGACCACATGTACTTTTGCAATTGTATGCGTCCAATATGATATCTTTTTATTTGTATATTTGTCCGATTTAATTTCACATTTTGTATTTATTTGATTATCAAGGTTAGCTGAAAGAACGCTTTTTATTCGGAGGAATGTACCTCGAAATCAAAAGTGGCCAACTGCAAGACTTGATATCATCTTTATCCTTATCCCACAAACATTATGATTTTAGTGTTTGTGTGTGGAATAGAGCTCATTCTTTCAATGATATCTTCAGAGTACTGCTTTGGATGATTGATAAGGAGTTGGGTGATTATGTAAATGAATTAAAATCGTGATGTTTTCACACTTCTAAATGCAAATATAAAAGTTTCTTAGGTGCATGCGTGTCTGCCCTTACACTTTGGGTGAGTGGCTTTCTCGAGCGACACCCCGACTACGCGATGTCTTCATTGATTACATTATGTGTTTTCTTAAGATAACAATGAGTGCTTTCATTTCATCCGATTCACAGAAGAGTCACGTGATCTACGAAGTGAGTGCGATGATGGTCTCAGTAGAGTACAAAGATTATTACGTTACCTTTGGGAAATCTATGTAAAATGCTTCGATGAGATGCTCGTTTTGATTCGGTATTACAATTATATTGCATACTTTATGTATCGTTTAGTTCGGGAGGCAGCTATATAAATGTCTTCAAAGAATTTGAATTATTTCTGAAATATTTACTGTTTGAGAAGTTGATACATGTTAATTTATCAGTTTGTATTATATTTTTCTGTTTTGCTTTAATTGTAATAATTGTGGAAGTTTCTTAGCGATTAATAAAACGTATTTGAAAATGACATTCTTGCTATCATATATTAAAATGCTTCCAATACATGATCTGTGTAGAAACTGTGACTATTGTTTTTCATGATTAGTATTGAGCTTTAAAGAAACAAGGACCCTTGTATCAGATAACATGATGACATAGGCAAACTTTTGATATGTATGAGCCCCGACGTGAAAGTTGGACGGGTAGATAGATAGACAGACAAACAGACAAATTGTCGCAATGATTCAACTAATTATATCCATTTAAAACTGATGTATGAGTCTCTGTGAGATACAGTGTCATTACATTTAAAAGAAATATGACAAAGTTTAAAAAATATGTTAAGTGTGAAGTTTTGAAGTTAATATGCACTTTTTATGAATTAGCAGATTCAGATAAATGTTCAGAAAAGACCATGCACTTGTAGGTTGAAAGTGGTCCGGCAAAACCATGTCTACAGAAAGACGGCATGGTGATTCCAATATACACCCTTTGTCTAAACTTTAGACGGGGGATAAAGCTGACTGTACAGGAAAAATCATAAACTAAGCGTATGTAAACTATAAAGTCGCAGGGATTGATAAGGTTAGGGAAGTGAGAAGTTTTACTAGACTCTGGTGATGAGCACGTTTTCCTGCATGAGTTTGTATCGAAAATAGAATAAATATTTCACGGTGAATGCTTACTTATGTTACATAAACATTTACCAACATTTCAAACTTCTATACCTTTTTAAAAAATTAAAATGTGTTCCTTTTAAACTAGTCTTCATAGAGCTAATAACGTGAAAGAAGAAATTCGTTTCATTTAGGCACTGCAGGCATGTTCACGAAGCTATCTTAGGACTATGGTGCATCTCAAGTACGTCTTAGGATATATCTTAGTCTTAAGTCTGTTTTTCGAAGCTCTCCTAAAGTTAGGAACCGCCATAACTTTGTAGCACATGTCTTGTCCTAATACCGTCCTAAGGTTGTAAAATCACGTCTTAAGGAATGTTGGTACTGTTGTGATGCTTTTTTCTTTGGACCAGTAGAATAAGGCAATCATTTCTACAGTTCCAGCATTTCCGACAAACCTCAAATTCCTAATCTGGGAGGGGGCATACTCAATTATTCTATTACAATATGAACTTTAATGTCAAGTACGTTTATTATAACATTTATGGAGAGGGACCCCGAACTCTTTCGTTGCTACATGCCTGTCTGGGAGTTGTCAAATTAAACGAATTTATTTTTTCTTCACAAATACTGTCTCTGCTTGGCGAAAGATAAAAAAGTATCTACTTATTTTTAATAACTAAGTTACATTCATTGCTTTAATCAATGGCCAAAATTATACAAATGGCCTTAGCTAAAGAGTAAATCGCAATCTTAATTTTTATCACTTCGTACTGAAAAATAATTTTTAGAAAATTTGTAATGTTGAATAAACCGTTTTTCGAGATAGATTACAACTAATTTATTATTTAACCTGCACATTTATTCTATACATTGCAGATTAAACGGAAAATGGTTGTGTTTGTAACGTTGAATTCTATGAAAAAGCGCGTGCTTATGTATTATTTGAATGACGAGTATCAAAATGTTAATTTACACTCAAAGAATGCACATTTGTTGTTTAAATAATTGTTGGCTCGTAAGCCAAAAGCTGTCCCGATACATATTTATGTTATCGTTTGAACTAATTTGTTATTGGTCACTGAAATATATTTAAGTAAATGTATATTTTTGTAAATGTATTCAAATTCAAATTACTGGTTTTAGGCCTATCGTGTCATTGTACATGTATAATTTCCCCTGTCGAAATGTTTAATGATTTATCCCTGCACATGTGTCTCAAATTCTATCAGTATGAATTGATGTGAAAAATAAGAATGATTTTAGTAGGTAAGGATATCTTAACTTAAGATGTTTCTAAGTTACAGTCGAGCTACATCTTAAGATGTGTCCTAAGTTGAGCTTAGGAGCTCTTAACTTTTTTCCAAACTCATATCTTAGGAAAACACTCACTAAAGGTTATATCATAGGAAAATTTCGTGAACGAACCTGCTGGTGAGCTAAACAAATTCCTTACAACAAATGTTCCATGGTGTGGTCAGCAGAAGAATCTACTGACCAATGCTACCGGTAAATTGTATCTATTAGACCTTTATATTAATGAATTACCTTGAGAATTGTTGATCATGACCTCAACTCATGATTTTAACACCTACAGGCTCCCTACTGAAATATTTTATATTTTTAAAGTATCTTATTTTCCTAGTTTATGATACGTCGATTGTTGTCACGTGATCAATGATAGTTACAGTATTTCCGGGCGCCAGAAGGTGGTTGGTCGAGTTTTTATTAAATGTCGTGTGTTTCTGCAGAATTATAATTATGAACAGCCATGTTTAATTTGAATTCAAAAATAGATAAAAACGAGGAATTTATAAGTATGATAATGTGTTTAATCATGAGATAAGATTTGTCTCTTTAAAAAAAAAAACAAAACAAAACAAAAAAAAAAACAAAAAGAGGTAAATAAAAAAATAAAGATCATAGTGAATGCGAGACTATCATTGTTAGTACAGTGTTTACCTATTTGGCATAATCTAAAACAAAGACTTTAATGAATACGATAGTTACATATGAATTACATATTGTCGTGAAACATTATATGTTTTATAGGGATCTATTCAAGATGTCCTAGTCAGCAAAAACAAAATCATTATTAAACGTTTTTTACTTTATGCCATGCATTTCCTGTCATAGATAGTATCAGGATAAAACTTATAAGACGTTGTAGTTTTTTCTAACTCTTTAATTGTGTTTTATCTAAAACAGAAGCAGCCGACCATCGCGGAGGCTCTGCTGTACTCATTTGTGAATACATTATATTTGTAAAACTTTTTTGCAAAGTAAAGTAATAATTCCAATATGTATCTCCTTATGTTTTCGGCTTTTTCATAGATTTCACACGCATATAAGTGATTAAATCATGCATCTTCATCGTTATCACTTTGCAAATATTTCTATGAGAGGATTTTCCATGTGATGCAGTGACTTAGTTTTTTTAAAGGTCATACTATACACACCTTCAACATAATTTTACAATTCTTATGCATCCTGTCGACTTATTTTAGTATACACAACAAATACAGTCAAACTTCGTTATCTCGAACTAGATGGGACTGTTTAAAATCTTAGAGATATCCGAGTATTTGAGATATCGATGGTAAAATACTTTAAAAATAAGTGGTTGGGACTTACAAATCATTTCGACATATCCATTGCAATCGAGTTATCAGTGTTCAAGATATCTTAAAACTAATTAAATATAATAAACATGATAAACCCCTGCTTATGATTTTTTAAAATCTAGATTTAATTGATTTTGTTTCCAGTTTGTTGTAATTTAAGTAGAATCTTAAATCTTAAAAAATAGTTTTTAATTATTTCTTCCAAAATACGAAACCCTTTTTGGGGGTATTTTTGTGTATCGACATTCGTACATTTATATCATCGGTGTAACCAAATTGTTTTTGTAATGTAATTAGCAGAAATGAATCAAACTGCTCACATCATAAAACTTGGGTTTCTGTAATCATCTACTCCATTTCCGTATCCTTATTACGGAAAGTTTAAAGTTGTGCAAAGTGTAAAATGCATGAAAAATTCCATTAGTGACCTACAAAGATGAAAATCGGGATTTTATTCGTCTGTCCCAGGACACTCAAATTAATCTACGATGATGGAAAATATAGAAAGTGGATGATGGAAAATATAGAAGCTAAAGCCATTCTATGTTTACCAAATGAGTATTTCTCTTTCATAGCAAGTCTGAACATTAAATAAACGGATTCTTGACGCCATAATTATGCCGTTTTTGCATTTTCTATGGTTTTATCTGGGGTCCCATTTGTTTTCAAACCTTAGTTATTTTACCATGTTTGAGAAATAACATGTGTTTGCTATTGGTAAAAGATTTCCGAAAAACAAGTTGCAGTTAGCAATGAGTTGAAGAATATTTTTCAAAACTCCGCTGTCGAACCAACAATGGCCTGAAATATGGATTTAAGTTTTACCTAAATTTTCAGCTCCAAGCCTCAATAAATACTATAATCCTAAAAAGATCAGTATGTTTTAAAGCCGCACAAGCCTGCCACCTGCTCCAAAACATAATATATAGCATGTTTATGTTCAATTTCCCTTTGAAGTTTGCTGAAAGGCAAACAAGTAACCTATGAAATTAACACATACATGTATATATAAGGTTGGAGGAGAATTTGAGTCTTGCATCATCAGTAGTCCATTGGGAAATTAAGCCTACTTATCCTGAAATATGGGGCATACTTGGTATTTCTATTCCGACCAAATTGACTCTCTCTTGGTGTTGCCTAACATGGACATGTTTATATATTTATAATTATTTCCTTGTAAGGTTGGAGAAGTATGATAATGGTGTTTAATCATGAGATAAGATTTGTATCTGTTGGTTTCATTTTCACATTTGATAATTCTTACATGTACTGGATGCATGAGTAGCTCTGATTTCTGATTTTGCACGTTTCGTACACCTCCTCAACCTCCTTTAATCAATTGCAAAGAATTAATAAAAAATAACGTTGTTGGAAACATACCCTGAGTCTCGCATATACACCTGGAAAATTTGTTTCGATCTCATGAATAATTCATGTCATTTACTGATTTTCGTAACGGAATGTTCTATATGAAAACATGCATTTGATCACCAAATAAATGCATGTTTTTATAACATAAATTTCATTTTTCATACGTTTATAAACTTAAGAGTTAAACTGTCTCATTGTTGAATTGTAAAAAGTAAAAATCAAGAACATGAACGTGTCTTTTATACCCAGTGACATACTATGTATGACAGTACGTCTCAAGATCTAGATTATAATGTCTCCAATATATACTCCTCGGAGGCTTCGCCACAGGTTGTGCCAGGTTACAATTCCGCACGTGTTTACCTTTGTCCGATTTTACCGGACAATTTCTGAGTGTGACTTGAAAAGCAATTCGTTAATAATTATTCCTGTTAATCATTGTCGGTTACAAAGGTTAAGGTGGGAGTATAAAAACGAGAGTTTTCCAACAAATACAATGGAATGTGCATTTGAAGGATTGATAATAGCATTGAATTTATTAGAAAATCGAGCAATGCCCCTTATTGACGGGTTTTTTTTTTCGCAGGAACCTAGCCATGTCAAGATCATGCGTTTTAAAACCCGGACGATTTAAATTCTACCAAGTGGTCTTAATTACATTGGAATCAATGGACGCTATAAAAGCCTTAATGGTTTCAGGAACAATCTTTCAGGCACATTTAGCAAATTGATAAATTACATTAGCCATATTGATTTGACCGAACAGACTGTTCAGTGATCAAAGTGGGAATAAATGCATATTAATTATGAGAAATATGTTTCTCAATTAAACAAAACAAAGACAACAAGTCTACATTAGAATAACCCGGGACGTTGAAATCATACAATTTATTTGGACATTAATGCTTTAACAAAAGTCATTGTAATTGTCGGCACTTATTTTGTAATTAAACTTTGCGTGAATATTAAAAATGTATGCATGGTCTAGTTTCGGGACATTTGATAAGATGTTTAGGAGAATTGAGTTGACGTGATAAACACTGTTAGCCTTCCTGAGAAAACAAAAAAAAAATGGATAAAATACTACGAGTCTTCAATAAAGAGGCAGAAAAATTCATTCAGACTAGCCTCAAGTGTTTTCTGTTGGAATTGTACAGATTTTGGTATATCCAAAGCCGTTCTATAAAATACAAAATGAATTAATACTTTTTCTCCTGAATTCTATAAACAAGTAGCAATATTCTACACACTCTATACTCTGTCCCAAGATAACCTGGATTCATATTTTGCTTAATTACTCGATATTTATAAATATCTTAGGGTTCAAACGATGTTCATTCAAAAGTATGAAAAATTTCCAAGATATTTCCATTGAAACGCCCCCTCTAGCTGATAATGTTTCAATACAGGGCTAAAAAATGTAATGTCTACGGGGATTTTGTATTGAAGCAGACCCGGATGGTAACGTTGAAAAATTGTGCGAGGTATTCCGAGTGACTTCCGAATGGGGAAAAGATGTAAACATTCCCCATTATAAATCTCCGTAGGAAATCTGTTTCCGTTCCTGTGAACTTTTATGAGTGAAAAATGATAATGTGTCAATGAAGATATCTTGGAAATTTTCCCTTTCATCGATTTCAATTGCACTTCTTTCACAGGTATATGTATTTTTATTCAAAATCGGATAAATGTGCTGCATAAATATCTTGGGACAGACTATAGACAAAAGTACAATAATTGTTTTATAGTTTAATCATTAATATTAGATCACTGAATATAGACTTTGAAGGGTTTGCTATGCGAAACAAAGTTGTTGAAAACCCACAGTACTACACCGCCAGCATACATATAGCATACAAAGTTCTACATAATTATATCACACTAAAACATTGTTGATATACATGATATATAATTTAATTCTTAAAAATCAATTGTCCCCCTACACGAAAAAAACATTAATGTAAATTTATCGATGTAATGTAAATTTGCAACAATAACAACATTAGCAAATCCCCAGACACTTGAAAAGAAAAAAAACTTGTTATTCTCTCACTACTTTAGTGATGATAATAAAATAATCACAAACTCATCACTAATTACAAAGTATTACGCAGTATCTTACAAAGAATTCCATGAATATCAGCAGGCAATGACTCGTTAGATTCAGATTACACCGGTCACATCAAACATCTTTACGAGTTGCTTTGACTTCAGTCTGAGAAACATGGCCGCCCTCGAGTATGTGGTTTCATCAACAAATCTGAGTAGTCTTTGGTGATATCTAATGAAAGGCCATTATGTAAATACTGTTTTTGATCATCCTCTCTTAAGATTCGAGATATCTCAAAGCACTCAGAAATATCAGAATTATCAACAAACAAAAGCTTCGAATATACAAATGCTCTGCCATCACTACATTCCATAATGATTTAAATATGGTGTTCAATAAATTGTTAGACATAGTCCATTTCTTAAGAAATCTTGCCCCCAGAATCAGTTAATTTGTCATTTTCCGATTCTTATTCTCAGTTTGAATAAATCCAAACCTTAACCCCTTGAAAAAATCCCAAAAATCCCATTTAATACAAACCCCCTTTGCCCATATACTCCAACATACTAAATGCAAATATAAGACTACATCTAGCAAGCTCTACATACCCAGTAAACCTGCTAAACGCAAGAAAAAAATCTTATTAGATGCTATCATAAAATTTTGAACGCTACAAGATAGTTTTAGTATAATTTATGTAGTGAATTGACAAGAAATGGAAAAACAATTTGAGGGGAAAAAAAAGAAATTTCAAAAATTTTACGCGATCTTCATTCGTTTATCTTAGTTCAATGATGTTAAGTTTGATACACTGTTCACTCACGTAGTAGTATCACTTTAGATTCGAGCGCCGACACATTTTCATCGCTAACAAATTGTTTATTGGAACATATCGGTCACCCATTATGGGTTGTCTTAATGCATTCAGCAAGCCTTAATTAAAATTTCAATTCAAAACCGAATTCAATTAAGTGTTTATCGTCAACATTACGGAATTTGCTCCTTAATTAACCGATAAAATAACTTTAATATTTCATGACATTAGAATTAAACTTAATCTGAATTCAGGAACTGTTACATCACATCTAGGAAAAAAAATATTTAGCGATATCTTCTGGATCTTACATGAATCAAAGTCTTGGAGGTAATGAAAGCCAAATACTTTGATATGTAGTTGTACACATTTTGTTGGAGTGAGACTGGCAACAACGTAATTTAAATGAAACACTTTTCATAATTTCGATATTGTGGGTTTTTTTCGTGAGGCAACCATCTAGGGTGTTTTGGGCAAGAGTGTGGAGTTTCGTTTGTAATTAATAAAAATTTAATTGCACAATAATTTGAATAGTATTTAAACAATCATTTCCAAGAATAAATAATCTCGAAGTAAATTTGGTCATCAAGAATGATATTTCTGTCAGACTAGTACTGAACTCTAAACAGATGAATACAATATGAGTGTATCTTAATCTACGATGAATATATGCATACCCGATAAAATATACCAAAAGTATAAATTTCAAAGAAAAAAAGCCTTTAAATTAAAACTATGTAATCAATACGTACACTGTTGTTGTACAATTTAATTCAATTTAATACATTTATTTCACTCAAAAAACCCAAGAGCCACAAATTATATCTTATATCCATATTAACAAATATTAACGAAGAGCAGAGTCACATTTATATCAATATTATCAGGGGCAGGCAATATCGTGTGGTAATGAATATACAATGTACTTAAAAATTGCAGACTTTCAAAATAGTACTTGTCATAAAATATTATTGACTTATCAGCATTTATTTGAAAATGAAGTCCATACCTGAAAATATTTTTATACAAACAGGCAATGTTACACCAAAGTAATTCTAATAGAAATAATCTTCAAAAATGAGATATTAGGCCAGAAATAATAATTTATATGTTTGATGTACTCCGACCCAAATTTTTCATGGTGCGTAGGTATGTAGGTCTTTTTTTTTTTTTTAATTTTCTTGCACATTGATAATCTGATAATCAAACTATTTTATTTTCTAGCTGAAAAAGCTAAACAAATTCAACATCTATTGATACAAAAACATAATCTAAATGAGTTTTTAATATGACATGGACAACCAATTTAAAAAAACATTCAAATTCAAATTGCTGAAAAAAAATTATTGGGTATGTGCAATTAGGATGGGGTCGGAGTACATCAAACAAATCATTTTTTAGTTTTGGCCTTAGATGAGGGGGAGTGTAGAAGTGATAGCTTGATATCACAACCTCTAACTAACGAATGACTAAGTCCTTTATCATGCATTTGTACGACATACTCAAACTATTGATCGCATTTGAACTTATATATGAAGTAATCTGTTCGTTTTATATTTTGCAATTTCGAGAATAAGCTGCACTGACTGTTTTTCTGTCAACTTTCATCTACACGCACATGCAATTGGCCGGTAAAAATCAATATTTTTTTTACATTTCTTAGAAAAGTAGTTTGTCTTATATAATGGATTTCATGTTTTATCTAGATACACCGAAATGTGCCAATAAGTGATTATGAATAAAAAATTAGAAAAACGTTACCTGTTTTGGTTTTTTTTTTTTACAATTTACACCGAAATGTGCCGATAAGTGATTATAAATAAAAAATTAGAAAAACATTACCTGTTTTGTTTTTTTTTTTTTTTACAATTTACATTTGTACCCTCAAACAAAAATCTACATGTATTTCAATTAAATTTATTTTATAAAGTATATCTTTCGGTTGGACTACTGTAAAAGTATTGCATTTGGCTGTGTATTCTTTTTAGCGTTTTTGGCGGTAAACGGCGTCCGCTAAATCAAGTACATCGCCAAATGTTAAATAAATACCGGTATTGATAAATACCGGTAGTTACATTCAAAAATGCGCTAAATCAAATATCAGGACGGACAAGGTACTGTAATTAAAATTAAAATATCAACAAATGAATATTTTCAAATCATTTAAAGCAAGGTATAGTTCACATAAAATTGAGTTGTAACATTTAAATATGTCCAATACTTGGAATATATTGGTTTAAGCTGGCGTATACCGGTAAGTATCAAAACCTCCAAAGAGTGTCATTTTTTAGAACTTCAATGCTTTTTTTTTATAGAGTGGTTCTGTGCTCCATATTTTTGTTATCGTCTAAATAAGGTCTAATGGAAAACAAACCGATTTCAATCAATAAAAACGTGGAGAGATGACCCAATATACATTAAAAATAAAATTTTCTATCACAACAATTGAACGTTTTAGAAAAATAATAAGTCCGTAAATTCGAGGCCTGAGTCGCATAAAGCAAATGATCCTACCTCTATTTTTTTTAGAGGTCCGTGTTTGCTCTGCTCCTGTTTTGTAATGTTCTTTGGATTTTTGAATTTGAACACTCTTCGTTATCACCACGCATCATTTAGATTTAAAACTGAATATAATTAGAAATTGTGCTTTTGCAAATTTGTATGTGTTTTCACATTATCAAATAGATTTAACTCGAAGAATTTAATTTTGAAATTGTATTTTACGACTATCACCCATCTTCTTTTAAATTGGTGTAAGTGAAGGGTTGTGACAGCTAGGGTTCTTTTAACGGGAAACAAGGAAAGTCTATAATTTTGCCTTTAATCATTAAAAAATTGTGAACTTCATGCTATCTAATTAAGATAATGGCAAAAAGGATAAAAACTTGCATCGTCTCGTCAAAGACGTACATCGATGGGAATTAAAAAAAAAATAGTGTCCTCCCGAGGCACTTAAGCCCTCCATCAATGTACTCGATGGTTGGAGAAAAACTAATTCACCTTGAGATTTTACGCACCTCCCTGGGTTTGAATAAATTGATCACATAAATATGCTTTTCTGAAAACATTCTATTCTTGATTGCCAAAAAAAAAAAAAATAATGTCTGCTATCTTTCAAGCCTTCATCAGGGTCGAATAATTGAAAATAAATTAACATTGGTCACGAATAATGTTTGTCATAAACATTGTTTCACTTACTGAAATTGTAAATCCTTACTAGACAAAGACACTTGTTTACAAGACGTTCTATTTTGGTCTCTCTTCTAAAGAATTGTAAAGTAATTGAATAATCCAGATTCCTTCACTAAATAGACACCATATGATTAATACTTTGAGTATATATTCATTGCCTTGATTAATGTTTAAGTATCATAATTACTAAGTAAATGAAAACGTTCACCTGTAAAATACTACAGGTAACATAAAGAATCACAGATTGAGGGCCCACATCCTTACACCAGGCGGAGTATAGTAAAGAGAACCATTAAAATTTAACCACATCATGTCACGCGAAGTGTGCAAACATGCACTTTCTGGTCCTATTATTCACTTCCTACAATAACGTCAATTTCGTGTTCTTGAGGTTTTCTTCAAATTCAACTGTAAAAAACGATTACTTCGATGTAGATCTATTTTTGCAAAAAGTTTCTCAAATCATCTTGAGAATCATTATCATGTTTTTGAACATACATCACAAGATTTTGAACATATATCACAAGATATTAAACATACATCACAAGATTTTGAACATACATCACAAGATATTAAACATACATCACAAGATTTTGAACATACATCATTAGATTACAGAATATACATTACAAGATATTGAACATACATCACAAGATTTTGAACAAACATCACAAAATATTAAACATACATCACAAAATTTTGGACATACATCATAAGATTAAAGAATATTAATACATCAACATATTTGAATATACAGATTGTATACAGATATACAATATTTTAAACGTACATCACCAGATTTTAAACATATTTCACAAGATTTTGAACATACATCACAAGCTTTAAATATACATCACAAGATTTTAAACATAAATCATAAGATTTTAAATATACATCACAAGATTTTGAATACCGGTATACATCACAAGATTTTAATCGTGCATCACCAGATTTTAAACATACTGTGGAATCATTTTATTTCGTGGAGCTAATTTTCGTGAATTGTGGATTGTTTGCTTATTCGTGGGGATGTAATTTCTTGGATGCATCGGTTTTCAGTTTCAGTAGGAAAATAAGACTTTATATAATAAGTTTTGGTCGAGGATGAAACTTCATGGGTGAGGGCTATCCACGAAAACCACGAATATTGAACCACCGCGAATTCTAATGGTTCCACAGTACATCACAAGATTTTGAAAATTCATCGCAAGATTTTTTAATAAAGCAACGTTTTACACGCCATACATGTCTCTTGCTCAAAATAATGTTAAAAAACATTTATGAGTTCTTTATATGAAGCAGAGACAGTTAACTCTTTATACAATAACCATTGACGGAACGTATTGATATACCTTTATCTAAACAGCATTTTGCGTTTTATTTATTTCCGTTCTGTTTTTGACGTGTGATTAATAACATTTTGTTAAATTTAACAATTTGTTTAAACAAATTAGTTAAATGAACAGCAAATACACTAGCCACATACCAAACCTTTCCGTATATTTAAGTAAATCCAGTTTATTTGTCACAATGAACCAGCTGCAAAATTAAATTGAACGTTTTTATTTGTTGAGTTAAACAAATTGTCTACATTAGATATCAGTTGATGCATAATAACAAATATTCTGTTTGATAATAAGATTTTATAATGCTAATTTCAACTTCAATCTATTTCTCGATTTCAGAAAAATAGAATTCTCAATCCACCAGTGACATAGTTAAACTTTAGTTTTAGGTTATAGAAGACAAATATTATTTTATGAGCACAGTTAGTTGTTTATAGGTGCACGCGTAGGCATCAACGCTATTGGTGAAATTCCCTATACATATGTATATAGGAGCCAATCAAAGTAGGGAATCCTTTTTTTAATGAAACGACAAAAATAATATGGGATGTGCAAGACTGGCTACGAGGTTTCAGCGTTAAATAAAAACGGGAATTTCTTCTATTTAGGTTAAAATTCGTAAACTTATTTTTGAATTTTCAAACATTTAAGTTTGGCAATCCATGACGACTGATATTGGAAATTCGAAAAGATCAAATGAAGATTGTAAGGGTTTCAAAGTTTTACAATATCGCGTCTGGTAAGGAAATGGAAAATCAAATATTCTGATGGATCATAAATTCATCAAAATTGTTATTGAGATGAGAGCAGTTAGTGCAATGATCTGCTGATTGCAGTAAGCAAGACGTTAATATTCATATACATATGGTATTCAAAGGAGATGAAAGTACCAACTTAAATGTCTTATATATAGGCTATGTTTCATCAAAGAGGCCGTTCTCTTTAATATAAACCACTGTCGAAAGCACCATGGGATACAATGTATTGGAGTGACGTATTCTTAGCAGCGCTTGCGGCAGCAGACGACCATTAAAACGCCTTTTCCCGCCAACTTACCAATTCCGTGTGAATGCTCTTCGATCTTTACTAATCAAGGTTAAGGTCCATGATGATATTGAGATAAATTCCAAGGACAGCTTTTTACATTTCAATTCTATAGCCAATCTCAATCAAAATGTACTGAAAAGCAAGCCCGCTGAATGTATTATATGTTTCTTTAAATATTGATATTCAGTGGAAACTCTTGCCAAGGTATGTTAGGCCCTAACAAAGCCTTCTTAATTCAAATTGATGTATAATGTTACAAGTTAACCTTGTTTCCTACTAACCACGTCATATATTTTTAAGTTCAGTGTTTGGCAAAAGGCTGAATCATTTCGTAGAATATAATAATTCAACGGACCTTGCTCACTCTTTTTTATTTTGAACTTGCTTTTCAGCACTGGTAAACACCAACTGCATCTATTTACAGCCTTCACCACACAAGGTTAAATAAATTGATATGTTCAATAGTAGTTATCAATGAATAGTTACATGTTCACATCGAAGTTCACTCTTACTGCATGTGCACACATGTGACATAGGGAATAAGAAAAATAAAGAATTGATCCGTTTTTGTTGGTCTGTTAACATGCAGGTTCTGCAGTTGTCAATTAATATCAAGTTTGACTGAAAGTTAATGTCTTGTATGAAGCGGTTATCTAATCCTGTCATTTTGATATGCATGAAACTGAAAAAAATATTGTTTTCTAAATATAACATATATTCTTATAGACGTTGTCCATTCCTCAGCAATGTTCGTCTTAATTCCTATAAAACTCTCTTTGAGTCATAAACATGTTGGAAATTTGTAGGAAATCTTTTTGCGATTGATGAACGCCAAGTTAATAAAACAGGTTTTGAGCCAATGGTTAAGTGGAGAAAAAAATCGTCTTAAGTTGTGGCTTCGATTTAGCAGTTCGCCGTTATGAAAGGTTTCTCTGTATTTAGCTTAACAAAAGGCTAAGCATTTGCGAAACACCACTTGTTAAAAAAAATTAAACATATATTAAAAGTTGAGTTTGACGGACAGATGGCATCTTTAAGAAGATAACTTTTGAAATATTGATGGCTGAAGATATAAAAACTTAGATTGTATGTAGAGACTTCATGGTCCCCTCTTTATTTTAATTTAAACTGTAAAAATTAAACCTTTTAATGTAGACATAAAGTCTATTGAGTTGATTGAAGTTTATACATATTCAACACATTTCAGTGCAAATAAGTGATGTCTTTGTTAAAAATATCTTAGTGCAATTGCCGAATTGCGCACTTGTCTTACATGTTTACTTTCTAAATATCAAGTAACCGAAATGAAGATGTTGACCTCAGAGAAGAAAAACTCATTACAGTAGTAATTCTCTTCATTAAAATAAAACAAAAATTCTCTTAAATGACAGTTTTTACTTAACTTGAGCACGTTATATTGCATTATTTATGAGTGTTTTTTTTAAGAAGAAAAACAAACCACATAGATGAAATAAATGTTTGATGAGTTTGAACAATGATGTCAATTTGGACAAATGTATATCGGGTCATGGTATGTATGTTATAAAATGTGTATCGGGTCATGGTATGTATGTTATAAAATGTGTACAGTAAGCAAAATAACTGAATATCTCTGTAGTTTGGGCATCCCAGGGGAAATCCTTCCATTAGAGCCCGGAAACGGAAATTACCCTGCGCATTGTCAAATGAAATTATAATATAGAAAGCCATTTGTTTTACAATACCCTTCCCCTGAATTTGATACGATATACTGGTGCATCGCACGTAGTTGATAATGCAGTTGGTTTAAGCCTTTGAAATATATATTTCACGGCTCAAAGGAAATCGTCATTCTTTCGCTTCGATTATCTAAGAAATTATTATACACCGGTATGATCTATGGTCATTTATATTTTATGACGTTATCAGGCCATCAAAAAAATTTAAAAACATTGGCAGTCTAGCAAATAAATAAATGCTCTTCTTTCTTATCAAAATCTTATTATTTTCATTTGATATGACACTCTGTGATCAATTAAATTAAAAATGTATCTATCATTTTAATTATGCCAGCAAGTCTTTACTGATTCTTATTTGACGACATTCAGATAAGCACACAACGCAGTGGTATATATATTCTTAATATTGAAGTATTCCTTTTAAAGGGATGATGAGCATGATGTCGCTTTCCAAAATACCAATGAATAAATAAACATTTCTAGTAATCTTAGGGGAACCATACCCCGAAAGTGTAACTTCTATAATTATGAAAGTTCAATCACCATGTAACTGAATACTAGTAATTGTTTGCAAATCATGATAACGCTTCTTAGTGTTTATCATAATTAAAGATTTACACAAGCTGTCAATACATGGTAAGCAAAATAGTGCAAAGCTCCATATATATGCCCAAATAGTGATATTTGTCAGATGCCTTATATTGAATCAACTGTGATCGACCGAAGCGGATCACAAAAGGTACTAGATAGGCGCTTAATTAAAGGACGAGGGGTTAAACATAGTACATTTGTTTACAAGGTAGAATCGCCAAAAATCCTTTTGAGCATATTTTTAATAGCAGATGACAAAAGTTTTGCTTTGTTAGATATTTTCAATGAGACTGCATTAATACAACCAAATTTGTAGTGTACATGTATATTACAATGTCAGATAAATGTTTCAGTTAACTACAAGATTCATTGAAACCTCCTGAAGTTAAAGGTCTTTGATAGAACAAAGCTAATTTGGTTTATTGTGCTCTTTTCTGTAAAGCATCGTCTATACAACTTGGCAACAACATATTATTTGAAGTGATGTAATCAAAGTACTACTTTAAAAAATCAAAACGATACTAAATAGAGAGAAAATACTTTATATTACATGTTGATTAGAGTTTCATCAGTGCAAATCAAAGATAAAGGAAGAGCAAACATTTTATTCCTTTATATAGAGATGACGAAAAGTACAGGTACTCGATAATACCGTTATAAGCAGACAACCATTCTTATAGAATCTAACCTTGCCAGGTCTGATGAATGTCCTCTATTTGTTCAAACCCAATCATCATCCCTGCATTTGCTAGCATATCCAAACAGGAACTAGATAGCTGTTATAAAACAAGCACAACTCGACCTCGTTTAGTTAATGGAAAATTGGTTCCATTTTCAAGATGATGACTACGCAAACATGACAGGTATTATATGTTTTATACGTGTAAATAGTTTCATTTTGTACTTTATCACCATCACACATTGCAAAACTGGAAAAGTAGAGTACTAATGTCCTCATGAGTAGTTGGTGAAGGAGACTGACCAACGGTAAGGTGCGAAAAGAGGTGAAATGTACATACCAATGAAGCCTTAGCCCAAAAAGCCAGACACATCTTGTTGATTTCAAAGAGCCATGGCTGAGTGGCCAGCAATGATATAGAAGGCCTACCTCACAGTGCTCTTTGACACAACTACCCGAAGTTCAAGCTCCTGTTCTAGCTATATTCAATGCATGCTTCGCTGCTTTGTGGCTATCTACCAACGGGGTGGGGTGGGGGTGGGGTTAAAACGAGACTCATCATTCGTAACAATAGACAGGAATCGACATTATCATGAGAGCAAACTTGCATGTAGGATGTACATGCTATTACATTTTTCGTTTCTAAAAGAAAAATCAACTTCATGGGTTCATCCATATTAATTATACATGTAAACAACCTTTTTATCATTAACGATATAAGGCAAACAAAATTAACGGTAACAACTGTTGTCCCCAAATCTTACTCCCCTATCAACCAGTGTAGGCAATGTAAGAGCTTGGCTTTTGAGATATTGGTTGAACGACAACAAATTTTGTTATGTAGTTTAATTTTTATTTACCTGAATGCAGTAAATACCAAAAACTACAAAATTATTGACAACTCATTTCATTTACTGGTACCCAGTTAAGTAAAAACAAAAACAAAAAAAACCAACAAAAATCGCATACAGACTGCCACCAATGCAATGATGATACCTGGCGAAATTGTTTATCATACATAGTTTTAGGAGGAAAAAAGAAAATAATGCCAAATATTCATTTCCTCAGACACACGGAGTCGATAAGGACAATGCTCCTAAAGCATCTGAATCTCCGTATAATCGCATCTCATTTCTTTGTAAAGAACGCAGATGAGAGTACCTAATTCGTCATCATCTAATGGTGTCCTTCCAACAGCCGAAGACAGTGGGTGTATTGCACATCAGATATTAATCCGTGAAAATGTTTTTAAGAAAACAATTATCGTCGTGCGAGTCCCCCACTGAATTGAATTGATTTCTTTTTTTAGTTATTGCCTATATTCTTATGGTGCTAAGAAGTCGAACGAAGGAAAGAAATTTTTGGGGTTATTAGTCACATATGACTGAAATATGCCAAGTCACTGTACAATTTCGGACGAAAATAGATTATATCCAATATGCACAAATTTCTCTTTTCCAAAAAAAATATTTAATTTTACAATAAACATTGACAGATATTTCCGTAGCTATATAACAAGTCCCCATTTTCATTGAAATAAGGTGAGTGTTAATGATTCGCATTCACTCAATTTAAAGCAAATTCATTGGCCTTTACTGCTATTTAAGTGATATATGTATGTTTTCTCAATTATATGATATACAAGTGAAACAGTCACATTTCGAATCTGTTCGTGATAATGAAATAATAGGATAAGCTTTTCAGATGGAGGGCGTTTTGCTTGTTGGAGAATGGTTAAATCAGGAACCAATTGGTTGGGGACCTTATGTTTACATTGTTCACATTAGGGATTATATGTCTGATTGATTGTACATGTAAGTATTATTTTAAAAAAAATTAAGGGAGCTAAAATCACCATTGATAATAGCATTTAGATAAGGTATAATTAGTTGCAGCAATTAACATATTCGAAAAATATTCGAAAAATGCATACGGAGCCAAAGCACACGATACAAACAGTGAAAATATCAAAATGATATAGATCGATACACTAGTAGATGATTCAGATTAAGAAAATTCCGTATGTTTTTCAGTAAAACAACATTAAGCTAAAGGCCTCAAGTTCACCCAAAAAGCCAAGGTCGTTTTAAGAATATAAGCTCCGAAAATGTGACATGCGTCGTTTAACAAAGCAAAGTATTATCTCCCGATGCTTGAGGTAAGTCTCCAATGAATTGGTGTAATGAGTCGGAGCAAGTCACGCAACTAAACACATAAAAGGGGGAAGTCCGTACAATTGATTCATACATAAGCATTGTTTTAAACAAAACAGTTCTGTTTCTGATCAATGGTCGTCCAGTGATGTTCATTCTGAGTTGTAACCGCCGTACATAAATAAATGATGAACTTTATCAACTCGTACCGTATTAAACAACAAACTCGCAATATTCCTTCAATGTCAGATGGTGACAAATCGCATATGACATTTGTATAATACAACAGCGGCAAGTTGGAGAAATTGTTCCATAATTTGATTATTGGACACCACCTATATTTTCTTTTTAAAGATGAAGTAAAAGATGAAGTCAAAAAGTCCAAACCCCAATTATTATGTAACTTTTTCCAAGGTTAGGGTTATTATACATGTATGTATACTATTTTATCTAAGGGTAACTTATTCAGTGTTAATTTTAAGCTACATGTATAAAAAAAAAACCGCATATTTTATGACATATGCAAGTAGATAAAGCATGAAACGATCAGACTGTTAGCGTTAACATCGTCCACTACATCAGTCAATTGCCACTTTCAGCATACTCCAACGGTTAATCCATTGGTAATGTCCCACAATGCATTACGCTGGTAATTTGGCTTTCTATATTGTGTATACCTGTAGTTTTTTTTAATGTAGGATTTTGCTGTGTTACGCCGATTATTTTTGATTTTATCAAAACTGTTATATTACTTCTGGATCAACCCTCGTATAACAAAAACTCGATCAACATAGTTGGTCTGTTTAAATTCAAAATTATCTGAAAGCCTCTTGATACCAATTGATTTTTTATGCAAACAACTTCATTAAGAGGCTATATACATTCGCCAAAAATTGAAATATTCAGAATCGGTAAATTTAAAGATATATGAAGCAAAGTAAAATAAACATTATTGGGTTACACAATGATACTAAAAGAGCTATGTGAAGCTGTGAAGCAAGTAATTAAGCTTTGATCTCTGTTTGCTGGCAGATTCTTTCAAAATTAATGTCCATCGTTTAGTTTGACAAACTTCAAAGGAATAAAAAAAAAATTGACAAATACATTGTATGTTTATTTTTCACATGCGATAATCTAATGTTAGCGTGCACCGAAGCCTTGTTTTAAAAATAGATTTTAAGGGGGAAATCACGTGGTACATGTTTAAATATTCATAATTTCCATTCAATAATTTTGTATTGAAACCACATTTTGTACACTTGAGGTTTTTCATGGAAATTCTACTTAAACGGTCTGAAAAACCACTTGATTGGATACAAAAAGAAAAAAAGTTTTGTTTTGTCCATTTAAATGTAATCGGTTGTTTAACGAAGTAACCGCATTGGTAGTAATGTAGAGGGGGTATCAAAATTATATGTAAATATCTCGCTGTGACGTGTAACGATAAAAAGTTTGGTATCTGTAATTAAGTATCTCATTTTAATCATGGATAGAAAGGGCGAGTAATTAAATGGCCTAGTAACCTCTAAGAGACTTGCAGTTTTACTAATATGTAGGGTCGACCTACCTAAGAGCCAGACTGCAGAAACCATCAGACAGCAAATGATGTGTCCTGGATCAAGTAGATAGTTTTTCCTCAAAGGAAACATTTTAAGTGGACCACATAGCCATAGATACATGTAGAGCTTTAATGCGTTTATCTCCTGAGACGTTAGAGGAGCGGAGAAAACTTCACAGCATTCTCGACTCTTTGTACTAGAGTAAAGGACACACTAACTGTTGAACTTGGGTTGACTTTGATGAAATTAGTCTGCTAGAGATGATAACTTTTTAATGGCAGATATTTCTTTTAAAAACATGTGGATTTCTGATGAAGAATAATAGAATATGTTTTTTGTTTTAAATTACGCACTGAATAAACTATTTTTGAGTATACATGTATATGTATATGACACAAGTGAACTGTAAATTGAGTTGTCATATTTCTTGCTTGAAGCTAAGGTGAAATTATATTGAAGTCAACTTTCCGTAAAATGCTTATATCCTTGCACTGCAAAATGCATAACTTTTTCTCACAATTGTGTTCACCGACCAGTATCGAAGCATCCATTGGATAACGCACACTATTAAGTAGAAGTTGGTTAGATTTTTCACGTATCTATAAGGGACCTTACAGCAGGTCACGATGGACAATTGAATTTTTCAAGAATGAAATCAGACCCATATACACCCATATTTGTTCACCGAGTCGTTTTTTTTTGTCAGTCTTAGAACATGTATAAATCGAGAAAATGTTTCATCCAAACGTAGATCTACTGAGATTCAATAATCTTACTCATTAAACCTGGGAAGATAATTATACTTACAAAAAAAACAGGCAAACTGACATGATGGCATTGATACAGTACTTGGTGAAAGCAAACTGACATGATGGCATTGATACAGTACTTGGTGAAAGGACATTGTATCCAAAGTGCGGAGCATATACCGGTATTCTGGGCGTTTAGTTTGCACTATGTGTAGGTAAACATGTCATAGGTTATAGGTTTATCAACAGTACCCTTCCTAACAGTTAACAAAATGTGTCTGCGTGCCTGTATGCCCGTTTTGAAAAACAAATTGTCATGTCTGCCAGTCTCTCTTTTTCTTTTTTAATAATTTGTTAAAAATTAAAAACCATTGCAGATTTTAAGGGGGGTATTAGATTTTATCTAAGATTTTTCACACGATAATCAATACGAATTGTTTTGTTGTAAAATAAGATTGCGTGAATTAAAAAAAAAATGTGGAGTCGTATGAAATGAAAAAATTCACATAGTATTCAAAATAAATCATTTAATGACAGAGATATTAGTATTTTTTTTTATTTAGGAATTTGATGCCATTTCAAAAATATTGATGAAGGCAGTTCGTAACCAACCCCATTGCGCATGATGGCGAAAAACCAGTTGGTTATATTTTTTGCTTAAGAATCTACTTTACATATCCGTCATGATGGTGTATATGGTTTGAAATATAATCATTTCATATACATGTTTATGTAATATGTTTTTCATTAATGGAATCCTTACTTTTGAATAGGATGACACTCATTTCTCTCTTATTAGTAATAAGTTTTTACACAATATAGATTATAGATGATATAGAATCATGTATTTGATTGAAACAACACATAGCCATTGCTGTGTTGACCCTCTACTCATTTTTGTTTATTAGTCTAAAACTAGCTGCCATGTCACGTAATAGATTGAAATTCAATTTCAGGGAAGAAAATGAATGATTAAAATTTTATATCTTTTTAACGCGATCGAGCTCAGCATATGACTGTAATTTACACATATGGGTAACGTTCATAAATAAACAAAAACATGTGTTTTCACTGACATTCATAATTGACGCAAATTATGACGTGTACAGCTTTAATTGTGACTATCTTTTCAAATTCTATGAGATCCAGGGCCCCAATGTTGTGGCACTGGCCACGATCAATATTTTTAAAAAAAATGTTACAAAAAAAGTTACGATAAGAACTGTTTCTGGATGAATAGTTTATTGTTTATATGAATGGAATTATGCTTTAGGTTTGGCTTGAATATATTATATTGTTAGATATTAAATAACAAAAAGACTAGGCACAAGTTTCAAAAGCTTAGAACGTCACTCCTTATATAATTATAAATAACACAAAGTGATATTCAATAATAAACAAAAAATTATCAAATGTCAATATATATCTCATGTATACATTACAGTGGGAGAAGTTATGATAGTAGATATACGGACAGATTTATTAAAAAATAAAGTGTATTTTGCTTTAGACACTAAATACTACAAAGCTCAAAACCGACAGGATCTCTTTAAAAATAACGTGGAAAAGCGTGGAAAAATAGGTTTTCGTTTTCTGTGAGACATATGAAGCTTATAGAATGAGAATTATCGTTCCCAGCTAATCCCCGTACTGGTCAGAGAGAGATTTCATCTAAATAATTAAAGCGCGTGTCGTAATTTGAGATGTACACGATGTTGTGTATGTAAAAGTCCGCCTCCTCGTGCCTAAGGTCATCCTAGAATTAATGATATATCATCCCGAAACTGATTACTTAGTGGCTCCGTGTCTGGTTGGATGCACCAAAGAGAGTGCAGCAATTAGCGAAATAAGAAACTCGCTACATGTGTCACAGTGTCCCAAACAGCGAGGAATAGGACAATTAAGATGCACAGTTGCTATTTTCAATTCGTGGCACACGATAAATGATGAGTTCTGGTTACATAATGATATCTTCATCTTCTAGCTGTATGCATTATTTAAACGTAATATCCGATCCACATCATGAAAAATCGTTATGCAATTTAGTTTGCTTCACTTGCCGAAATGAACTCCCATTTATGAAAAGCCATTATTTCCGATCATTATGATATATGGTTCCGTTATTTTATGACAATTGTGTCTTTTACTAGTTAACAATTCTAAAGTCGTGGACTCATTGACAATTAAAGAATTGTTAATTAGTAAAAGACAATTGTACAACAGATATTATTTTTTAATCCAAATGATCACCTACATATTTTTGTTGAGAATTCAGTCATTTGAGGAGAAAGATTATAAAAAATTTATTCAAATTATTTTGCTTCAATTGGTTTCCATATACAAATGTTAACCCTTTTTAAAATTATGTAGAACAATCGCTGATTCGACATCTAGTTTTCTACACTTAGATATTCTGCTTTCACGTAAATCGGTCGTCTGAGAGAGGCAATCAATAGTTAATGTTAATGGGAAAATCTTAACTAAAATGTTGAAAGATAAAATGATATTACAACAATGAACACGATTGTACCTTAAAATACATTAACTACAAGTGCAATTAAAAAGAGAATTTGCGAAAAACAGTACGGAAATGGACATAGTAAGCAGCTTTTTTAAATGGTTTATTTATTTGTTGATGCTGGCGTTGGTGGTTGTGCAGACAATGCATGGGTACTAGAACCCTCTATCGAACAAGGGTCGTCATGATTGAAAGAGAACGCGAGAAAGTGGTCGTAAATCGCCAAAAGGTCTTCCGGATTGTTGGCTACAAGGTGCGAAAGAAAACAGATAATTCTACCGAGCTAGGTTCTTCAGAAAAAAAGCCAGGAACCAGATAAGATAGCCGGCTGCCATGCATCACCAGTGTCTGTCTCTTGCGAACAAGGAAAGCGTTGCCTATGACGTATCCTTCTCTGTCTCTAGATTCTCCATTAATTCACCAATATTTCCCTCTAATTTGATAGTGCTAGATTGTTTTCAACAGCATCGTGAACAGGCAATAAAAAAACCCCGATTACGAATCGTATGCAATATTCTTCTTATAAAGTACATTAACTCTTTGTCATGCTTTCTTTATCTTTCATATTAAAGAAAATTGAAAGTTATTCAGAGCTTCATTCGACAACATGCGTGGTTCGTTTTTAATATGTTAAAACGGAAAACATTCTGACACTGAAAAACGGGCCAGACATATGTTTTAATGATATGACATAAAGCCTTTTTAAAAGCCCCTGAAAACAAATGTGCAATATGCACATATTGGAATCACAATACCCATATGTTCGTCCATTCATCTGTCTATCCCACATACATGTCTGGTTCATCATTTTTAGGAATAGAAATATCTGAATACTAGTATCATACTTGGTCCAAAGGTTGTCTTTGACCAGAATGATCTGAAGTCGTTGAACTAGGTCAAGGTCACATGAACATCATCATCAACATGGCACTTAACAAAAGGGAGGTCCCACCGAGGGTACTGAGGGACATCTTAAGTTTAAATTAAGTTATAAGAAATTAAAAAAAATTAACGAACACGTTTTTCTAATTTAGATATGTGTGTGACTTCAATGCTAACCTGAGGGCAATTATTTTAGATTGATAACAGCCTGGCGACAGTTTTATACTCTGGAAAACTGAAATTTGCCAGAATTGATTCAAAGAAATACAGTTCTTTCTTTAGAAAACTCATTTAATATAAGGAAGAGGTCTCTGTATCTCAGGGGAAATCATTTTTCACTTCTAGCTATATGTATTTCAAGCTGTATGGTTAATTAAAAGTTTCTCATGGGGTTTTCTTAAAGCGTAAGTGGTGAATAATTGCAGTGAACTGAACTAAACCCACCTTGTTTAAATTTGTATTCAACAAACTTTCCAAACTTGCCGATCATGTACACCAATTTTATTTCATAAGATTATCTATCTCATAAGTGGAGAGAAATGATCATTGGTTTCTAATCAAAATTTATAAATTTATTTATAAAAATATACACTTCAAGATTGCGTTTTACAACGAAACTGACAATAAAGTTGTGAGTATTTCCATTCTTACTAAATAACCCTATTGTCATGAAATTTATTTAAAAAACCCTTGCACATATTTTAATCTCTCTCTCTGACTGGCATATTTTAAAAATATTTGTTGGTTTATTAAAAATATGTAAAATACATTCCTGAATTTCAAATTCGTTTGTTTTAGCTTTTCAAAATTTCTCTGTTTGATGTCTGCAACAAATGCATTGGTCTGCCTCATTGAATTATAGTCTCTATGTTCAGTCTCAACGTCAATATCTAGGTGCTATTTATACAGCTTGAATAAGGACACTTTTCCGGAGATTTAAGTTCCGTAGACACAGTTTTTGATATCTTTTTTGTAGTAATTGAGTAAGTGCACACATTACTCACAATTAGTTTTTGCAGACTAATTCTTTCTTGCTTTTGAATTAGTTCAGAATTCAGTTAGGCATTATATAGCCTCTTGTTGATGAAGTGGTAATCAAACAGAGACCGTTCAAAGCGTTCTGACACAGCTTCAAAGCGTCTTCATGCTATGAATTACCCGAAACGAATCACGGATAATCTGAAAATGGCTGTATTATCGACCATATCGGGTTTCAGTTTTTTAACACTTGCATGTATTTGATAAAAGAATATCTTCATTGAAACTTCATCGGAAAGTTTTTGAAAAGTCACCTGGGTCTCTGGGTCTGTTTGGATGTACATGGCTGTTCGTCGTTGTCCTAATTCACCACTGAATCTACTAAAGCCAATCAAAAATAAATTTGGTGTCTAACATCTGAAGTGAAAAGACAGCATCAATTACAATTGGGGTAAAACAGCTATAGTTCGACAACTTTAGTTACACACACTGGGCTTATTGAAAGAAATAGCTCTCTTTTGATCAGTTTTTTTTATGAGCAGCTTATCTTCCTCTATTAATTTGCTTTAGGCTGCCCAAAGTTAATTCAACGTTTAACGTAACCCGCGCGCGTAGGTTTAGGATACACTGGATTTTGAAAAAAACCAAACAAACCTCTATCTTAATTTGATTCTTTCCAGTTTGATTATGCTAAAATACGTAATCTGTAAAAATTCGAAATGTTTAGAGCACATTTTGGACTATAAATCAGATACTCAATGGGATTATCAGGAAAGATCACTTTTAAAGAGGTAAACTATATGTAATTTGAATACTCATTTTATTTGTATTAATGTAAATGAATGAAAATCATTTGTTTGAATAATTTGTTTGTTTTAATTTCATCTGCCTCCCTCGTAGGTTTGGTGTTAAACATTGAATAAATTTTGAGGAGCCTTAGAAACATTTAACAAGACCTTGGACTTTCGGTAGGATGTAACTATCTTTTTCTTGCATCAAAACAAGTTCAAAATGATGCTGGTTTCAAGTGAAATATACACAGATTGCGTAGTCTTAGCTCAAAAGCCAGGCAAATCTTGTTGATTTCAAAGAGCTATGGCTGAGTGGCCAGCAATGAAATAGACAGGCCTACGTCACATTGCTCTTTGACACAACTACCCAAAGACCAAGCTCTTGTTAAAATGGTTTTAGTACATGACCCATTTTGTACAAGAAAGTGTCATCCTTTATTTACTGTACCCAGGTAAGTGTTAAACCTCTTTTTAAACATTTACTTATTTAAAATGTATTGGCATTGAAGCTAACTTTATAGGACATTGTACACTTTCCTTTTCTGTTAAAAGATAAAATACATTTACGAATTACGACGAAATCAATGGCAAGTCGGCATAATTTCTTTAGTCGACGTTGTCCACAGAGACTTCAGTCTTAATCAATCAATTTATCCAATCCTGTCGCCAAGTCTACTGTAGAAGACAACTTCTATCGCCCCGCTAAATTACGTGATCGACTTCATTTTTCGGGGTCATGAAAACGTTTTACATTGGACGCTTACGTAATGGAACGGATATTTTTTTAGTTCATCTCTTAAAATTTGATTATTTTTAGCGTTTTAAGTTTTGTCGTCCGACACAAAACATATGCAGACATTGCATGTAACGAATAAATTAGTTTAGCTCCTGCAAATTTTACTTTAGTACATGCTTGTGTGTGGAGAATTTAGACAGCATTCCTGATAACTATATTCATACAAAAATTAGACAAATGGAGAAACAATATTTTACGTAATTTCTCTACAAAATTAAATTTTAATGCCTTGTAACTTTGTGTTGTTACGTTGTTTTTCATGTTTATAAGATATAAAACTGTTGACCACCCTTAATTAACTGTGTATGCTTATCACAGATCGAAGGAAACCAAGTATTAGCAGTTTAACGTATATCCAACGTACACCCAACAATGAGATGCAAAAAAATGATAGCCGTTCGAAAATAATCTTTTGAAATAAAAAACAAAGTTGATTTAACATCTTTGTGAAAAAAAAATATTCTGTGGTTGTCGTTAGGAATTTTATTGAAGAATTTATGGGGTAAATTACAGACATTTTATCTTGTTTTTATTATGAGTAAAATCTCATTTGTTCTTTCACATGTCCCTTGTTGAAATATTTCATGTTTTTTTTTTGTGTTTGATCTACAAAAGGTAACCCGAGTTCGCCGGAAATGACAAGTATCACAAAGAGATATGTTAAAGATGGAACCTTTTAAAAATCAAACTGTAGCAGATACAAGTTAAAGATTTTCTATATCTCTGTTTGCCGGCTTTTGTCTCGTTTGAAAACCTATTGAGAGAGTGATCCTAAATGTATAGTTAAACAACAAAGGCGAAATGACAACGTTATACTTATCGATATCACAATTAGCATACAGAATAGAAGTCTGCTGGTGCGAGAACTATCATCGTTTACGCATTCCCACTTAATGAACATCTACCTAGCAATGTCATACCCGAAGATGGCGTTCGAAGAGTCTCGTATTATTAAGTCTGTTAATTCCTTCACTTCTCAGCACCAGGGTCTATTTTACGATCCAATATGTTACTTTATTAATTTTCTTTTGCCGACTTCGTTTCCCCCCTATACACACTGTAGTTTAAAGATTTATTTGAATTTAGAAGCAATCTTGTATCTAAGAGAATGGCCTATCCCAAATCCCACCACGTCAGTGCAGATCACTAGTGAACATATTTGTAGATCATTAAGTGTGGACACAATGAAACAGAACAAATGTCAATACTTTAACTTTCATGGCAAAGACAGTGCTGTATTTTATCCACAACAATATGGCCATTGTTTACCTTTTTAGGTTACTTTTAATTAAAATGAAATTAATTCTTTTACTTGATTATATTTTGCATGTATTTCTCACATTTGCAATTATTTCTGGCAAACAGCAACACTTCTGTCTGCAGCAAGAAGTAAAATGTGCATAAAATATTCTATGTCAGTTTGGTTCTCTACAGTAAAGAAATCTTGGAGCACATTTTATTGTACATGTAAATGATTCAGAGGTTTTGGGGTAGATCAAAATGCAGAAAAAAAGGATCGCACTGTAGTTGCACCACAAGTTAAATTTATCTTTATTAGCTCTCTCTAAGCTCTATCCAACATCAAAATACAAGTATCTAATATCACCAGGAGGCGAATCTTGGAGTATCAAATTAGAAGCTGGGTGATATTTATCTCACACCTGAAAGAGGTCCAAAAATAGCAAGTATAACCAGAGGCGTGAAATCTGAAACGTGGTTTTTTCTAACTTCAACTTTGTCAGCAATTAAATTTGCGTGCTGAGTATTTAATTTAAAAAAGTCTATAGACTCATCACCTATGTATTGATTGCGACTTCCACGCATCGCGCGAGTTGATTTATCGCTTACCGTATATAGAGAGAGAAGACCAGCCCTGCTCTCTCTTGTATATCACTGGAAGCCCAAAATCAGGTTCCTGGCTTTCGCAGTGAGCGTGTGCTGTAATGCACTTCCTTGGGCGTACAGGAAGTGAAGATCCATTTGACCTGCAACCGATGCCACCAATAACTTTACGGAAGATTTTCTTGACAAATTAATTAGCGGTGGAAGAAGGCTTTAGTTAGACATAATGAATCGCCCATGTGGATAGGTCGTTTTATTATTATTTTTTTGTACTAAAATGCCAATATGGATAAATGTAAATATCGCTCGCGAGAAGAAATAGAGATATTCAAAATATCTCTGCATCTGAAGATTTTATATGGAATTTTACTCATTAACTGTTCAGCCACTTTAGTAATGGTGATGTTTTGGTATACCAGCCATGCTAAGGGTCAAGGCCATTGTAACCAGGCTACCAGTGACCTTCAAAGTGTACAGGATATCCCAAGTAGTGCTATAGCATTAAGACATAATGTTACATTTAACGAAGAACCAAAATCTAAATTTCCAGAGAGATATCGAAGAGCCTATTCATCTGAGGTGAGTATATGAATGCAGTTTTTAATTATGAATGCATATCATGTATGCTTTATTCGTTGTATACTCTAGAGATTCAGCAGCAATGTAAATGTATTCTTATCTGAACTGCGTTCCACGAAAAATCAAAAATACATGTAAGTGTTCATTGTTTACATTTCACTTTGTGAGACTGATTATGTATCATTCTGGGTGGACTTGCAATTCTCCAAAGCAGAAAAGAAAACAATTTGACTTTTGCAATTAACCAATTGATATCATACATGTATATTTGGTTTTTAACGAAATAAATCCTTTACTGATGAAGGTGCTGAAACTTAAATAAAGCTTTGCAGACGAAGTTTTAATCACAAATATGCGTTGTATCCAATGTTTTGTATTATGTCACTTTTGACATTTTTCTGTTCGATTAAAAGGAGGAATTTTTTTTAAAAAAAAAGGTTATCAAAACCCTTCTATATTTATATATGATAACCAATTCTAAGCAACAGATCTGGATTTCTCTCATAGAAATAAGCTTGCTTTATTTAAGTAAACTTTGTCAGACATTACAATTAAGTGGTAGCATCAAAGAGTACACAATTTAATTGAGACATTACTTTTGACTTTTGGATGTCGTACAAAACAAAATCTTTGAAAGAATCCAATGATATAATTAGTAGTTATATAACTTTGTATTATGTTGATTCACCCCATTTTGTTAAATACACGATTAAATCATGTTTTAATAAAACAATTTTTTGCTGACACATCATTCCTACAAAACAATTTTGGTAATTTTATTTTTGGTCTTCAATGCTTTTATCTTTAAAATGTTATAATATTAGTTCATGATATAAATTCATTATCATTTTTTAAATGTGTTACATTGTCCTTGCTGAACCAATAATTATAACACGAAGTATTGCACCTTGTTAAAGATGCCAATAGGGATATCTATCATAGAGATATAATTCCTTAGTTCTTTCCACCATTTCATCACTAAATGTAAATGGGCTTATCTGGACTGATCCTCAGACAAGCTTTAATTAATGGGGTTCACCTTTGACAATTGCATCCATTTAATTACCAATCCGCGTCGGTGTAAACGCTCGTCATGATACAAACCACCATTGCCTTTGTTCTCCTTAAGAGAGATTATTGAAGTTATTGCTTTAATGGACAGTATGGAAATTCGTATAGAGTCATCAGTTGAATGACATTTAGACATCTGTAGGTAAGAAGTTGAGTACTTATATCTGACATTTGTGTAATCCTGTACATGTTTATTGACTTGATTCTGATTTATTTTTAGAGGTAACTAAATAATTATATGGTCACTGTTTACACAAATGACGTAATCTCAAATAGGGTTCAGGTAATGCTTGGCAGTTGAAAATACTTAACAAGCCGAAAATTAGAGAGTTACTGAGTTGTGTTTCTACTGTTAAATTGTATAGTATTTTTAAAGAATTAGCTTTATGAAGGACTAACATTGTTTCGAGTTAGAATGGAATCCTTCAGGACAGCGTAGGAGCTACCTTCAACTTTTCATGCAAAATGCAATTGCAATGACATTTGTCAAAGTCAACAAATTGCCCAATCGTCTGAGATCTTAATATGCTTTTTGTTTGGAGAACGTTGATAGATATATACATACAATCTCCAAGGCACATGCCAAACATTGGCTGTTAGATATCATAACCATATAACACATTATTTTTATTTTTTATTTTTTTCACTATAGACAGATATTAAATATCAATATATGTCTTGTATTCTAGAGGGAGAGTAAATGATTCAAGCACCAATTCTTCTATGAAACCAAATCTCCTCCGTCGTTTGGAAAACCATCCTCGGAAGGACAAATTGATTTAAAAGATAATTTCTCAAACAAATTGATTAAAAACTGTTGAGAGCTTATACCCAAGTGGTTTTATTTTGCTATGAGTGTCATAAATTGTTACCAATTATTAGTTTTGCCTTGTACAATTTTTTTCATTTTTGAACAACATCGTCTGCAATTTCATCGTCGATTTAATTGAATAAAGTTAGTTTTTATGTGGTGGCATCGTTTCGGCGAGAAAAAAGGGAAAGTTCAAAATGGAGGAAAACTCAATTTTTTCTAGATATTTGGTCCATCTGAATCAAAATTAAACTGTAGTGGAGTGTAGGGGAAGTATCCTGCCAAACAATCATGCATAATTAATGCATGCCACCAAGGACGGAACCTCTCGCGTCTTAATAGATTGGTTTCAAACTTTATTGCTAGAATCGATACGCGTTTGTAAAATATTGAGATGTACAGCCGCTCCTTAAAGTATTAAATTTGTTTATAAGCTCAGAAGAAGCGTGAAAAAGAAGGCGCTATAGCGCCGGCATTGGGGAATTTTCAATGACAGAGTCTGTCTCTCTTTCACACTTTTTTTTAGTTGTATCGGATATTTAATTTCAAGTTGAGATATGTTTAGGAAAAAGTCGTTTTGTTGCAATCCTATCTACAAAAAAAAAAAATATACAACCATCAGTACCGGAAAATTGACCCTAAAGGATTTTGTCTTAAGTTATTTTAGAAGTCGTGCATTTAGAAAGAAAGTACTTTTGGCATCTTATTTTCAGACAACTAAATTAAAATTAATATATATAATTCAAATGTTTTATTTCACTTTTGCCTTTGGTAAGAAGTGAAGGGTATGGATATAGTATCATGGGAACTATCCTTTCTTTGATCTGTAAATATTCATTCTGATCAATCGATGTAGCTAATGTAATTTATCAATTTGCTAAACGTGCCTGAAAGATAGTTCCTGAAGCCATTTATGTTTTGTCCATTCCATTGATTGTTAAGTAATTAAGAACGCTTGGTGAAATGAAAAGCTGTTGAAGCCTGAACATGGGGTGACCCTCAAGTACGCCGTCATTGTGGCCTCGGTCTGAGAAGCGATGGTTCCTATACACTGCTCCGGTCTCAATTAGTCAAATCGAACACCGCCCTCATCAAGAGATTGCGAGAATCAGAATCAATACTTGATGAAGATAATCGTCCTTTTGACGGCTTTCTGCATGTGATGAGATATAGGCCTCGCCAATTTAATGGCTATTCTTCCAAGTTTCGCCAGTGCATATGTTTCAACAAAACTTGATCCTTTGCTGCACATTCAAATCAAATACATTTATATCCATTGATAAAAGTCATAATTCAATATTCCAGGTTTTTGTTTCATTTTATTCGATTGCATATAATATAGCAGGCAAAAATACCATATATGATATAAATGGTGAAAATTGTATAATATAGATCTGTGGATCAAGAGGACATTTTCAAATACTTAGTAGTTTTTCTAAGTTTTCACCGAGTAAAGTAAGTTGCACTTTCATGATAGAACAAATGAAAGGCTGTCTTAATAACGATCACTTTTAATTCAACACTGAAAATCTGCAAACTAAGAGCGTTTGATTTTTTGGAAATGTCATTTATGTAAAACCTGTGATGTAATGCCTCTGAGCTGCCATACTCTACTTACAGTGCCAATGTTGAATTTTAATCATGTTATGCAATGCCCTAAAGTGTTTCGTAGGCGCCAAAATTTACAATCCATGAGACATGAAAACTTAACTCTTTCACATTTGCATCTTGGGCATCTTTCAACGTAAAAAAAAGATTACGTCTGAAGTTCCTAAGCTCTTTGGGATCAATTGAAGAAGAACAATTTAATTTCTGAATTATCAGCATTTTTAAGGCTTATGTAAACGTGTCGTTGAAATTTTGTGTCCAAACTTACGTAATTCTGTGATTCATTTGGGTTGCAAAACTTATGAGATTTTTTACTTTTATAGCACCCCCAGTATCTATAGAATCGTTGAAGACTGTATATAAAATGGTTTTGGAAGAGAGCATCGAAGTGCGACATTTTATTGAACACGTTAAGTACTCACTTAAATCAGTACTGTAGCTAAAATGTTTCATTGTCATCCATTTTATATCCCATCACCGGAGATTAAATCTAATATCTTTAGATGAATGTAAATAGGACCATAAGCTTCTTTATCATAGATAAATGATATGAAACACTTTTCGTTGTCTGACGGTTTACCAAATGCCCTGTAATTATATCATTTATACTATGGACGGATGTCTCTCTTTTTCGCGAAATGTAAAATGAAATGCAATAAACTCCATCTCTTTTTAATCGTAAAACCACGGTGAAATCCGACAATTGGCCGGCTCGGTTTGCTGTGTGGTCACATGACAAACGATTTGTCCTTTACTCCCTTGCGTGCAACAAGACCGTACTTTCTGGCAGCGATCTTTAAATATGGCGAGCACTGGCCTTTCTGAACCATATTGATTAATATCCTTTGTGTCAAAATGCCGACAAAATTTGTATTAATGCCCATTTCCGTTCAATTTCTTTGTCCACTCACTCAAATTGAATATAGAAGTTCAGATGAAATAGTTTAGTGCTTTATGTCAGCAGAGATAATAATTCTTTTGCAAAACGACATTATGTTCTGTTGGTTAATACATTGTCAAAGCTGGTGGCTTGATTGGTGTATCATTACTCGTAAGACGATATTGGAGCTAGCATGTGATATAACCCGTATCAAGGATAGAGATGTCGATCAGACAAGAACTGATGATGATGATTACTATAGTACTTAGTTAGAACCAATTACTTAATTTTCACGTGTATTTTGAGATCAACCACGTGCGTTCCGCGGAATGTTGGGTCGATGACTAACGACTTGCATAGGTATTTTACGTGTGAAACAAAAAAATCTTTTACACAGGAATTTTCGGGGTGGAGGGGGTGTATAAATTTGAAATATTTTTATTTAAGTCATTTTTCTTCATTTGACGACACTTTTTTTCGACTTATTGGCCAAATACACCAGTACCAGTAGAATACCCAAAATCTGCCCACCTATTAAGCAAAAATAGCAGAATTCATATTAAATTTTGAAAAAACGTTTTCAGATTTAAAATAAAAAACATGTGTTGTTGTTGATAATAAGTATGTCGGGTTATATATTGGATATTATTTTTTATTCTTGGGCATTCGGATTAATCCATCATCGAGAATGTTTAGCAAGATGCCAGATCATTTGTACGCACTCCAGTGAAATAGGGAGTTTTAGGAAGCATATCTTTACATAGGTAGTTAAATGAAATGAAGTATTTTAAGAATTTTGATCATGACAAAATGTATATCCAAAAGACTTTTCATATGATATAAGATTATGAAGCTGTAAACTGCAGTGACTGGTGAATCAAGTGATCCTATTGCATTATTAATAACAAAAGACAGTTCATTTCACAAAATCCGGGTTATTAATTCAACCTATAGGTTACCATGTCCCAATGGAACACCCAAGTTACGCAGTCCTTTTTGCGTGTAACGAACGCTCTTATAGAAACATGATCGAAACACAGAGGAACAGGGCGCGATCGAACACCACAACGTAGACTGATGCTATCGGACGGACTAATATACAATGTAATAGGTTTACGCTTTTAATGGACATTCAGTTTACTTAGCTAATCAGCTGATGAAACTTAATTGGCTAATGATATTGATGCCATTTTATTGCGATTTTTTTTTTATTTCTGTGTGTGGCCCGAGCTCTCTTTATATAACAGTAATGTCTGATGATTATCAGCAGTGTCTAATTCAGAGGAATACTTGCTTTTTGAGACTCCCTTATCTGTTTTAATGAACGTTTTGGGAAGCATTAATTATTTTTTTTACGAAATGTCTGTTGACATTGAAATTACGATTGAAATGTATGGGTTTTACACGTCATAAAATAAAAGAAATTGACATGAGCATTTTCCAAAGAATAGACATTTCGTTTACGGTTGAATATATATTTACAATAATTGATTAGATATACAATAATCCCATCCAAATGTTTGCCAATAGTGCAGGCAGATGAGTTCCAGTCTCGTCTGCATTATAGTAAAAGGCACCGGTTTTTCAGATGAGACCTAATTAAAAAGGTTCTTATTTTATGTTAAAATGTTAATTAAATTGTCATTTGTACCGAACAGAGCATTTTTGAACAGTTAATCTCTCAATAAGTGTTAAATAATCAAGAAGGGATATAAACACATTTTTATAAGATATAAAACTGATTGAATACATGATTGTATGTATACGTATTTGAATTAGATTCATATATACATGTTCTTACACCCATTACCATGACCACATGTGGTTACCCTCGGAGGACAATATAATGTTGGAACCTTTCTGTTGGTTTTTACAACACAGAAATATCCAATCCCATGAAGACCTTTATTTCATAACCTGATTTTGTCGAACAATCACTAGATCTGTAATCACAGAACTACTCGTTGTTACAATGGTCTTAAGAAAGTACCGGATGGACGAAGTCAAACAACCGAAGATGTTAATTTAATTTTAAAGACATCTACACGGTCACTGTATGTAACTTCAAATAATAATGTTAAGGTTTGACTCCGCACGGTAAAAAGTAAAGTTGATTGACTTGAATTGTTATCTTTAAACACAATGTGTAAGTGAATAAACAACTGATTATGTTTGATACCTGTCATGTGTTTATGTGTGTTTAGATCCTCATGAATGGGAGTCAATGAATATTGCCTTAAGTGGATTTCAAGGATAATAAAGCGCCTACGCCTTCTGTGAATCTCGTAATGTTTTGTTAGGGTGTGTAATATTGCAAATGATCTATCACCGTCTAAAGGAGGGGGGATTGTAAACAACCACGCTTGTCCAGTAATGAAATCGTTCTTTAGTGTCCCGATTGGCTGAAAATTATTGGCATTGGATCTGATGATTGCGCCATATTAAACACCGCAGATCAATGACCACGTCTATTCTCTCCTCACAAAACCCCTTCCTTAACAATCAAATGGGTATTGATGTCTTCATTATCCTGTCA
Organism: Magallana nippona; assembly: GCA_033439105.1. NCBI lineage: Eukaryota > Metazoa > Mollusca > Bivalvia > Ostreida > Ostreidae > Magallana > Magallana nippona. Next base: position 9,912,026 of record CM065923.1, read on the forward strand.
TGTTGTTCCATCTGCGAGCTGTGATGTTGGCTAAGCAAACATTTATCAACTCTCCCAGAGCGGGGACACAATGTGTCTATGTCGGCCGTGTCGTGAGAACTCTTTGAACATGTATATATGATTAGTACGTTCACTTCTTCAGATGTCACGCTGGGTCTCCCCGGATGCGGAATTATCGAGATTATGTCCCAAAATTCTATAAATCACACGCATTAATAAATGAGGGAACAATAGATTATGCCATTTTTCATTCTATATACTGCTTTAAAAATATGAAGTGTTTTGGGGTCTTATACTTTTTTTTTAATTTGTTGTCTTTCTTCAATACTGACATGAGATTCTTCCGGGTGTTCTGTCAAAATGAGAAAAAATGTTATGTACGATGATAAAGTAGTGTTTAGATAGAATTGATCTAATTATTATCGTGCCGTCATGTGTTTCCGATAGCCATGTGTTTCCGATAGTCTATTTTGGTCGTGTGAGTTTTCTCCAAAATGACGTCATTTTTTAATTACTTACGACACAGGACATACGCCAACGGAATCTCCTTTCGTTTTTATACATATGTACATCTGCATCACCCTAGTTTTGCTACTTGCAACGGTTTAAATCTCACAATTACTCAAGAGACTGATAAAATTCTATTTTTTACTACTACTTTGATAAAATTCATTAAAATTGCCTAAAATCTTAATTATAATATCACAATATCTACATTTGCATATCGTCTTGTCAAAATATACTTCTGATGCCTTATTTCATGCCAAATTTATGAGGTGACTTTGTAAAGTTTTTCATATTATCGAAGCCGGAGAGCGCTATAAATTAAGCTTCTTCTTAAATAAAAACGTAACATATAATCATACAAAAAATGATATTGTATTACGTTTAATTGATGAAATGTAGTGATGTGGTAAATTAAAGAACTGAACGATTTAAGTTGAAATAAAAGCTTTAAATACAATTGAAAACATTATTTAATATATTTATAAGGTTATTCTACTTTTATTTTAATTATTACTGAAGATATTTGTTGATGAATTATACTATCGGAAACATATGACGCTCATTTTCAATGGTCAAATGCGGCATCAAGTATATCTATATCTAGAAACTGCATATAATGACAACTTTCTTTGATTTAGTATCGGCGATTTTCGTCGCTCTGTCTGAGTTGTGTGTTGACTAAAGAGACAGGCATTAGAGACAGCGTTTAGCGTTAGACTTTCGGAAACCCATGACGCCAGGATATTTATATTACCCTATATTGTACGATTACAATGTCCATATGGTGTTAAAAGTTAAAAAAAAAAAAAACATGTGCGTTAATAAAATATGTTTTATTTATAAATATGAGTATTATAAAATATACATGTTAATTTCCAGATACCATCAAATTGTGCCGTGTTTATTCGAGATTGCAAGCAGACGATTCAAGGTCAGTTTTCGTAAACAAGTTCATTCTACACAGGTATACTTTGACTACAATTACAAAGTGAAAAAGTCACACTAGGTCAGCTAGAGCATCTTTGTGCCACTGGATAGAAGCCTCTCATCAATACACTTGTGTTAACAATTAATGATTTCCATAATTAATTACTTGACCTGGGCTCAAGTTCAGTAGGTCCTGAACCGATTTACTTTACCGCCATTCACCTGATTAGATTATCCGTTTGGACGTTTGTTTGACGAATCACGCAGATTAGTAGTTCTGAATAGAGAGCAACATTCTGAATCCACCTTTGGGGGTTCAAATTTTTAAAATCTGATCTGATACATGATCTTTTTGTCTGCATGTATACTTCTCGATTCTATGTGTTCACAATGTTGAATTGTACATGTATTTTGACTAATAACCTTGGAAGAATATTTTAATCTTTGACTATAGACTCCTTCCTACTGAAAGGGCAGAAAGGTGAGAGAGGTTATACTGGGGTACCTGGAGTTACCGGAAGCCAGGGACAGAAAGGGTTGAAGGGTAAGTCACGTGAAAGGGATTCTCTAATGTTCGTTGGCTATAACTATTTCTTTACGATAAATGCTATCTTGATGCAACTTGTCTAATATCTTCTCACCGAATTCTTTTTGAAATTAAAATTTAAATAAATTCCTCTATTAAAATTTGTTTAAAAATGTTACAAAAATACAGTGTATGCACACTGGAATGGGATGCTCTGGAGATTAGATATACTAAATATACTCAATACTTTAAAGTGAGATAAGTCCATTGTGATACAAAGCAAAAAGATATAAAATATTTAGATGAATGAGTAAACTAAAAGGTTTTAAATTAGAAAATTTAGACTTATTTATTGGAATAAAGCATGTTAACAGTCTCGCTAAAATTAATTCCGATGGGGTTTGTTGACAATAACGACGAGTCAAATTGTTGATGTCTCTATATATATATATATATATCAAGCTTTGTAAAATTAATGATAAATTATTCAGAATCTCATTTTTTATTAATCATCTTTACTAAAAATAAAATTCAAACCATATGGATAATGGTTGATTTATAAAATTTTAAGATAAATTTGTCTTTTTTGCACAATAAACAGACACATAAATGAAAGTCGTAAATCGACTTCGTGGAAAGTTAATAACGCAAGTCGTATTATTTTTGTGATCATTTGGAATGAATGAAACGTTTGTTCTTTACAGGTGACAATGGAGCCATCGGGCCGATAGGACCCAGGGGACAGAGGGGAGACTCGGGACTTCCGGGCCTGCGGGGCTCACCCGGGGACCAAGGATATCCGGGGGAACCAGGTTGGGGTTTTTCTTTTTTATAATTTGTTTTATTGTATTTCTTATTTTTCATATTTACATATTGTACAAGTATAACACAATCAGCTTCCTATCTTTTCGACCTGAAAGAAAGCTGTAAACCTATAACCTTAACTTTGAGCTAGTTCTGCGATTAATGCTGTTATGAATATTAATTACGATTAACAACATAGTTTTATTAATTAACAAATGTCACTGTACGTATAGAAATAATCATCTGATTGCCACTAAGTGCCATTTTATGATATGGTCGTTTTTTGTTCAGGAATCCCCGGAGATCCGGGTCTGTCTGGTCCCAAGGGAGACAAAGGAAAACAAGGACTTCTCGGATTCCCCGGGGTGGACGGTCCTCCAGGTATGTGACGTCACAAGAACTACTATCTTTTATTTAAACTTCATAGTTTGTTTAAATTGTATCGTGATTCAGAAATGGAACTGATTGAAAGAAATACATAAAGTTTGTGAATTTCAATAATAAACACTTGCTCATGCGCTTCATTGTCATGCGTATCGAATGGGGCTCATATTCCCAAAAGGAACATGCACATGTAGTGAGACCGGTGAGAGGATGAACAAGTTTAATGAATTTTGTGTTACTGTCACCCGAACATGTCTACCCAAAGTACCATACTCGTCACTTCTTATTTATATGCAAAGTAATATCTTATTATTATTTTATTTATACACTACCCTAGTTTTATCTTAAAATAAAAAGTGCTATTATAATGGTTAACAATTAGTAATAATTCATTCATTTTTCTGATATTCTTTCACTTTTGCAAACGATGTAATATTTTTTCTTGTACCGTTCAACTCTTTCTATACCAGGTCCTATCGGAGAAAAAGGTGAACCAGGTGAGAGTGGACCCCAGGGACCTTACGGACCGGTTGGACCGACCGGACCCCCGGGTAAGTTACAGTGTACTCCAAACGTAATTACCCCCATAAAACACACCCCTTCCTAGAGAGCCACTATCCGTTCTGTGTAAAAAGGTCATGTCATGACTTAATCGTATGGAGTAGATTGCATACATGATTTATGAATATTCAGTTAATAGTACATAAAGAATGGTAAATGAATCAATGGAGTGCACATATTGAAGCACTAATTGATAATCATAATAGCTGTAGGAGTACATTTATGTTTTGAACAGGGGCTGTTTTTGAGTGTGATGAACAAGTAATGTCTTTGTACGTGTTGTTTCAATCAATTTAAATGATAAATAAGTGTATTTATTTGACTCTTACAGGACCGATCGGTTACAAAGGAGATAAAGGGGACCGTGGTCTGATTGGATACACAGGGTACAAAGGAGAGAAAGGCAAGAAGAATCAGTCTATCTTAATAAAGTAAAAAAAAAACCACCACACAACGTGCACAAGAGATAGAATATATCGACATAAAACCAAAACTAGAGTACAACTATCAATTATATATTAGTCTGAAGAACTGTGTTCAGTCTGTACACATTGCTATCATCTCTTTATTCCGTTATTGCGATCAGTTAATGCATGAGAACCGTTGTAATAAAATTTATTATTTGTATCGTGATGATTTAAAACAACCAAGAAGAACGTGTTTTTCTTCTTGTCCTCCTCCACACACTTGAGACATATATGTACTAGAACGAAAGTGATGAATTCCATTGACTAGGATGTTTGATATTCTCATGTTCGTCAATATTCCGAGCAGTCTGTAAGTGCGATATGCTATTTGTTTTATAGTGTTAGGCCGTCGACACATGCGGACATCTTGTGAATGGTATCGACTGAACTTTTGTTGTGAACTGTAATGGGTGTTTGGTCGAGTGTAAACTTCATATCTAACCACGAAATTCATTGCTTTCTTGCAGGAGATGTTGGACCAAAAGGAGACATAGGTGATTATGTCTTGGTTAATCTCGCCCCGGACTTCCTGTGCAAAGTTCTAAAATCAATACACAACAGCAAATGGGTTTATAAAAAATTTACGAGCTACATAAAATATAACACTAATGATTGATTTGCATTAAAGTAAGACTATAAAAACCGGCAATATCTCCCATTTATAGATATACATGGAAGCATCAAACGTGTTAATGCTTTTCAGAATAATCTGTAAATAGCCTTTTGTAAGTTAGTTAACTTTTTTTTCAAGGTTATGGATATCCCGGATTACCAGGACCAATAGGACAAAAAGGGGAGAAGGGTGAATGTCAAGGTAATGTTTCTGTGTGAATGAATGTCATGGTAACGTATCTGTGTTGGTAGATATGGCAATGTTTCATTGACAGAGGGCAAATGTCAAGGTCATGCGTCAGTCTATGGCTGATTGTGAAGATATCGATTCTGTCGGTGTAATTGAAAGGCCATTCATCAGTATGAGTGAACAGTGTGAAACTCTGTTATTCAGTCAATTGAAAGGTGACCTAATTTTGCTGAAGGTAATTCAATTAATACTCGCCTTTCGGTTTCCATACCAGATATTTTAGTCATCATTTAGGGGACAGATTGACATTGTTTTGACACTATGATATGAAGGTACTATGTCCGTCTCTAAGAGTGACTGTCACAAAAATGTGAATGCCAAATATTGTGTTAGCATGAGTAAATAAAGGGTCAATGTAACGGCCAGTGTATTTCAAACTAAACTTTCAGTGAAGACGACTATCTATGCAGTGAGTAAAATTAAAGTGAAATGGCATTATCAGTGTGGAGGAATTTAAAGTTGACGTAACATTAAGTTAAATAAAATCTTGGAAATGTGTCACTTTGAGAGAATATCAGCATAATGTGGAAGTATCATTGAATTCCAAGGTAAACGTGTCCCTGTTAAACGTTATATTATGAACAGATGTCATGTCATAATGAGTCAATGTCAAGGTAATACCGGTATTCAGTGTAAGTAAATAAATGTCCAAATAAAGTGTAAATGTAAGTAGATATCAAGGTAGTCTGTCAGTGTAAGTAAATGTCAAAACAAAGTGTAAATGTATCAAGGTAGTTTGTCAGTGTAAGTATATATCAAAATAAAGTGTAAATGTAAGTAGTTATCAAGGTTGTGTCGGTGTAATTAATGTCAAAACAAAGTGTAAATGTAAGTAGATATCAAGGTAGTATGTCAGTGTAAGTAAATGTCAAAATAAAGTGTAAATGTAAGTAGATATCAAGGTAGTATGTCGGTGTAAGTAAATGTCTAAATAAGTGTAAATGTAAATAGATATCAAGGTAGTTTATCAGTGTAAGTAAATGTCAAAACAAAGAGTATATGTAAGTAGATATCAGGTAGTGTGTCAGTGTAAGTAAATGTTTAAATAAAGTGTAAATGTAAGTAGATATCAAGGTAGTTTGTCAGTTAAGTAAATGTCTAAATAAAGTGTAAATGTAAGTAGATATCAAGGTAGAATGTCGGTGTAAGTAAATGTCAAAATAAAGTGTAAATGTAAGAAGATATCAAGGTAGTATGTCGGTGTAAGTAAATGTCAAAACAAAGTGTTAATGTAAGTAGATATGAGGGTAGTGTCGGTGTGAGGGAATGTCAAGGTGATATGTCACAGAAGAATGAATTTTGCGGAAATATGTCAGTGTGTGTCAATGTCAACGTGATTATATGTGTTAATGAATGTGTACGTTTGAGTTCATGTCAAAAAGTAGTGAACAACTTTGTGAAGTTTGAGAGTTAGTCACTGTCAATGTAGATGTCGTATGCATTGTGAATGATTGACAATTTTTATGTGTCAGTGTGAGTAAATGATAATGCTATAAGTCGGTGTTGGTGTAAAGATCATTTATGGTATTGTGGATTTAAGAAGTGATTAGTTAGGATATATCTTAAGATATGCTATGTAATATATGTTGTTTTTGAATGGTAATTATTACTTTATACTCATACTTACTAGTATATCATTGTTTCAACCATTGCATAGAAAGATTCTAATTTAATCATATCACGTTCTGTCCTAATTGGGAGTAAAACATATTGTCTTAATCTTTCATAAAAAATCATTTAATCTTACAAACTTATAAAAAAAATATGCACACTTTAAAGTCTATGTTTGTATTTCTTTCTATTTGCAGCTTCCTCCTTCAAAATGGAAAACCTGAAAATGGATAGAGATGCCACAAATCGCCCAGGTATATTTTTTGGAAAAATATTAATCCTGGTAAACGGTTTTGGCGAATGGCTAAACATTTCTTTTTTAAGATGAAAACTTTTCTATGAGTTTATGTTTCTAGATTTAGCGAATTTAACAAGTCTTCAACTAAAGTTATAAAAATAATGATAACCATCTCGCACGAGACTGCAAGCACTCACGGTGTTAACATGTAAACCATTGATTATAAAGACGAATGTGACATCATCGTGACTTTGTCTAGTGCTGATTTGTTGATAGAATCCACAAGAGACTGTAATCAATGCATGCTATTGATAAAATCTAAGTACAAAGGTAAAAAAACCATTTGGTAAATGTATATCCTAGTTAAGCATCGATACCCCGCTGACCATCAAAGAAAAAATGAATATACGGAATATGTGTGTTCAAACCTAATTTGTATTTTCATGTCATTTGTCAATACATATTACACTATAATCAAGTTTTCCAAAACAATTATAAAACTGTTATAAAACTAACGTTTTGACGGTAACAAATGTCCCTTTTAAAGTAAGTTAATGTCATTATTGCAATTTATGAATAAGTTAACATGCATCTCTAAGTTGTTCTCTTTTTTTTTCTTTGATACTTTAGTTCGCACACCACAAAAAGACAAATTCGGTAAGAAAACATCAATTCTGTGTATATTTGTTTGAATAGTAACAATCTGAAATTTTCTATCAGTTTCTTGGCATCTGCAATCTCACTGCGAAAAAAGATACCCGTTTCCTTTGAAAACATCACAGAAAATAATGTAATAAGTCAAAAAGAGGAAGATTTATGAATATTCATGTCAACTCTATCGACAGAATTTATTTGTTTAGTTGAAAGTACATATGGAAAGAACAGCCACCCACCGAGGATAACCTCTCAGATTTCGGTGATTGCAGTTCTGATGTTCTATGCACTCTGTTGACCTATTGCGCGGAGGCAAACGGCACGCCTATGCATGTGAGTGACGTCATAATCTTAGTCGCAAACTGGCTTTATTTTGATCCGGAGTCTATTTGTCCGTCTGTGTGGTAATTTCTTTAAAAATATTTGAATTCTTTCATGATCGATGGGACCTATTTCAATCAATCGTTGTACGGAGTATAATATTGTAACGGTCAATGATTTGTTTAATATGTTAATAATATATTAAAGACTTTAAACAACTCTTTTCAAGAGGAAAGTAATGGATAAGTATAATAAAGCGTTCCTTTTTTTAAGTAATTAAGCATAAAATATGGTCCAACAGCAAGAAAAATGCCCACATGTGCTCGCAATTAAGAACACATTTTTTTTCTTATTCATAACTACTCGTATGAAGTTATCAAATCATCTAAATATAAGGTTACGGTGTTCAAAATATAACTCTTACCTAAAGGAAGACAAGTTCTGTTAAAAAATAAGTAAAAGATGTTTTTTCTCGTTTTTAAAACTCGGTTATTGATATCAAATCTCAATCTGGACAAAATAGAAATTAAATTTCAAATAAAATATACACATTTTTGAAGAGTTAAAATGACCATTTTGTAATCAGTTAGTCGTATATTTGACCAATTTTGTAGGAGATTGTTCAGCTCGAGACAAACAATGGACAGCCCGTGAAGCAACCCAAGCAACAAGATCAAAGGGAGACTACTGTGTTCAGCATTTTCTACTTGACAAATATACTATCATAGAGAATTATGAAATGAACACAAAACCATGATGGAGAAATTATAATTTGTGCATTGTGTCCTGAAATGTGATACAAATTTGTGTTTGTCAAATCAACCTTTTATTATATAATCAAATTCATCTTACGGAGACTTTTTAAAAAAATATATTTTACGATTAATTATCGTGATTGAATGTTTTAATCTCTTCACCAAATATGGAATATATACACAGAACTTTTAATGTGATCCTATTTAGAATTGAGAATAAACAAAATATGCTTTAAATTTTCAACATGGCTTTTTTCAACATAGTCATATTATTATGTTTAGAAATGTAAAATAATGATTGTATTAAACTTCTTCACCTGGAATTATGCGATATAAACTAAACTAGTTAGCGTCATGATACCGGTATTAGGTTTTACACTAAATTGTGTCCATATCTTCGTAAATAATGACTCTAATCTACTGTCCATGATATTTTTGTATTTTATCAAAATGCAAATAACACTTCATGTATGATTTTCATTGTTTGTTTAACAATAAAAGTAGTTTATATTCTTGTGTCAATTCAGCTACTAGAAACTGTGTATACTAGATTTCTGATATGGTATGTAACACTTTTTGTTTTACCAGATGACAATTATAACGTTCATTGGAACATAAACAATTCCTTTGATGTTTGTAACAAAACATTACGGATTGTTTTTTACTTTCAGCTAAACACGCTATGATTTGCGTCAGTTATTATTGACGGTAAAAACACATGATATCTTTACTTAAAACATTACCCATATGTTATTACAATATTTAATTCTATCGCGTTAAAAAGATATAAAATTTTAATCATTTATTTTCCTGCCAAGAAAGTAATGACAATTTATCACGTGACATCGACAGCTACTTTTAAACTGATAAACAAAAATATAATTCCGGTATTGTTTCAATTAAATGTATGATTCTCAATATTTTGTTACAAGAGAGAAATGATTTATTCTGTAATGAATAAATTGATCCTATATACGAGTATGAACAAAACATAAAGGAACTGTGTGGGCAGTAGATGATGTATATGTTTTCCCCTAAAAGTTATCTTTAGTTCATGCGAGAGTTATCCTATTTAAAACAGGCAAGAGTAAGAACATCTTAAATGACAAACGTATTACATGATTATATCAAACCAACAAGTGTTCACTATTTACACCATTATGAAATATATGTAATTTAGATTCTCTAACAAATAGTAACAACTACCTGATTTCCCGTGGACATGCGCAAACAGGTTGTAACGTGTAAATGTGTAAGGAGGTTGGTTACGCACTCCTTTAATAAAAATTAATGAAAGAAACATCAAATTCCTAACTGCAAAAACGCAATCTTATTTTATAGCAAAACGATTCATTGTTTTTTTTATTGCGTGTTTAGCTTAAAACTTGTAAAAATCCTTAGCATAACTAAGCTTAATTTCAATTATCCAGAGATAGTTTCAAAATATACATGATGATATACACTTAACAAAACTTTTAAGTGTTCACCCATATAGATAGACTCAAATTAAAATTATGTGAAATTTTCAAAATTTTGTTAACGGCGTGTCTCCTGTACAACAGCACAGATAATACAATATCGATTGAAATCAATTACCCGTGAGGAAACCTCAAAACGAAAAATTCATATTTTGCAACATGCAAAATGTAGTTTTAAGTCTCGTCGGATAAATAAACAATAATATATATTTACGAAATTTTATTGAACTACATAAACTTTGAAATTTTCAGACAAAAATTTTCACATTCAGTTTTGTTTTAAGAGTGGTATTATCTGTTCAGCACTCAAAATATAAACAAACACATGGCATGCATATTAAGAATTGTGAGCTCTGTATCTCAATTATAACTCGTCGGCTAACACTCAAATTTTGATTGACCATTGAAAATACCTTCATGAAACATCGTAAACAACAAAAGTGAAAATTTGTAACTTTAAAAGTTACTGAGTCAAAAATATAATCGATAACACGTCAATTTTTTTAATTCGTCGTATAAATAAGGGCCACTGGCATATGTTATGAGATCTCATCCTTTTAATTCATTTGTCCAGGTATGATTATAAGCATTTCTTCGAATTAACTTATCATCTCCTGCTATATCGTGTCTCGGCTTTGTTGACAACTGTGTGAACAAAATCGGGTTTCTTTTAAAAAAAAAGAGGCGAATAAGCCTTAAAGGTCACCTGAGTACCATAGCCCCTACACAAATTTATCAAAGAATCTCATATATGCATTTAATTAAGTTTCATTCTGGAGTAGAAAAATTATAATATTGTAATGATGACCACCTTCCTGTCTGAAATCTTTCAAAAAGGACTATGAAACCTATATATAATTTTATAGAAAAACTTTCCAAGATAGGTTTTATGTGTATATGTTTTCATAGATAAACTAAAACAAGGTGGCTGGCTAGATTCATGTTTTATTTAAAACAACCCCCCATCCCTCATCCCCAGGGGCAGACAGAAACTATCCCTGTGGGCATTTAAAGAAAAAAAACCCAGCTATTTAAGAAATAAACAACATGTTTAAAAGTTCACTGGGCTATGAACTTGGTTGGTCACGTGATCAACTCCTAAGAAGCCTGAAGGGCTTCTCAGAAGATTTGATCATGTATCTGTGTTTTTATGTTTACAATAATGCAACCGTCAAACAGTAAGCGTATGCGATTTTCATTGTGACGTCATGAAAAAGTTCACACACAATTGAACGTTTTCGCTATTACATAGGTTCATATAAGGAAACATATTTGCAAATGTAAATATAAAAAGGTATTACGTGTTACTCACTTCTCGTATTTCAGCTTTTGAATATTCAACCTTCATTGACATCTGATCACATTCTGGCATTTATACCAAAATCATTTTAAATATACTGCTTATTAGTGATTTTGGTTAGTCAATTATTAATTTGTTATTAACAAGTCTATTTGTTTATTTAGAAAGTTCGAAAACTGTTTGTTTGTTTGGTTTTTTTTTTTTTTGCTTCAAATGATAGAAAGACTCGCATGCGTCTTTTGATCATACGACTTCTTAATTACATTATATTCAATGATTAATTACTAAATATGAACAAGCAAAGGAAGATAACTCCATTATGAAGAAGCAAGGGAAGATAACTCCATTGACTCCCCCTGAACTCTTTCCAAATGCTTTCACAATGTCTTAACTTTGATAGACTCTTTCCCTTTTCAAAACATGTGAATCTACTCATTTCTTTCATTGAAATTCCGGAGCAGAATAAAATAATAAGACAAATATATACCCCCCCCCCCCCCTTCCCAGCCATAGCCCTTGCCATATGTAGGTGACATGAAATACAATTATTTGAGTGACTCAGGTGACCTAAAAAGGGTTTTAAAAATCAGTATATCTTGATATAGAGGTAAGAATTTATTTCATAAGGCATTCAAATAACGTATTTATTTTGGATATTACTAGTATTTATTTTATCCAAAAACATTGTTCAAAACTTAGTAACCATTTTTATGCACCTAAGTGTATATTGTACAAAAATTCAAAAATATTCTGTAAATAATTCAAGTCATCAAATGATTACTACCATGTGGTTTCGAAAATCTTTACAACGCCTTTGTCGTTAGCAACAAAAAACCTTTGACTGTTTTTCTTAAATTTTATACATAGTGGTGAATCAATATCAAATAGTTTCAAAAGGTGTCCATCTTCCGATAGAATATAAATGTTTCCACTATTTTTGCCGTTAACAAAGATAAAGCCATTGTTGTCGATAGCTAGTCCATATGGTCCTTTCAGGTTGTAGTGTTCGTAAGTAAATATTACTTTGTAGTTTAGGTCCGGATCCTCTTTAGTTATTGTTGAACTGAAATAGTGTCCAAAAACCACGCAGCCATCACCATCGACAGATATGTCATCTGTGATATCTTTAAACCGAGATTCAAGATGGGTGAAATCTGTGCTGAATTCTTCGATGGATTCCCTCGTGCCTATCAAAAACCTGTCTTGCCTTTTTGCAATCCCTCCACATTTACATGATACGTCTATTGATTTCTCTATAGCTAGAGTATTTTCCTGCAAAACTACTATTGTACCTTCATCTGGAATTGTGACAAGTGTACGTCCATCGGATTCGAAATATGAATCCCATGGTGCACCAGGGAGAGGTATTTCCTGTACGATCGTTCCATCTTCGCCACACACTACGCATTTCTTTAAGAGATTATCACACAGCAACAACTGACCATTTGGAAGAAATCCGCCGCCAGTTATTTTACTACCTGGAATATGGAACTCTGCAATTTCTACAAACGTTGCATGCTGAATGTCATTATAATCGATATTGTTCTCAATTGTTTCAGCACTGAATAATGTACCCAAGGAATTAGCTTTTCCAACACCACTGCTCACTTCGGCACAAATGTCAAGTTTCATTTGAATCATAGGTAAACGTTTGAGTTCTTTCAATACTTGTTTGGTATTCAAACACTTGGTGACAATTTCCTCTTTAGTTTGATTTCCTGCATCTGTTGATATGACATCTAACCAATGTGCTAGATACATCTTCTTTTGTTCATGTGACCTAATTGATCGCTCCAGCTTCTGTCTTACATCCTTCGAAATCTCAGCCAATTGATTCAAATATGTCTCTTCCAAGTTTCTCAATCCAAAAACCATTTCTTCAATCATATTCTTGATTTTCTCAGAGTAAATGTCCGTTTTATCATCAATATTAGAAATATTCTGTTTCTCTTTTTGGATAATTGTCTCAACCTTCGATAAAATATGTTTAATCTCTTGAACTCGTTTCAGTTTCTTTTCATGTAAACTTGTATCAGCAGCTTCTGAAAACGTAGAAAACTTTTCACATTGTTTGTGCTCGTTGACAACACAGAGAGAACAGCATCCTGTTTGGTGAATATCGCATATTAACTCGACATTTCTCTCTTCGTGCTTTTCACAACGTCCTATAAAAGTTTTCCGTGATTTTTGTAAAGATTTAAATAATTCTGTTCCAAAGTTTGTAATGGGTAATATTCGGTGGGACTGCAATGCTTTAAACATTTTGTGCCTTTGAACACATTTCTCACAAATAGATTCTTCACAATCTTCACACCAATTATCTGCTCTAATGCCATGCTCATCCAGTATTTCACAGGGTCCACACGAAATGTTGGTCGGTGATGTTTGCTTACGTATACAGAAACTTAGGAACGAGTTCTCCGGGAATCGGCTTGCCCAATCTTTTATTGCATATTGACGCAAAATTCCGGGTGCTGGTACAAACACACGACAAACTGGGCAGGGAAATCCAAAGGCTGGGTCAGAGTCCTGGCACGAAGACTCGATGTGGGCGGATAAACAACGTTGACAAAATGTATGGGAACATGGTAAGTACCTCGGAGTCTGAAACCTGTCTAAACAAACAGAACATACCGTAAAATCTTCGTTTGCATTGTAGTGGCTTGATGTTGCCATTTTTCCGAGAAACTTTTCAAAATGAAAGTAGATCAGGTTGATAAAGTTTTTTTGTAATTCAGATCCCGATTCTTATTGTTGCTGTTCGTTGACTAGACACACCAGTATCTATAGACTTAAAGTAACTTTTAAAAAATATAATTACAATTAAGGACAGACACGTAGTATCGTGTTTGAAAGTGGAGGCATAGTCATGCCAAAAATCTTGACAAGCAAAGACAAGTAAAGAAGATTTTCTAAGATTTATTACATTTTCACTATATAGCTATATTGGTCCCGCCCAAGGGCCTAAACCTCTGTCCCAGAGGTCATGAATTTCACAATTTAGGTAGAAGACTTCATGGACTTCACTTCCCGCTCACCCCCCCCCCCCCCCCCCCCCCCCCCACTTTTTCAAGCAGGGAAAATTTTTCATAAATTTAGAGGTAAAAAATTTAAATTAAGATGGAGCCCCCCCCCCCCCCAATTTTTTGAGGGCATGTAAAAAATGTGAGGTGAAAAACTAATTAATTAACAGTGCAATTGAAGTTATAGTACGTTTTCTGTTTGTGCCCCCACCCAAATAGGGATTAGGATTTTCATGATTTGCGAACTTGCCCTTTGTTTGGTTGTCAAGAATTTTTGGATGAGTCTGCCCCCCCCCCCCCCCCCCCCCCCATACACACACACACACCCATTTTGAAAAACGATGCTACGGCCTGCATGTAAATATAATTTAAAATGACATTCATTTTAAGATTATTCACTCGTAAAAGGTGTCATTTTATCTTAGGAATGATTGAAATTTGACTTTTGAAGCTTCAAATGAAGAGAGTTTGTAGTTAAATTTAATAGATAAAATTACAAATATGTCAAACAAAATGGTTAGATATTTATTAAACCTATCTCCATTACATACTGTAAATTATAAAGTACTTAGTTCACTAGATATTAAATGTGGAAGACAGGGTTTAACAGCTTAGCTTAACCATGTATATAATATATATCACGGTAGTACATCGTCTTACTTACATGAAAATTTTACACTGAGATTATCTGTATCTGCACGAAACACAAGAGCATCTTCAAATGAAGATTTTTTTTATACCTCGTGTCAAGGCATGTCAAGCCGACACCTTTTACTATAATGGTATTAAAGACTTGAATTTTTTACCATCACATGTTAAATGTACAAATGGAAAGAATGTTTATAAAACAAAAGTAAAAAGTTTTATTTTACAAAAGGGCATTTTAGAACAAAATAGTGACATGTTGTACTATTAGGCACTATATAATTTTACTAAATGCACATTATAAATGTTATCATATGTATACTCATGATTAGTTATATCGCTGTGTATGGTATAATTAACACCGTGCCTATTTTTTGTACAAACACATATTGTGTTACAGTAAAATCTAAACTAAATAAGTAATGTTTCATATATTATTTAAATGATCCCATTGAAAATAAGCTTTCGAGCTTTCATGGGTTATCCTGGTATCATATTTGTTTTTCAGACATCATTGTTTATGAAATTAAAATCATTTAATGTTGAAACATTGTATGTACAATGTATATGTTTATATGTATGATGACATGATGCCAAATAAAATCTATCTATATCTATCTATCTATCTATCTATCTATCTATCTATCTATAATGGATGCATTATACCGAGCGCAGCGAGAGGCGGGCGAAGCCATCCTCGCGAAGCGAGGCTTAATGGTAACACGTATATATAAGAAAATCAGTAAAGAATGAGAGTTGAATCAGCGGTACTAAGGACCAACAATTTTGCTGAAAAAAAGTTAACTCGATCATTAAACAAGTTTAGCTTTTTTTTAAAAAAAAAGCTTACCGTCTTTAGAGCAAATTCTATACAGCAAAAGTTTATCAAAGAAAATTTAATTCTTTTTTATATAAATGTCGCCTTCCTCTACATGTGGAAATTTTTTATATAAGCCGTAAACGTGTGTGCCTAAAATTGAAAAATGCGTACCACGTGTTTGTTAGTTAAGATCGACCATAGTAGGGGAAAAGATATCTTTGGAAGGGTCGTATTATTTTAATAAAATCAAAGTTAATACCACAGCATTCAGCATCTTGTTTTACTGATATTAGTTTTACCGTATCTAATATCCAAACTTGTTTACTGATATTAGCCATAACTTATCAAGATTTTTACATTCTTTGTATTTGCATTAACAATACAAAAAGAAAAGAAAATAAAACTCAATAGATATTATAGAATATTGCTTTCAACTAGTTGTGTCAAAAAATTAAAGTCTGAATTTCATTCATAGCAATTTTTATTGTTTTTCCGTTTTCTCACTTTTTAAGATTTGAAATCTACGAAAATTGTTAATCGTACGTAAAAAAGATCATCAGAAAATTATCTCCCTTGCGCCGAACAGTATTTCAACCAATGAAATAAATGTAAATTTTCACATCATGTATTTTCTACCAATCACAAAGGAGAGGAAGTGCACAACCCAGAGACTGTAAATTATTTCAACTCCAAGGAAGAAGACTGCCGCTTGTCGATGTTTTGTTTTGCCCCGAAACTCAATCAAAAACCGATCTTTTAAAGACTTAATAAAGTAGAAAAAATTCAATTCGGGACTGAAAGAAGAAATGAAAATTTCTCGGAATCAAGAACTTTCCTTCGGCTATTTCCGAAGACAAAACTTTTACGTTTTACGTATGAAACATGGCGTTATAATGAAGACTAGGCACGCGACGTTTAGTTTAAATTTTGGCTTATGATTTGAGTAGATAGGCGGATCCTACTGCGTGTGTTTCAAATAAATTTTGTTTTACAAAAAAATAAGTGTATTTTTTTTGTTATTTTAATTGCTTTCCCATTTTACACTGACAAAATTCTTTAACTGTCAGTAGATTTCTTTATGGGTTCAATTACGCTATTAGAACAAAATCTCTGAAGGAACCAAAATGAAACAACTTATGTTTAATTAATTATGTTTAATAAATTAGTCTCAAAAAGTTGTCTCTCTTGTCAAAGGATGATTATGACTGAGTGTAAATACAATACAATAAGGTTTGGAACTCTATTTTATTAACTGAGTATTTCAAAAATCATGACCGAGTACGACAATTCTAATTTTAAACGGTAAGTCAATTTTCAAAGGTTTCTGTCATCGTAATAAGGAAGGGTTGGTGTCGTACTAAATTCTACATAATTAATTTATGTATTTCCGAATATAACTATTATTTCCTTATCATTTATAAGTTATACGACGGTGGGAAGATGAGTGTTTTAGTTCTTTCTCCAAGTACATGAAATAAAAGGAAATATATTAGTTCTTATATAAACAAGTATCATATATAGATTCAACAAACACAAAAGGTAAATAAGGTTTGTCAAATATCTAATGAAAACAAAACGCATAACATTGCTGATATCTAAACAAAACAGTAACACAAGTTTTATTATAATTTTTTTTTTAAATCTCGTTTAACGCAAGTCAAATCTTTCCTTTCTAATACTGGAATGCGCTGTACACTTATTATCGGAAATCATAGAACTATGGCTATGCAAATAAGCTTTATTTTAATTTTTTAAAAACACCCACATAGATTATCGAATCTATCTATCTATCTATCTATCTATCTATCTATCTATCTATATATATATACATATATATATATATATATATATATATATATATATATATATATATATATATATACACACACACAAATACATGTATATATATATGCTGTAGAATGACGCTCATGCACTGTCAAATAAGCCGATTTAAATAAGAAAAGTTGCTATTTTCCAAATACAAACGTGTATAATCGTGTCTATTTTTGTCCGTGATTTTGAACAATTTAATAACACTTTGTCTCAAACAAAGGTCTCGATTGGATACTTTAAGGTAGAACAGTCAAATTAGTTCAAAAAGTATAGGACACTCGATAAACACTTACAAAGAAAGTACAAATTGGTTTTTATACTGGTATCAAACATCGAAGCATCTGAGCAATATAGAATAAAACTGATGTTCTTGTATACCATTCTGGTCGGTCAGAGTTTTGTGTAACCAGTCTTTTGTGGATATGGGCTAAACAGTAACACCGCAACCCTTCTTCGTAGTTTCCTAACTTCACGAATGCAACACCAAGCATGATGTAGGCCAGATATTTTTTTTCTTTCTTAGTGTTCTGCAGAATATCTTTAAGCATTACTGACACGTTCCTTACCATTTCTATGTTGCTCATGTTAGTGTAACACAGAACTTTTAGAAATCCTGAGTACAGTTCAGGTGGAATGGTAAGGATTGATCCGTTGTTTCTCATCATAACTACCTCGAGCGCGATCTGCATTGGAATAAGAGGCATTGATCGATAGACTGCAAAGTCGTAGGAAGCCGCTAACGACATTTTTTCCATGATACTCAATCCACGTCCACAGAAGGACTGAGGATACTGCAGATCAAACTTAACAACACCAGCACATATAAGAATATGTATACATCCAAGGGCCCGTCCCAGTGTTTCATCATATTCCTTGATGTATTCAAGAGCCGAGTCAAACCTCCCTATACAATAGTAGGCTGTTGCAAGCGTGAGATTCCCTTTGCTGATATCCGAAAAACGAACGATATGCAAGTAACAAAATGCTTTACGAATGTAGGCGTACCGACTTCGTGTTGTGTTTTTCGTCAGTGATATGTTGAGATATAGGAGCGCGAGCTGATATAAAGTATGGAATCGACGCAATCGCAGTATATCAAGGTCTAAAGCGTCCAACTTTCTTTGAATTTCCAGTGTTAGAGAGTTCTTAAGTTCTAGTTCAAGTACGTCCACTGAAGGTAATTTTGGGGTTTTGGAAATTATTTCGCAGAATAGGGCTGCGTCTATACATGCTTCTCCGTACACTGTGTCTTCATCCCTTCTTGAAGATTTCAAAATTCTGAAATCCTCCTCTGGGTTTGAGATAGGAAATGAATGTGGTGTTATCAGTCGTCTTGCATCTTGTAGATTAGTCTTTAAGTGAAATAATGAATTACAATGCAACAGGCATCTCCACCCTTCGTTGTGTAATTCATCAAGCTTGCTGCTAATATAATCTAGTTGCCATTCTTGTACCTTACCCATAAACATGTTGTTTTGCCTGATGAAATAATTTGGACAAAATCCATTCCTTGTCCATTCAATTATTCTTTTAAAGCAAATGTCAACACAAAAAATCAAACGTTCTGGTTTCCAGTACTCAGACGGTGTTTCTTCAATTGTCCAAAATACTGCTGTTTTCAGAAAGTATGAACATATACAGTCTTTCACTATCTGATCTTGTGAAAATACCTCTTGATTCAAAAGCTTGAAAATGCCATACGTCAAGAACTGCGTGTTGTTGAAGGAGTAAACTAGACATTTCTCTGCTACAGAAAAAGACATCCTCCACTGAAGAGAATCCCCTATCCAAATTGAGTTTTCTAAATCATCCGAAGAAAAATCACTCTGTAGCTTCTTGGATCCAATCGCCATTAAATGGCAGCCGATATTTTTAATTTTTCTGACTAGTTTCTGCGATGGCCATCCATGTTGTCTTTTCCGTTCAATCCATTCGTTCGCGTATGCAGGCCAGTCTTTGTATTCCAGACAAAATGCTCTATCATGATCACCATGAATTGTTTTCTCCAAAACACAGGGTCCGTGAAGAACACTGTTAGGATTTAACCTCTGGTGCCATCTTACATATAGTTCGCTAGACAAGAAGTAATCGCCAGATACCTTTTTGGTAGATTCTCGAATTTGTTGCAAAGGTGCAGTTGGAGTCAGCACAGCAAGTTTTACATACCCAGGTGGGACATCAGAAGACAGTACCAGTCGCACGACTGCCACGTACATTTCAACATTATTTGGAGTTTCTGCTACAACTTTGATTAGTTTGTCTACATACATTATGTCCACATCCGTTCCTCTTATGCGGAATCCTTCCGCACACCCGCCAGATCTAATAACTTCCGTTTGGGCATTGCAATAATCGACTAAATCCGTAACATCCATAACGTGTCGTCGAATTTTTTGCACATCTGGATCGCCGATTGCATTCACTAGACTGTCCGCAATCAAATAGGACAGATGAGAGTCGTCTAGCCACTTTGAACTGTGTTCTATTTTCAAAAAGAAAGATACTTGATCAAATCAACAGTAAACTTGGATTTCTGGATCACTAATGAATACCAAGATCTGTATTAACAATAGCAGTTCCTATACAACATTCTGAGATCATTAATATATCAACCTTTTAAGGAAATAATTGTCGAAATTAGGTATAGAACACATTTACCTGCCATCACTTTCTGTTCGTTGAGATAATTGTCATAATTTCGTTGGTAGCCTGATGTGTCTCGCCTTTTCGGTCAGTATAATGTAATGCAATACTCATGGACGTCATATACAAGGAAATTTTAATCTATAGAGCCTGTTTCCGGAAATATCTAACTAAGCCTGAATAAGCTTTCTATATATAATTCCAAAAATCATGAACTAAAAAGTGAATTATTCATTATTTGTTTTATTAGATACTCTCAGTATGTAGTGGTGGTGACTGAGTGTGTGTTTGTGTGTGTGTAGGGGGAAATGGGGGGCATGCCCTATACTAGTGTTTCGCATAATTACATCGAATGAACTAAAGAATTTTTCAGCTCTTTGTGTTAAAACAATTTTCATTTATGTATATAATATCATGTTATTTAATATTTAATTTTTCAGAATGAATGTCTTTTTCATTGGTGAAGTACTTGAGGAATTCCGACGTCATATTTTACCGTCCTCAGATGATACGTTACATGTTTCGCAAGAAGACAAGTCACAGATAACTTTTCCTTCAGATGTCATTAATCAAGACAACGCGGAAATAACTCAAAAGTTCTTCAAACGAGCAGATTCTTTTCACGAGAAAAAACTCCTTCATGTATTCGATAAACTGGATCAACTTAATGGAGCAGACCCTAAAGATCCAAAGACAGCGGAAGTGGCGGATGCGGTAGTGACTTTTGGAGAGAATCACGAATAGAATTGGAGAGATGCACCTCAACTGTTGTACGCGGTGGAAGTTTTTTTCGATGACTTAAAGGTAGGAAAATCTGACGAATTTGATTTCACCGCTAAGATAGAGAGGCTTTGTTCTGCAGGTGACGCACTTGAGTCACGGTTTTCGGAACGCAAGAAAGGGTTTGTATACCTGGTAGTTAAAGATGCCGGGTCCATCCAGGAGGACACGTAGTTCGTTACTGTGGCAAAAGAGGATGGAGTATTGAATCAAGGAGAACATATATTATTATACCTCAATATGATTATTCTATACAACGCGTAATCTGATTGGTCTAGAGAGTCACGTGACAGGGCGAACAAAACGTCGTGTCTCCCGGTTAACAAATATCGTGTCTCACCACTTCGGAAATCTCGGGATTTTTCGTTCAAAAAGTATGAAAAAGCCAATGTGAGATTACGATGTTGACAAATATGATTAAATCAAAAATATTTAAGCATTTAAATTCTCTTTATACCACAAAAACCAATTTTACTATATTTGATTCGAATTTGTGAAAGAAAACAGAGACAATATAAAATAAAACCCAAACAATCATGACGTTATTGCTTTCCACAAGTCGAAAAATTATTAGAAATCGACGTATTTTGTATAATCATATGTTGTTCGGTATAATAAAACATTTATTGCAGTAATGTTCGGGAAATATGAAGATTTATTCCCCCAGAAAAATCATATTTCCCTCGGGCATAGCCCTCGGGAGATATGATTTTTCTTGGGGGAATAAATCTTCATATTTCCCTCACCATCATGCAATAAATGTATATTGTCCGTGCGAAAAATTGAAAATCATTTCAGTGAGCAGGTAGATAAAGCGCTACATTCCATTGATGTCTCGAAAGCTTTGTCCCCGGCGGGTGAAGAAAAGGGTCTCTTCTGGCACACTGTTCACCGCGGTCCGTGTGCTACGATTAATATTACTTATCGTTCAACATCCTGGGGAGCACTGGTTCTTGATATTGATATTGCTCCGACGTTTGATTTACCCAAACCGGTATACACGCCACCCGTCCTAGAGTTAAGAACTTGGAATAAAATGTCTGCCTCTTAAAACGAGTCGATGTCAAATGTAACCGAGATGCTTCACTCCAAGCTCAGTATGATGGTTATTCCGTTTGCCTTTGATAAGATACTTGAAATGCAGAACACAGATGTAAAGACATGGTCCTACAAATACAGCGAAACATGGCGAGTGTCTTTTAATTCACTTGAAGAACAATTCTTCTTTTCTTAGTGCGAGTTCGAATCAGTGGAAAAACAATTTTACAAAGTGCTGAAGGTTTCAAAAGAGACATTTATCCACAAAACAGAGGATATATAATCAAAAGCGGGACATCGAATATAAAGCTTGAGGAACAACCCAGCACAACCTTGACCTCGGTCAAGGCGATGCTATTAGGGGTGGTTCCTGCCTTCACGGTAGAACCGTGATGATGATTCGAGCGATGATTCCGACGACGAGGCGTCATGTGGATGACCATAAACCTTCAACCAAAACTGGACAAAGAACTACTGTAACTGTTGCTTCCTCTGAGAGTTTTATCCGGCGCTAGATTTAAAGCGTAAGTCTCTAACGGAGACAACCTGACAACCTGAACTCTACACAAAACTGTCCTAGCTCAAAATCGCTGGTTAAAACCTGTTATCTTAAAATGATATTTTTCTTTATGAAGTTTTCGCTTACAGACAACGAGATATGGACACGTCTTAACTTACCAGCATTGGTAGTGTTTGTGCTTAAAGCTCTTTTCTTCGTCTACCCCTCGGCTATTCAACAACTTCTTGTTTCAAGACATGATCGACCTCCCAGCTAGGCCCTCAGTGGGTTTGGAAATCCTACAGTCCTTAGAGGATATTGTGGATGAACTAGGAAGAAAAATGCACGTTGTTTAGAAACTTATTTTCACATTTATGTACCAAAGTCAACATAAGTCGCAATGAATCACTTTTTTACCTAAAAAATGTTTGTAATTGTCACATCATATGGAAAATCTATTTTGTTTAATTAAGGACAAATTATGTGCTTAGCGAATGTTGGCTTAATATGATTTTCATTTTACAAATTTCAAGAGAACCGAAGTTATACAGCTGTTGTGTTAATTGAATTATAGGGTGCAATCAATCAGGATACTGAAGAAAACACCGCTGCACCAGCATGGACCGACTAACACCATCGATTACGTCATTTTTAAATCTAATGTTGACTTTAAACGATTGTCCTAAACGTTCTGTATTCACATAACGCATTATTTAAAAAGGCAACAAAGTATGAATAGATTTCTGGTAGGAACAAGGTAATGTAATTAAAATCTAAATAACAAATGCTGTCAAACACTTAATTAAGGGACCATTATTTCCAACTCATCCTAAGGGACAATAATCAGTTTAGAACAAACATTGACTTTGAAACCTATAGTATGTCAACCAATAATAATGTTAAAACACTTATAAAACGTTTATGTTAATTACATAACGTTTATGTTGATTAAATACATACATACATACATACATACATACATACATACATACATACATACATACATACATACATGAGTATAAAAATAACAAAAGAAAAGAGTGGTTGTCTGACAAAACATGGAAACAAATAGAAGAAAAAAAACTAAAACAGAAACTGCACTTAACAAAAAACGAGTTGGAACAGGAAGAAATCCGAAAGCAGTACTCTGAAGTAAACAAGAACATAAAAAAGAAAGATCACATAGAAAAACAGGCAGAAATAGCAGAAACAGCATCAAATAAAGGTGACCTCATAACTCTACAAATTATCACTAAGCAACTGTGTGGGAAGTTTGTCAATGAAAATGCAAAGATCAAAGATCAGAATGACAACATTTTATATAAAGAAGAAGACCAAGTCAAGAAATGGAAGGAACACTTCTGTTCAGTGTTGAATAGAGGAGATCCAGAAAACACAACAGAAATTGAGATGGAGCAAACAATAGAACTAGATATGGATTTTTCAGAAAAAAAGTAGGAGATCAGGATATCTATTAGAAAACTTAACAACAACAAAGCTACAGGGCCGACAACATCAAAGCTGAGATAATTAAAGAAAGTGAGGACATTATGTCAGTCTACTACACACTCTCTTTAACAAGATCTGGGAAGAAGAGAAAGTGCCTGAGCAATGGAAAGAAGAAATCATTGTAAAATTACCTAAGAAAGGAGACTTAACAGTGTAATAACTGGAGAGGTATCACACTACTCTCCGTACCAGGAAAGATACTATGTAGAATTATGCTTGGTGTAATGAAAGAAGTTGATACCATCTTGAGGAAAGAACAAAGTGGTTTAGAAGAAACCGATCATGCATTGATAATATATTCTGCCTTCGAAACATCATAGAGCAGAGTCTGGAATGGAGATCACCCTTAGATATAAACTTTGTTGATTTTTAGAAGGCGTTTGACAGTATCCATCGCCCCACGCTATGGAAAATAATGGAAAGATATGGAATTCCAGCAAAAATTATTAGTGTCATAAAAGAAATGCATGTCTGGTTCAGATGTTCAGTAAGGCATGAGAGGTCAACTTCAGACTGGTTTCTGGTAACAACAGGTGTACGCCAGGGATGAATCATTTCACCGTTCATGTTCCTCCTTGGAATTGACTGGTTAATGAGGAAAGTGACAGAGGAAAAGCGAGGAATACATTGGACATTTACTTCTGCATTGGAAGACATCGACTTTGCAGATGATATTAGTTTCTTGAACCATACCCAAACACATATACAAGAAAAAACTGAAAAGCAGAGACATGGAGAACAAATAAAAAGATAGAGAGCAGACTACGTGGATTCGAAGGCTTCTAATGGGGATTACGTGTCAAGACCGGATAACAAATAAAAAAAAAGTGGCAGATAGAACATGAATAGCTAATATCAACACTGAAATTAAAAAGAGACGATGGAGGTACTTGGGCCACGTTTTAAGACTAGACAACGAAAACATCACGAGTAAGCAGTAAATAGGGATGAGTGAATGAATGAAACTCGTTTATATACCGGTATTAGGTGACTGTTTTATCGCCAAAATTTCACCAGTTGAAGAAAAACGTAACGATCAGAAATAACATTTGTTGAAATTACAACTCACAAATTGTTTTTATAAATAAAAGATAATGGTATATACGTCAGACACTTTATACAGAGCTTTTCTTCAGAGAAGATTTATATAGTCTAAAAATGGCCACGACCGTCAAGCCCTCTTAAGGGTCCTCCACACACCTTGGAAAAGTTCTGCGTACAAGCCCATTCTTTTAAATTACTTTACGATATCGATTAAGATTACCGCTCCTCTTAAAAATAAAAGCCCCAGTAGTATTCGTACTCGAGACCGACAGGTTGGTAGGCCGAAGCTACCCACATTGCGCCACAGAGATAGACAATAGATATTGGCGATATAATTTGTTTCACAATGCGTTAAAGTTGTAACTTACTGTATTAAAAAAGGAAGTCATGGGATGTCAAGAATCCTTAATATTTCGATTTTAGGGTCACCGACACACGATACACACATCAATTTGATGGATCGATAAAAGAATCTTTTTTTGAAATGTGATTTCACAAAACAGAGACCAATATCGGTTTTGAATTATTAAATGTGATTTGTTATGTTTTAAGTGAAACAGAAAAGGTATTTTAGAGCTTAATAAAAAAAAAAGATAGATCATTCGAGTAATATTTCTTAACAGTGGAGTAGACTTTTCATAATTTTGGTTTAATAATTAAATCTTGGTGCTGCACTTGCATACCCAGTACTTAGTTGTAGGGAAAAATTATTTACGTAAATGCAAGTATAATTCATGACCAAAATAGAGTATATTCTGTCATCGCAAATAAACAGAATTTCATTATATAGTGACTTGTATCTTGAAATAATTTCGATGTTTTCACTCGTAATAATGAGATGCATGTTACTCGTTTTGATAAGTGATGATATTTCGGTACATATTGTCAGTATATTACGGTGGCTGCTATAGGATCCTAGACATCGTAGTATATCGTTATAACTAAAGGATTTCTTTTCCTTCCAAAATATGCACATTCTTTCATTTTAAATTTAATTGAATATGAATTATAATTTCTGTTACTTTCTGTTTACTGCAATAAAATTTAGACTATTTTAG
Source organism: Magallana nippona (assembly GCA_033439105.1). Lineage (NCBI taxonomy): Eukaryota > Metazoa > Mollusca > Bivalvia > Ostreida > Ostreidae > Magallana > Magallana nippona. The sequence goes on from CM065923.1 coordinate 9,938,313, forward strand.
ATATTCAAACAAACAAAATATACTGAATAACATAATTTTTTAAGGGAGTCATTATTCTACAGTGGCCACTTTTCTTCAGGTAGAATGGGCTCATTTTTATAAAATTGACAATTATTCTTCAGGCAAAAGGGTAATTTATCTACGTAGAATAATGACCAGGAGTCATTTTTCTACGGTCGTTATTCTACGCGGGTTAATATTCTGCTTTACATCGGCTGAACTTTTGCATATTTCAAGAAATTACATATGAGCGCAGTAATTTTTGTTCATATCATATAAATAAATTTTAACATTAAAATACTGTAACATTGACTATAGTCTGTTTCAAGATATTCATGCAGCACATTTGGACGATTTTAAATAAAAATACACATACCTGTGATAGAAGTGCACTTGAAATCGATGAAACAAAATATCCAAGATATCTTCATTGATGCGTTATCGTTTTTCACTCGAAAAAATTCACAGAAGCGAAAATAGATTTCTTACGGAGATTTATAATGGGAAATGTTGACATCTTTTCTCTATTCGGAAATCGCTCGGAATACATCGCACAATTTTTCAACGTTATCATCCGGGTACTTCGATCTGGCTTGCAATGCAAATCCCCCGAAGACTTTTTATCTTTAACCGTGTATTAAAACCTGACAAACTAGAGGGGGCAAAGAAGAAATATTCGCAGGTAGGTTAAGGACGCCCGTGGATTACGTATGAAATAAATGCATTAAAAACAGACTTAATTTCAGACAATGTACACAAACTCATCCAAATATAGCAATGATGAAGTTTATACATCATTATGTTACTATCGCTCTCCCTTACATTTTTCACCAGAAAACAGCCACCGCATCAGCTGTTTATCACGTGATACGCTAAAAATAGAGCAGCTACATATGACTTCATTTATTGCAAAAGTTCAACGATATTCGAACGAAAGATTAAATTGTTGTTTATGTCACTTAAAAGAAAATTATTTGCTTAATCTAAAAGGTGCTGGGAGCAACTGTAGCAGTACCAGCAACATGCTTAATTTTTGCATTGATCGTTCAAGTTTTAGAAATTTTGTCGATTACTGAGTCAATTTACGAGTCAAAAAATGTTTTCTTTCAAGCCACAACTTGCTCCCAGCACATTTTACAATCACTGGTATTTAACGAAAATAAAAAAGTTAAACACAAAATTTAAAATTGATGCGATATCATTGCAATTTTAGACAGGTATATATGATTTTATGCAAATGAGCCGGTTTTCAACCGCACTGATGATCAGGATCAAGGGCAGATAATCTTACGTTGTGAAGCGCGGAAAATTTAAAGTTTTACATCGTTTATCGTTAGTTATTCCTTGTCTCCACGTTTCATTAACCTTTTGAACCTCTGAATTTGTAAACTATACAGGAATATTACCCATTCATTATTTTTGTTCAGTTTAAACAGAATGGAGTGATGAATTCCTCAATGCACCAGAACAGAAACCCACATACGCGGATCTAAGGTCTGGGGAGGGGGCTGGTTTTCTAAATATCTTCCCCATATAACTTCAGACTAATTTAAGTGTCTAGATAACAGGCTCAAGACTCTCTTGAAAAGAAAATAAGCCAGATCCACGTAGGATCGTTTTGGAAAGTGGGGGGGGGGGGGCAGACTCATCCAAAAAATCTTGACAAGCAAAACAAAAATTCAATTTCTTTACATACATGTACTCTTAAAACAGTTGGGGGGGGGCAACTCCATGATTATTTTTTATATATTAATTTAAGAAAAATGTTTGCTGCGAGAAAAAGTGGAGGGACCATCCCCGGCCCCCACATTATGCTATGTCCCTGCTTTAATCCACCTCTGTTTATTAATATGTAATTTAATATTGTTATGAAGTAAGTGTGTCTCTGCCTCGATCAATATCAAGTAATCTTGCTATAAGAGTATCGCTACCATAAAGTCAGGATATTTTTTTCATCATATTAAGATACACAATTCTTTAATTCTTTAATATGCCTTTCAAAGATACACTGGACCTCATATTTGTCTTGATTTTCATAAATAATTGAATAAAATTGTTATAAAAATAGTGCATAATATGATATCAAATGAATACAAAACAAAGGAAACAAAATATATTTTATTGAAAAACAAAATTTCAAAACTCACAATTGTAAATTTCTTTAAACAGCTTTTTAAGTTTGTTTTTAATAATGTCTTAACACATTCAAAATACACCAACGCATGATGATGAGCACTTTCTTATCCATCATGTTTATGCATTATCAGATTAAATTATTATTAAACAGTCTGTAGAACACAGGGAAAATGTGGGTATGGGTGACAGAGTATTACCTCAAGAGTTAAAAGCACAAGAATTGACCAGCAAAACCCATTTCGCCAGGTGGTAGCAGAAGTCCATGTTTGACTGAAATTAAAATTTAAAAAAAATCAATTAGCTGTGTGAACATATGCATAGCAAATATATGAATATTTGTTGAAAAAATACACTGACCATGCAGTGTAATAAGTGTAATGACAAAATGGCAGTACAAAAGCCAAATTTGCATATCAGGTCACAATATCTTATAGCTGCAGGTCTGTAGCTCCTGGTCTGAAAAAATTCGGATGGACGACCTGCGAGCTACAGTGCCACCCATTGAAAAAATTGTATATTTATTGCGCACAAAAACATGCGCTAGTTTTGGACGGATTAACCTTCTTTATACGCAAATTCTGTAGAAACAATTAGTACCATTAAATTCTTCATGAAATTTACTACTGATATCGTCGCTTTATTCGCCTCTGACTTTCTCCGGAACACGCTACCGACATCGGAAAATGAAGCATGTTAAATTCCAACGAGATCGGAGGTCGCCATTTTTACATGTAAACAAACTGCACCACTTTACTTTACGGGGCTGGTGATGGTATTTAAAAGACTATCAGAGGCAAGTTAAAGAGACGATATTAGTAGTAAATGCATGAAGAATTTATTGGTACTAATTGTTTCCGCAGAATTTGCGTATAAATAAGGTTAATCAGTCCAAAACTAGCGCACGTTTTTGTACGCAATAAATATATAATTATTTTTTCAATGGGTGGCACTGTAGCTCCCAGATCGTCCATCCGAATTTTTTCAGACCGGGAGCTACAGACCTGCAGCTAAATATATTAGGTATAAATACATACCAAATTGAGAGAGAGAGAGAGAGAGAGAGAGAGAGAGAGAGAGAGAGAGAGTCTGCTTTACTAATAGTGTGATAGTATAGAACCATTTTAACAGGAGCTTGGACTTTGGGTAGTTGTGTCAAACAGCATTGTGACGTAGACCTGTCTATTTCATTGTTGACCACTCAGCCATTGCTCTTTGAAATCAACAAGATATGTCTGGCTTTTGAGCTAAGACTACGCAATCTGTGTATATTTCACTTGAAACCAGCATCATTTTTAACTTGTTTTGACGCAAGATAAAGATTGTTACATCCTACCGAAAGTCCAAGGTATTGTTAAATGTTTCTTTATTTAATTTCTTTTGATATACTGTATATCTCTTCTCGAAAATATCTTTTACTAAATTATAATTCCATAAGTTTTATATTTTTTTCTATCAAGGAGATGTTTATAATGTCAAATATAAGTTGAAGTATCTGAGCACTGTAGTAACAATTAATTCAACATATACATGTATTTGTCTTAAAATAATCTGCTATTGAGAAAATTTATATGTTATTGTATGAATGTACATGTTGATCAGGTACGTAGGCCATAGTGAATAATAATAACAAACCAGGTCAGTTTCAAGCCTCTCTTCTCGAAAATATCTTTTACTAAATTATAATTCCATGAGTTTCATATTTTTTTCTATCAAGGAGATGTTCATAATGTCAAATATAAGTTGAAGTATCTGAGCACTGTAGTAACAATTAATTCAACATATACATGTATTTGTCTTAAAATAATCTGCTATTGAGAAAATTTATGTTATTGTATGAATGTACATGTTGATCAGGTACGTAGGCCCTAGTGAATAATAATAACAAACCAGGTAAGTTTCAAGCCTGTGCTCCCTAATATTATCTAGCCACCATGCTATCTGGTCTCAAGCGACCGAGTCTGACCACCACATATGTTATATTTTACTGGTTGGAGTTTATTATTATGAAGCCTAACTGCACAATATTTAACTCATCAAATATATTAATCATATAGTTTTAATGTAGCACATACAAACATGTATAAATCTTTCTGAATTTTTGAATTTATAAACAAAGCATTGGAAGGCAATATGATACAAAATTGTTAAATCAAAATAAGGTAAAGAAATCTTGATGCAAACATGCACTTTGATTGCATCATTCTACACTTGAGTACCATGGGACCCCACCCCTTTCAAATGCAATGTTTACAGTGTATGCGATTATGGTGTGTATAAAATAGTTCAATACAAAATAAGACATACATGTACATATATAGCAAACTAACAAATAAGAATTCAAAACAGTGTTATAGATATCAAATGTAAGGACAGATCCAGCAAAATGAATTATATCATCTTAGCTCCAACAATTTACTGATGTGCAAAACATGCATGCACTTTGATTACATCATTCTACAATTGTGTACCCTGGGAACACCACCTCTTTCATATGCAATGTTTACAGTATCTGGTGTGTAGTTCAATACACAAAAAGAAATACATGTATAGCCTAATAAGAAATAGGAATTCAAAACAGCGGTGATGTGCAAAACAACGCGTATAAATACACTGGATTGAAAAGAGCAAATGTTTTGAAAAGAAAAGGTCAACACGACATATCCTGTATTGAAACATACCTTTATAATCTCTCAAACGCAGATTTTCGATCCAATATTGTTTAAAATAAAACACAAAATGATTATTTAAAGCTTTACTATATCGAAATTAGGGAAGAAGATGAAAACATGAATAATGGGTGGAGCTAAGGTCATGAAAGGTCACATGATATTCATGAGCTAAAATCTATGGGAGGCCTTAACATAGCTGCGTTGGGTTTTTTCATAATATCGAATGAACATCGTTTGAACCCTAAGGTATTTATAAATATCGAATAATTTAAGAATATGTGTTCCATAAATATCTTGGGACTGACTGTAGCTATGTTAATGACCTATTTGCGCCCGTGTATATTAGGGGCTTTCAAATGTGGGGCGGGGTTAAAAGTCTGGGTGGACTTAACGTTAACAGTATAACCTACCATAAATAAAAAGGGATTCTAAAGGGGTGCATATAACGAATATTAAGTACATGCAATACAAGTACAACAATTAAATAAAAATCTTGACTTTTTATTTTTTATTTATTTATTTTTTGTCAACGGCGTGTTTCGGATCATCTCTTGTTATAATTATCCTGTCCTGGCTTTGTTAATGGCCGTTTGAACATAGTCGGTTTTCCTTAAAAAGGGGGAAGGTTATAAAAGTTTATATCAGTATATGTTCATATACGTATAAGAATTAAATAACATTTATTAGAGATATTTTAAAAAATTATTCTAAAAACGTTGTACAAAACCTAATGCCTATTTTAATCAACATAGAGTATATATTGAACCAAAAACAATTAAAGATAAGAATATTCAAAACCATTTTGTGAATATATGGAGGGTTTTAATTCAAATAATCAGTTTACCAAGTGGTTTCGAAAATCTTAACATCACCTTTGCTGGTTGCAACAAAAAACCTTTGACTGTTTTTCTTAAATTTTATACATTGTGGTGAATCAATGTCAAATATTTTCGAAAGAGATCCATCTTCCGATAAAATATGTATTTTTCCTCCGTCTTTGTCGTTCACAAAAATAAAGCCATTGTTGTCGATAGCTAGGCCATGTGGTCCTAAAAGTTGTCTGTGTTCGTAAACAAATTTCACTTTGTGGTTTAGGTATGGATCAATTTTAGTGATTTTCGAATATCCATAGTTTCCAAAAACGACGCAGTCATCATTGTCAACAGCTATATCATCTGTGATATCTTTTACATGAAATTTAAGATGGTTAAAATTTAAGCTGAATTCTTCGATTGATTCTCTGGAACCTATCAAATACCTGTCTTGACGTCTTGCAATCCCTCCACAAGTACATGACAGTTTTATTATTTTCTCTATGGCTAGTGTGCTTTCCTGCAATACCACCATTGTTTCTTCATCTGGAATTGTGACGAGTGTTCGTCCATCGGATTCTAAATATGCATCCCATGGTGGACCAGGGAGAGGTATTTCCTGTACGATCGACCCATCCCCGCCATATACAATACATTTATCAGACAAATTGTCACACAGCAACAACTGGCCATTAGGAAGAAATCCGCCGCCAGTTATATTACTACCTGGAATATGGAACTCTGCAATTTCTACAAACGTTGCATGCTGAATGTCATCATAATCGATATGGTTTTCAGTTGTTTTAGCACTGAATAATGTACCCAGGGAATTCACTTTTTCAACACCGCCGCTAACGACATAAAGTTGAAGGTTCATTTGAATCAATGGTAAACTTTTGATAGCTTTCAACACTTGTTTAGTTTTCAAACACTTGATGACTATTTCTTCTCTATTTAGATTTTGTGTATCTGTTGATACGACACCTAACCAATGCTCAAGGTACAACTTCCTTTGTTCGAATGAACGAATTGATTCCTCAAGCTTGTTTTTTTTTTACTTTTGAAACCTCGGCCAATTTATTCAAATTTGTCTCCTCCAGGTTTTGCAATCCAACTACCATTTGTTCAAACATACTCTTGATTTTCTTGGAGTAAGTATCCATTTTGTCATCGATATAAGAAATATTCTGGGGTTTTTTTGGATGATAGTCTCGATTTTCGATAAAACATGTTTAATCTCTTGAGCAATTTTCAATTTCGTTTCATCTGAACCCTTTTCAGCAGCTTCTGAAAACGTTGAAAACTGGTTGCAGTATTTGTGTTGTTTGACGATGCAGTGAGCGCAGCAACCTTTTTGGTGATCATCGCAAATCAACTCGATAAATCTCTCTTCGTGTTTTTCATAACCTCCTATTAAGGTTGTTTGTGATTTTTCTAAATCTTTAACAAGTTCCGCTCCATTATTGATGATAGGAAGAATCTGGTGAGACTGCAATGCTTTGAATTTTTTGTGGATTTGACTACATTTCTCACACAGTGAGTCCTCGCAATCAAGTGTCTGCTTTAATGTCATGTTCTCCTTGCTTTTCACAAGGTCCACATAAAATGTTAGTCAATGATACTTGCTTACGTATATATGCACTTAGGAACGAATTCTCCGGGAATCGGCTTGCCCAATCTTTAATTGGATATTGGTGCAAAATGCCGGCTGCTGGCACAAACAAGCAACATACTGGGCAGGGGAATCCGAAGGCTGGATCACTCTCCCTGCACGAAGACTCGATGTGGGCGGATAAACAACGATGACAAAATGTATGGGAACATGGTAAGTACCTCGGAGTCTGAAACTTGTCTAAACAAATGGAACATACAGTAAAATCAACGCAGGTATCGTAATGGCTTGATGTTGCCATTTTTCCGAGAAACTTTTCAAAACGAAAGTAGGTTTGGTTGATTGCTTTGTCCGTTATTAAGATCCCGATTCTTATGCCTGTTGAACTGATGATTTTTGTTGATAATTGCTTCGCTGAATTTGTCTATTGATGACAGTATTATACGAATATGCTACTATAGTTCTCTTTTCATTCCAAATAATGTTTAAAGTTAGTTTTTTACGGAAACCGTTTAGTGCCTATAGTGTTGATAAAAAAAAAGTCGCTTTATATGATTTAGAATATCTTTATTTTATTTATATATGCGTTTCATGCTTAATTGAGAAATTCTTTTATGAGAGATTCCTCCTGCAGTTTCGTAATACAACTTCAAAGTTAACCAAATGCTCATAGCCCTTAGGGTCACATAGGTACAATACAGACGTATTGGGCATCAGTAAATTTACAATATACATTTATTGCATGATGGTGAGGGAAATATGAAGATTTATTCCCCCAAGAAAAATCATATTTCCCGAGGGCTTTGCATATTTCCCGAACATTCATGCAATAAAAGTTTTATTATACCGAACAACATATGATTATACAACATACATCAATTTCTAATCATTTTTCGACTTGTCAAAAGCAATAACGTCGTGATTGTTTGGGTGTTTTTAATTGTCTTTCTTTTCTTTCATAAAATCGAATCAAATATAGTATATATATAAATTGGTTTTTGTGGTATAAAGAGAATTTAAATGCTTAGATATTTTTTATTAATCATATTTTTCTACATCCTATGCTCATATTGGCTTTTTCATACCTTTGAAATGAAAAATCCCGAGATTTCCGAAGACGTGAGACACGATATTTATTCCCCGGGAGACACGACGTTTTGTTCGCCTCTCTAGACCAATCAGATGACGCGTTTTATAGAATAATCATATTGAGGTATAATAATTTAAATTGTTCATATGTCAAAAGCTTAATGTTAGAATGTTTAAATTCATTATATGACAGCCAACTGTTGGATACTAACTGCTTACTGTTAATGTCTACAGCTTACAAGAAACTGCTCTTTGCCATCTTTATGAGTGTTGTGTACGCGTAAAAAGATTGCAATAATATATCTCACACTAAAAAGCTGTTTTTAATCGATGTTCGAGATCGGTGCTATTCTTGGTACCAAGAACATGTATCTTCTGAAAATGAAGATATCTATTTAATGAAACATTTGTTGAATTATTTCTTTACAGAGTTTCATCAGTCCATCTCCTGAATAAATAAATGAAAGGAATTACAATTAGGTATTTTGGATCATCTCATAGGGAGCGACACTATTTTGTATGAAATTATAACATCCGTTGATGTTAATACGTTGTATTGTCCGAGCTCTGTTGGAAAGGCCGAGAAAATTTCGATTGCATATTTCGGGGAAATTTCCCAACTCTGATCCCAAAAATCAGTTCCCTCTTTTGTTCATTGTTGCGGCACATTTTGGTATATCTATAACTGATTCTCCTGTCTGCACATATTGTACACAGAGGCTCGGTAATAATTTTTTAAAGTTTGTTTTCTATAGACGAAAAATATTGGTATCATTAGGCCTAAAAAAATATTACCTGTTTAGGGTAACCCTACCTAACCTTCAAAAATGCCCCGATCCTACCATTTTTAGATGTCTGTTTTTATCTGACTGTGATTTTTATATCATTTCCATTAAAAACCCATTTTTAAATATGAAACAAACAAACATTATTAGGATTTTATATTTGTATTTGTGCCCTCATGTAGAAAAAAATATGATAAAATAAGAAAAAGTCCCTACCTACCTAACCTAATTTTTTCATCAGTGTTACCCTAAATACACAATTTTTTAGGCCTTATAAAGGTTTCTGTGGTTGAAATAATAACAAGCATTAAAACATTTTATTTTTGCAAAACGAAAACTATTTCTTCAATCATATTATTGATTTTCTCGGAGTATGTGTTCGTTTTCTTAGCTAAACAAGAAATATTCTGTTCTTCTTTTTGGATGATTTTATCAATCTTTGATAAAAGTTGTTCGAATTCTCGAACTAAGTTCAATTTAATTTCATCTGAACCCCTGTCAGCAGCTTCTGAAATCGTAGAAAACTCTCTACAGTGTTTGTGCTTGTTAAGAATGCACACAGAACAGCATCCTTTTTGATGATCATTACATACATGTTCGATTATTCTATCTTCATGTTTCTCACAAATTTCAAAATAGTTCTGTTTTTTCTCAAGATCTTTATTAAAGTCAGGTCCATTATTTGAAATTAGAAATATCTGATGGGACTGCAATACTTTGAACATTTTGTGCCTTTGAACACATTTCTCACAAATTGAGTCTTCGCACTCTACGCATCAACTATCTGCTCTCATTCCATACTCATTCAGTCTTTCATAAGGTCCACATGAAATGTTAGTGAGTGATGTCTGCTTACGTGTGTACACGTTGATCAGAGTCCTGGCACGAGGACTCGATGGGGGGGGGGGGGGGGGGTAAACAACGATGACAAAACGAATGGGAACATGGTAATGGCCTCGGAGTCTGAAAGTTGTCTATTTTATAATGCTAATTTAACTATATCAAATAAAATAGTAAAGGAAAAAGTAAAGGAACATTTTTCATAACTCAGTTGTTTTAGAGTACCGTCACTTTAGCTTCCTTATTTTCAGTGCAGACCAAAATTTCCAGAAAGTTTGTTCATTAGGATATCTTCATTTTGTTACAAAAAACATATTTTTACAATTTTTCAATATTTCTATTGACACACATTGGCAAATTTAACTTATTTTTCATAAAAGTCAAGGAAAAATGAATCCCAATTTTTGCCTAAAGTTAGCTTATTTCATGCCATATCTCAAATTTTACATAATAGACCCATACTTTTGGTTTTATTTTCTGAATTTATAAGAATTTTCTGACAAGTCTATCATAATTTGAGAAAAAGTTTGAGACTTTTAAAGAATTTCATTGCATGTTGAATCGTTAATGGATAAAAATAGCGTTATATCAGTGCAAAAAGGTCAAAATATCAATTAGGTGAAGAAATTGTAACATTTTTCTTTATGATAATTTTAATTTTATTTAATATTTGAACTAGTTTATATTTGTATTTGATGCCATGGTTCATTCCGATAAAAATCATAGGGGAAAAAGCGATTTATGTGCAATCTGCACTTTCAGTGCAGAAAGGTCATATTAAATACACCGTAGCGTCGAATGAAGCATATTGACCCCAAAATTATGTTTTGAATTTTGGTTAAGTTATGTGTGTAGAGTTTTAAAAAATACTTTAGGAAAAAAGTTAAAGACTTTTGATCACAGGATCCAACGTCCTTAAATCATTTGTCAAGTTTCCAGTCATAAAATTCGTCCGCCATATTGGTTTCATTGCTACATCTAACAACAAATGCCCCTTATTCGCTGTATAAACGGATATACACCTAAACGCTACACCACAATCGCAACTTCTCAGGCCTTTCCGGTAGAGCTCGGAAAAACACCTCGACCGTTTTAACATTACCGGATGTTAGAATTATATGCAAAATGAAGTCGCTTCCCATTAAATTAAGTATCGGTTAGACAGCCTTGTATGTTGCTTCTGTGGTATATTTTAGGGTATATCATTGACTTTAATGACGTCTACCTCACATCTCAACAGATCGTAAAATGTGTTGAATTTATCAAGTTTTATAAAAAGGGTGGTTGTCATGGACACATATGAAATACATTCGAGATGTTTTTCTGAGCTGTGCCGGAGAGGCCCGAGAAGCTGCAATTGCGCTACTCCACTGCACTTGAGTTTACTTTGGAAAATCAAGCACGCCGAAAGTTATTTTTGTAATTTTTATCCCGATTCTTATTGTTGCTGTTCGGTGACTCGACATACCAATATCTATTATGTTGGATATATAGACTAGAAGTAAACTTTTTAAAAATGTATTTACAATATAAGTACAGGCACGTTGCATCGTTTTTAAAAGTAGGAGGGGGGCATATTCATCCAAAATATCTTGACAAGCAAAAAGAAAAGACAATTTCGCAAATCATGAAAATTCTAAACCATGAGAGAGAGAGAGAGAGAGAGAGAGAGAGAGAGAGAGAGAGAGAATATACGTATAACAACAAGAAATCTTTGTAACTTCATACGTGATGCATTTAACATAAGAAAATCTATGTACTAACTATATTTGTATACTCTATGTATGACTTGTGCCAAAAGTGGTTTTTGTCAGTAAATTGAATTGAATAACTTAAATTTCACTGTTAATTTTACTATTTTTACTTAAAGTTTTTACATGTTCCCAAAAAGAGGGGGAGAACTCCATGATAATTAGATTTTTTATATGTAAGCTTAAGAAAAAAGTTTGCTGAGAGAAAAAGAAGGGGGGAAATAATCCCTATTAATTTTGCTTAGATATAGGTATCACACCGGTAATCGACCAATCAAAATGTCAATTGTAGTTCCATATATATTTCAGAATTAGTTTTTTACTTGAGTCAATTTTTACATTTTCCTTTACTCGGTTTTAAAACATTTTGTACCACTGAGAAGGATATTTCATGTATTTATTTTGTTAGATGATCATTTTATAGGGACTACTTCTTTCAAGGCACGTACAGCAGCTTCCTGGGGAGTGTGCAGTCTGTTTACATACAAACGGAAAACACGTGGTTTTGAGGGTAGACCTGTTTGGAGCTAGATATTTTTGAGAAAATGCCGTATCGTGTGCCCCTTTTTTTGGTGTTAGCTGATGAGATAGGTAACAAATAACATTTCCTTCGAATATTTTGTCAAGAGAAATACAAACTGATTTTTAAGAATGCTTCCCCTCTAAATTGTTTTTTTTAAACAATATTTTATTACGTAAATATATTACATAATAAGGATTGGGCAGCAGGCAATCTGCCTATTTAAGCCCTCTCCTTAAAGTGTTATATAGTGAAAACTGGTGTGATACTTTATATCTTTGTGTACTGTGAGTTGACAGCTCCCAGTCGCATATGGTACCAAAACCTTATGAATACGCCATCAGGTAAGTAATTTACTCTATGACCCATAAATCGTTATTACAAACCAACTGTAAAATGACCACATTATCAAAATTTGCAAACTTGTATACAAAAACAACAATACTTTCGTTTCTGTTTATTTTTTTCTGTTTAGAGTTATCTTCCATATTACAGCTAAGACTCTAAGGCAGAAATTATACTATGTTTCAAACGGTTATCCTCTCATGTAGATAAATTTCAAAATGGCATTATTTGAAGATTATTCACCCGTGTTTTCCAAATGTCATTTTAACTTAGGAATGGTTGAAATTTTGACATTTTGAAGCTTCAAATCAAGAGAATCTGTAGTTATACCCGCACTTTCTAAAGAAAGTTCGGGTATATTGTTGTTACCCTGTTCCGTCTGCCTGTCCGTCCGTCCGTCCGTCCGTCCGTCCGTCCGTCCGTCCGTCCGTCCGTCCGTCACGTTTTACTTTCTCAAACTGCTCTTACATCTTATAAACCAGCAAACTGATCTCTTGGGGTATTATTTGGGGTGTCATGTTGTTTTATAAACAGGTTTCAAAAATTCTCTGGTAGTCCTGGGGGTCAAATAATTGGTAAAAAATGACGTTTTTTGACAAAAAAAACCTTCTTCCTCGAACTCCTTTTACATTTTCAACAGTAGACAAATCATCTCTTGGAATATGTTTTGGGGTGTCTTATAGATGCGCAATAAGGTTTCGGAAGATGACACCCCAAATCATACTCCAAGAGTTCAGTTTGCTGGTTTATATGACAGACGGACGGACGAACGGACGGAACAGGGAAACAACAATATACCCGAACTTTCTTTAGAAAGTGCGGGTATAATTAGTCATTAACTCTTTTTCTATTACTGGTGTCTGGTGATGGGGTAGGGGGTATAATGGGGAAAAAAAGTTGCAGCATGCCTTCATTCTCACAAGAAATGTATATCTAATCCACATATCCTGTGGATCGGGAACGGTGAAGGCCCCTTCCCCTTCCTCCCTATTATAACTCATAAAAACATCATATTTAATACCCAAATTTAATACAAAATAGGGTCAATATGGAGTCAACTCAATAGTGTGAGTCTGACAAATGAAAAAATAAACAAATTCTGCAATTAAAATGACAGAAACTGTAGATAAGCTTATCTAAATAAAGATGATGATACAGTATGCTGGCAAAGGGAGATCACATTTTAGAAAGTGAAAGTAAAACTTAGCTGTTTTGTATACCGGTGTCTCATAATATTGCGCTTCTACCTGTACATGTATTATACTTACCAATATTGGTCAACATCATAATGATAATCCAATGAGCACAATACGAATTCCTTTAGCTGATCACCACAAAAGAAACGTTTATTCGTGTTAATTAATCCTACTCTGCATATCAAAAAAACATATGCGTGTACAGCACGTGAAACCCATCTAACCAAAGAGCTGGGTAAAACCAGTACCCGCTAATGCAGCCTGTAGACCTATGTTGTGTACGTAACTTCAGACAAAGAGCATTTAAGTGTAATATATTGCATGTATTTTCATAACTTTATTCTTTAAAACCCCTTGCACAATTTTATTAGGTAATTAACCAAGTAAATCACAACTTTCAGCCTTAAGGTGGTAAGGGACACCCACATATTGTGACGTACTCCTTATTGAACGAAACAAATAAAGTATAGAATATAATACTTTCCCCAAAAATAATGTTACCTAACAGCATAGTGCAATGGGTTAGAGCGTTAAGGGGGGGGGGCATAATTTTATTTTGTTTGTAATAATTATATAGACCATTCTTTTTATGACATGAAATGTTTAGATTATTGATTAATTTAAAATTCACATGCAAACAGTTCAACCCCAAATTGTACATAAAGGCAATATGTGTATTATGGGATGTGAACTTATCATTTATGAAAATTATAATTTTTAAAAAGTACCGGAAATTGCATGTGGCCTTCTTTTTGACTAAAACTGGTACAATAGAGTGTTATTTATAGGCAAACACTTGGTGCGGGGATTTCTGTCTAATGACAGCATCTAGTTAAATTTAATGGATGCATTATAAACTTAACAATTCAACAAACAATTTCAATAATATGTTTTCAAATAATAGTTTCATTCATATTCTTAAGAGTTTCTCATACAAATACACATGTAGGTAGCTTAGTAATCCGTTAGAGTACTGACGGACATGGTTCGGATTATAATTGAGTATTTCTTATTATCTTAATTGCTTTCCCAATTTACACTAACAAAATGTTTTTGTCAGCAGATTTTTTTTTGGGTTCAATTACGCTATTAGAACAAAATCTCTATTTAAAAACAAATTGTTTAATAAATTAATCTCAAAGAGTTGTCTTTCTTGTCAAATGGTCATGAAAGTGTAAATACAATACAATAAGGTTTGGAACATTATTATGCCCGCACTTTCTAAAGAAAGTTCGGGTAAATTGTTGTAACCCTGTTCCGTCTGCCTGTCCGTCCGTCCGTCCGTCTGTCATGTTTTACTTTCTCAAACTGCTCTTACATCTTATAAACCAGCAAACTGAACTCTTGGAGTATGATTTGGGGTGTCATGTTGTTTTGTAAAAAGGTTTCAAAAATTCTCTGGTGGTCCTGGGGGTTAAATAATTGGTAAAAAATGACGTTTTTTGACAAAAAACCTTCTTCCTCGAACTCCTTTTACATTTTCAACAGTAGACAAATCATCTCTTGGTATATGTTTTGGGGTGTCTTATAGATGCGCAATAAGGTTTCGGAAATTTCAATTTTCTCCCGGGGGTCGTTAAATAGCTGAAAAATGACGGGTTTTTTTTTTTTTACAAAAAGTCTGGTTTCAAAAAACGTCAATTTCTTTTTGCAGTAGCCAAATGATCTTCTAGAATGTGATTCGAGGTGTCATGTTGATGTGTAATCATGTTTCAGAATTCTAGTTTTTATCACGTGGGTCTGTGGTCATAAAAAAATGACGTTTTTTTGCCAAAAAAACATGGTTCCCAGAACTCTTCTTACAATTTATGCAGTAGCTTTGTCATCTCTTGAGATATGATAGGGGCTGTCCTATAGGTGTGCAATAAGATTTTAAAAATTTAAATTTCATCCAGGGAGTCAAATAGTAGCAGAAAACTGACGTTTATCACTCCTGAAAAAACCTACTTCCCAGAACTCCTCTCATGATTTAATGAATAGCCATATCATATCTTGGGGTATGATAGGGGCTGTCCTTTAGTTGTGCAATAAGGTTTTAAAAATTTGAATTTCATCCAGGGAGTCAAATAGTAGCTGAAAATTGACGTTTATCACTCCTAAAAAAAAAACCTACTTCCCAGAACTCCTCTCATGATTTAATGAATAGCAACATCATCTATAAGGATATAGCAAGGGCTGAGCCATAGATATGCAATAAGGTTTTAGAAATGTAAATTTGATTCTGAGGGTCAATACTATCTGCAAAATGATGTTCCGTCCCATAAAAAAACCTTATTCCTGGACCTCCTCTTATATCTTGTGATTGAAATAACGTACCATAAGATGCATAAGGGGGAAGAATATATAAAATTATGCTTTAGGGGTGGGGATATATGGTTTAGGAGTAGAGATTTCGATGATTTTGAAGATATTTTAAAAATATTCAACTATTCATGTTTTCGGGGGGGGGGGGGGGGGGAGATTCAGAGTCTCTTCTCACATTTTTACAGTAGCAAAATCATTTCAGATGTACATAAAGAGATTTTGGAAATTGCTTTTTAATCTTAAAGATAAACAAAATGTTATATGTAATTGTAGAAATTGTAACATCAGTCAACAAAACCCTAGAGCTTGCTGTAAAAACAAACCAGGGTCAACATTGGGCTAGGGCTAGGAATTACACTACATATGAATAAGATAGGTTACTTGATTAGTTCCAACTCTGGAAAGTCACTGGGCATCTCAAAGGGGGTATAACCTATATACATGTACCAATTGATGTGCAATGACACAAGGAGGAAGAATAAATATGGTCTAGGGGTGGGGATCTCAACAGTTATTAAAATGTATTATCATTTCCTATTTCAGAGGAGGGGGGTTGTTGAAAAACAACTCCGGGGGTGGGGGAATGACCCAAGGGGCAGGGGCCAATTTGTCTTAAATGTATCTTGACATGATCAGCAGAATTGGACAGAATGATCACTATAGGGCATCTGCAGAGTGGGGCCCTAAATAGTTACAAAATCAATCTACAAAAAATATTGATAATATGTTATACATGTATTTAGAAATGTCTTTACATGTATTTTCAAAATGATTAACAAATTAATCAGTCAAAATGAGTTATAAATAACCGATTGGCAATTCTGCAATTGATTGCATGATCCCTAGTATAATATCACATGTATTTTTTTCATATATAATTATACATGTATGTTAATAATCAGGATTAAAATTTTAATGCACAAATTTTCATGAGTCATAAATCTTGACATACCACATATCTCTTGACAAAAACAGAATAAGCAATTTAAAATAAAAGAAAATTAGTCATTAACTCTTTTTCTATTACTGGTGTATGATGATGGGATAGGGGGTATAATGGGAAAAAAGCTGCAGCATGTCTTCATTCTCACTAAAAATGTATATCTAATCTACACATTCTGGGGATGGGGAATGGTTAAGGCCCCTTCCCCTTCCTCCCTATTATAACTCATATACTGAAAAAATAAAAAAAATTCTGCAATTAAAATGACAGAAACTGTAGATAAGCTTATCTAAATAAAGATGATGATACAGTATGCTGGCAAAGGGAGATCACATTTTAGAAAGTGAAAGTAAGACTTAACTGTTTTGTATACCGGTGTCTCATAATATTGCGCTTCTACATGTATTATTCTTACCTATATTGGTCAACATCATCATGATAATCCAATGAGCACAATACGAATTTCTTTAGCTGATCACCACAAAAGAAACGTTTATTCATGTTAATTACTCCTATTCTGCATATCAAGAAAACATATGCATGTACACCACGTGAAACCCATCTAACCAAAGAGATGGGTAAAACTAGTACCCGATGCAACCTGTACACCTCTGTTGTGTACGTAACTTCGATTTACAAAGATCATTTAATTGTAACATTTTGCATGTGGCCTTCTTTTTGACTAAAACTAGTACAAGAGAGTGTTATTTAGAGGCAAACACTTGGTGCGGGTATTACTGTCTAATGACAGCATCTAGTTTTATTTTATACTGAGTATTTAAAAAATCATGACCGAGTACGACAATTCTAATTTTAAACGATAAGTCAATTTTCAAAGGTTTTTGTCATGGTAATATAGAAGTGTTGGTGTCGTACTTAAATTCTACATAATATACATGTATTTCCGAACATAACTACTATTTCCTTA